>OY720443.1:81996745-82596745 GCA_963082915.1 Dolichopus griseipennis
GAAAGCTCCCTCCTCTCGTAGTTTGTACTGCATGCGCCACATTGCAGAACCAATAGTGAATCAAATCACAGAATGAAATGGAGGTGGATTGCTTATACGAATGCCTAACAGGAAAGGCCCTAACCAGGAATCTTCATAAACGGATCCAGGTCAAAAGATAGACCCAGAAAAAACATGGAGAGGCACGATGCTAAATGAATTAGAGAGACTGAAGTATCTTGGAACGAAATAGTAGGAAAAGCTATGAATATAAATTAGTGGAGACTTCAAAGAAAAGCCCTATTATAACTAGTGGAGTCTTAAAATCGTTCTGAAAGAATATTTATTCTTCAGAAAGTCTCGTCTTTTTTAAAACAAAAATAAATATTTTCAAGTTAATTACCACCAATGAACTCTGGATCAATTGTCTTCGGGAATTTTAAACTCACCTAAACATCGTCTTTACACCACTATCTCTAAAAATTTCTTTTCAAAACTTAGAAAAACACATATATTTTTCTGACCCATCAAATCATTCTAGTGATCATTTATAGTATTTTATTTTTTTTTTAGTTGTTAAAGATGTGATCAAACTGTTCAATCACATTAGAGTAATAACAGATTAAAATATTTTCATATTTTAGATTAAAACTATATAAAATTATAAGTATATAAAAAGTTAACGGGTGTCAAGACCAATTACAATTTTAAATTGAGAGATTGCACAAAAACAATGAGAAAAAAAAAAAAAAATTAAATCAAGAAATAAGAAAGCGAATTAAAACTTTTTTAAATATCTTGTTTAATAAGGAAATATTTCAATTTCAACAAGATTGTAACTATAAAATAAAATAAGGAAAATAACAAAAAGACCGATCAACAAGACCGATCGTACATAGAAATTGCATTTTATCGTTATTGTTGCACGATCTTTACATTGTAATTTTCTAGAACTAGGTTTCTAATAAATCGAAATTAATTATAAGAAAAAATATAGTAATAGGTTTTAAATATAGGAAACATTTGAATATAAAAAGTACATTGGATTGCATCTATGTATAAAATGTACATGTAATTCTAATATATAATTAACGCCTCAACTTAAAGTGTTTTTTAAATGCTAGAATGACCTACATTTTTTTTTATATTTTTATTTTCTCTATAAAAACCATTTGGAATTCTTCAAATTTTCATCTTCAATCTTAATCTTTGTTGATTACTATAATTGTAACATAATATATGCAATGTTTGCTTTAATTGCGAAATGTATCATCATCATTATCATTCCTTTAAAATTGCACTATATATTTAGTTCATTTAGTTTATTTTAAACTGGAAAATTGTTTTGCATTCTTCATTCATCAAAATCTTCAAACTTCTAGCTAAGTATATAAATAACATGTGAATTGTGAGCGCACATTAAAGAAAGTTGCATTAAAATGAAAGATCCATTTTAAAAGATCCATAGGACGTTTGTGGTGGAGGAGTAAAAGAATAAATTCCAAAAAAAGAAAATAAAATTAAAACTGTGTTCAACATTGTTTGCAATTTCTATATAGTGATCATAATGGATCATTTCACTTTAAATTAAAGTCAATGGGGTTTGAATTGTTTGAGAGGAGATTGAGGATTGGGGATCCGGAATGAACTTTAATTGCAAAAATATTTTTTTTTCGTAGGCGTTATTGTTATTATAACTTTGTTCCTCAAAAAATTTTCTACATGAATGAGTTTTATTTTGTGAGTTATATAAAATGTAAGTACTTACAACAATGTTAGCACTATAGGTTAATGGAAGTTTACTGGAGGTTGATTATTTTGATTAGAATTAAATTGGATTTGTTGTTTTTTTTTGATAGGATTTTCTTTATACTTTCAAAAAATGTTTTCAGTTGCATAGGATGCAATTTAATTCTTTTCAATATATATTCGAGTATATATATATATATATATTCCAAAGTATTTAACAATTTAAAGATATAATTTAAGTAGAAATTTTTAAATTGTTTTTCTTTAACTCAAACTCCTCCACACACAAATGGAAAAGAAAAAAGAAAAGATACATTTTAATATAGATTAAAATAAGAAAAACCCATTTTATTTGCAATATGACATACTTACCATCTTAGGAACAAGTTAAGTGAATTGGATATAATGCATGTGTCATGATTGCATCATATATATATTATTGAGGGTAAAGAGGTTTTTTTGCTATTTATTTATTTTTATTTTTTTTTATACACTTAGTTCTATATTGGAGTAATTGCATTTTCTAAAATGACTTAAAAGATCAATTTTTAATAGAAAATGTCATCGGAGGTTATTAAAAATGTCAAAAAATATAAAATATATGCTGTGAGGGATGATAGTTGGTCTTTTAATTTAATCAAAGATCTGGAGTATGAGATTTGAAGTAAATAAAATGCATAAAACCATTTAATCCAGACTGATATAAAGCAGATCTAGATTAAAAATTGAATTAAAAAAATATTCCACTATTTGTATATGAAAGTAGGTATTACAATTGATTCAGTCAAATTGCTTTCACGAATATGATTACAGAATTGAAAAAAAAAATATAAATTGTAAGACAAGGTCACTCTTAAAAGACAATTAATTTATGGGTTTCCTAGAATCGAGGCTTGTTTTTTATTTATAGGTATAAGTAGTGAAATTATTTAAAAAATACTATAATGAAACATTTTTTTTGCGAGGGAACGAGCTGTACTTGGATGCTAGAGGTAATTTTTTTGAAACAAACAAACTCTAGGATACAAACATCTGTGATACAGTTGAACAACGTTGTTGCGAAGGTAAGAATGTGAAAGGATTGTTGTGCATGTGAGGATTAGAATGTGAAAGGATTGTTGGGAAATGAAAAAAATATATGAGGATGAGTTAGTACATACTTTTAAATTAAAGAAAAATTTTTGAGTTCACTTGGAGTTAAGTAAATAATTGTTCCATAAATTCAATTGATGGTCTTTTAACTTTCACATGAATAAAATAAATATTAACAGTTTAATGACTTGGCAATGATATTTGTCAATGTAGCTTGAAGTGAATTATAGTTAGGTTGGATGGATTTTTCAGGTCTTCTTACTATGTAACCATATATGTATGACCCAAATTGTATTTCAACAAAATCTCTCCGACACATACTAAACAGAGTTGGCTATTAAACATTCTACTTGAACTTCGGAATACCATGGCAGATTTTTCGAAGACATTTGATCTATAATGACCTTTTACCTTTTTATAATTTATAAGTGATCAATTTGGTTTTATTCCATATAGTAGAACTAGTTTAACGCAAGCGTATTCGGAGCTTTGTAAAAACCTGAGGGAATCGAATACAGTTCTTATTTTACCAAGGCTGCTTTGACCCTGTCACTTATGGCTGCTTCATTTTTTGTTTTTGGCTCCATAATTTTTGTTTTTTTGAAATTAATTTGCAGGCCCACTTCAATTAAAAATTCATTTACTCTTTTTAAATTCTCTTTTATATCGTCCTATGCATCTGTCAGCTATGAAGGTTAGATTACTTCAATCAAATATTAAGTATACTTATAAAAAATTTGTACTTACTTAATTCAAATTAAAGTCAAATAAATAACTTTAAAGAAAATGCCATGTTAAACTGTTAATTAAAAACTATGCTATCATTTGTCCTGACAACACCATTTTTAAAATTTACTTGTTAGGGAAAGTATAAAATCAATATTTTACAATTTTCAAGTTTTAATTTTTTCCTATTATGTTATCATTGTCAAACACTGAAACCTCCTTTTTAAAACAATTTTTTACTTCACATAAAATATGAAATATTCCAGATTTTTCCCTCAAAGTGTACTTTAGATTTAACCCTTTATGCCTATACCTTTTTCTCTTTTTCTGGTTTTTTATGTTTCTTTGTTTGTCTGGTTTTAATAAGAATATAAATTATAAATAAAATAGTTCCCCCCTATATTATTTACCTAAAATTTTTCCCCGGTTTACTATATAGAATACACATTTTAAATGAATCATCCAAGCAATATTTTTATAGCACGTAAAGTAAACGAAAAAAAAACCCTTTTTTATTTTTCCTATTTAAATTCAGTATACACCACTTTTTCTTTTGGTGTGGAGAAAATGTGAAAAATCAGATAAAATTTTTAAATTTTTCTTTTTGTTGTTTTTTTTAACGGTAGGACAAATGGTTTATTACCGTTCTTTATAGAAAAAATAGGTATTCATATCATTTATTAAATTTTATTCTTATTTTTGTATGACTCGTACTATAAACTCCAAGCCTTTCTTTCACATTTTCAACACAAACAACTTTCTGTTGTTTTTAGAACAAAATTGATTACAACAAATCTGTTAAATTATATATTTACTTATATTGCTATATTTTACAGAAGATTTGTTATATCGTTACTTCAATTCTTAATCATTAATTTTCAACATCAAGACAAAAGACTGAAACAAATTGCATATTTAACGAAACTTTTAACTTAAAAACTAGGTTCAGTTGGTTAGTTGCCTCATCTACTCATATATTTAACAGGAAGTTAAGGAAAAAACTAAAAATAGAAAATGATGTAAAAACAAACAAATCACCTTAAAGGTTGAGTGATCTTAAATATCATTCTACTGGAAATTTTTGTAATATTCATAAGTATTTTCTAAATTTTGGTGTTACTATTGTGAATTGTATGTAGAAAATTTGTTGAAGAATGAAATATTAGTTTTTTTAAAAGTAGGCTGTATACTTTTAATGAAGCATATATACTTAAAAATGTATTTCTATATGAAATGGAAGTAAATGTGCTGGAACCTTTTTAAGTTATAAAAAGGCAAATTCGCAAAAAGTGTGGTCTGTGTAAAATAAGGTTCCGTTGTTAGTAGTTAATTTACAAAATCAATAACTTAGGCAAAATAATTAGTTTCAAACAAATATAAACTATTGACTGAGTGTCTGACCTACTACAACTAGTACAAAAATCTTCAACTCAGATCAACCTTTATAATGAATCAAATTAGATTGGCAACGTTAAATAAATAATTATCGTAATTTTTTAAAAACATTCCCAATTACTATATAGAGGAAATACCGTTTGATTACAATTTTTTTCATTCCGTTTGTTTAAGTCGTTAATTTTCAAAAAAAAATTTTAAAATGTTAATGTTTTTCTGTTTTTATATTATTTTCCTATATTTTCTTTTTAAATTCATTGGATTTTGCACATCTTCCTCATCAAACGACCCTTTGTTCTGACACTGTTCCTTTCTTTACTTTTGCATACGGTTTTATTACACGTTTTTTTTGCGCTGGCTGTCAACTTTAATGCCATAAAATATTGTAAAGATATACAAATAAACAATGAAAAACTATATAGCTATAGGTTACTTTTTATTTATGTTTATAGGTATATAAAATGTAGGTGTTTATCTTCGATTAATATCACACCCGCAAATGATTTACATTTTAATATAGTGAAACTACGAAGAACAGTCGAATAAAAATAAAATAACAAAAAAACACTCAAGAGTAAATTCAAGGCACACTTCGTTTTTCTCTTACTTCAGCTGGATCAAGCTTGAAGACAAATTTGAAAAAACAAATGAAATTCGGGGTCATGACATTTTACTGAAAAAAAATAACAACGAAAAAGCCTCGAATTTAAATTTTGAAAAAATCTCTAATGTTATAAAATCTTGAAAACCAAAAATACCGAATTTAAGAAATTTCTGTTTAAATAAGTACATGATATGTACAAAATTATAAAAAGGGAGTTGATAAGATACAAAACCAGGTTATACGCGTTTTACAAAGTATATTTACAAAAATTCGGTGAGATTTAAGAGTTATGGTCGCATAATTTAGTTCAAGATTTTGTTTTCAGGATTTGTATTGATAGGGATTTTGATATTTTCTTAAATTTTTTAAATCATTAGGGATTATTTTTCGAAAATTTTTTGTCCAAGATTTTTCGGTAAAATGTCATAGACCCAATTAAATTCTGAATAGGGATAGGGTTGATATTGATTTAAACTAAATTGAAAAATTGTAAATATACCTTATGTAAACTATTAAAATCAAAATAAACATTAAAATTTTATACAAAAAAAAAAGGTATGGTTCTTGTAAAATAAAACTGAGAACATAACCTATAAAAAAAATAAAACTAATATACAGAGTTTAATTTTTAAGTAGGTGAATACTCCTTTAATATTTAGCAGATATTCTTGTGCTGTGATCTAAAAAAAAATAAAAAATATGTAAAAAATTAAACAAATCAAAATTTTTTTTATTTTAAAAGATGATAATTTTAGACGCACCCTTTATTGTTCCTTTCCTGTGTATATTCATAGTTCAAGTATAGATATTTTACTTGCACATATATGTAGTTATATAAATTACATACCAATTTTAGGTTTCCAATATCAAAACCCAATATGTACTTAGTACATAATATAGGGTTCTTAAAATCTATTTTCTTGACAAATTTATCGTCATCATATAAGTAATCATTTTTTTTAAACAGGATAACAAATTAATATTTGTGGTTTAATAGTTTTTCTTTTTTTTAGTTTGATTTTTTTTTTAAATATTTGAATAAAATATGGGTGTGTATCAGAAAATGAAAAATAAGAAGAATTAAAAAGGTATATGGATTGGTAGAAGGGAATTGCAGTTGATGCAAGTATAATAAATATTTAAAACAATTATCTATGGTGTTCCGTTTTTGGTTTTTTTTATCTTGCATGCAGATGTAAAAAATGTGTGATTATTTTTTATATGACATTTAAAGGAAAAAAAATTGACAACAATTGACATTATTTAATATGACATTTATTATACATATTTAAATACTATCAGAGATATATATTTACATTAGAAAATTTGATGTGTTTTTGTGTAGTAAATTGATTCTTAGATATAATAAAAATAAAAAATAATAAAATAATAAATAATGAAGAAAAAAATGGAGAAAAATTTGATTGATTTTAATTACATACTTTTACAAGTATTTAGGTAAAGGTGTTTCAGTAGACAGATAAAGAAAAGGGGAATATGAGTTTTAAGTTGATTAATATGGGTTTTTTAATTTTAGTATTCATAATCATTACCAAATTTTTCAAATTTTCATTTGACAGTTAACTATATGTAAGTTTTACAAATTCCGCCATTATATAAAAAGTGTGTTTTTATAATTAAATTTTTGTAAAATTTTGTTTGTGAAAAATTCTTTTAAAATTTTTAATAAATATAAGTTTTACAAATTCCGCCATTATATAAACCAAGGGTGGGCAACAGCCGGCCCGCGGGCCAATTACGGCCCGATTTAATATTTTATCCGGCCCGATAGCAAAAATAGTACATTTGAATTATGCAATAAGAATTCACTTTAAAAAAATATTCACTTTAAAAAAGGAATATTCGAAAAAGAAAGCATTTTGTTTGGGCTGTTATTACATCTACTAAATTACATTATCTTACATCTACTATAAAAATCGTATTTTACATCTACTACATTTCAAAATGAACAGTTGCCGTTGATTGGAGATATATTTTGAGTTCACTATAAAAATAAATTGTTATTAACAATTGTTAAAATATTTTAAATAAATTAATATTATTTTAAACTGTTTTATTTAAATTTATAAATCCAATTATAAGTAGTTAAATTGATTTATATTTAATAATTTTTAAATGAATTTAATAAATAAATAATATTATTTAAATGAAAATAGTTTACTAAAAAAAATCAAGATTCTATCGCTTGTTTATACTTAAAAATAAATGCCTAATCTTACATATACAGATAAAATGGCCCGCGACTTTCTTTTTAAGAAAAAAATTTGCCCTTTGTCTCCAACTGTTGCCCACCCGTGATATAAACAGTGTGTTTTTAATTAAATTTGTATAAAATTTGGTTTGTGAAAACTCTTTTAAAATTCTTAATAAATATTATTTACTTAAATTTGAAACTTATAATAAAAAGAATTTAGTAAAGAAAAATACCTATTTATAATAATTATGGTAAATTGTAAAAAAGTAGTGTTGCGTTCCTTTGAGTAATAATAAAATATAAAAAATATACAGATTTTCATTTCCACAACGATATCCACAAAATTTTGAGAAATGGAAATCTATTATACCAAACAGAAAGTTAAGGGTATCTACAAATGAGAAAATATACAAACAATATATATATATTTTTTGTAAATTTTTGATCTTTTGTTACAACTCACACATGATCTTAAAAATTTTTTATATAAAAGATTTTTGAAATATAAATAAATCCTTTTATTGAAAAAGAAAACTAGGACAGAAAATTAGAAAGGGGTAAAGGGGTGTGGGGCAAAAAAAAAGTGTGAATTTAGCGACACATTTTGACCCTTAAAGTCAAACTGTGACTTTAAAATGTAATGTTGCCTACCATCCACCGATGGTAGCCCCCATTCAGTTTTACAAATTCCGCCATTATATAAACAATGGGTTTTTGTTGGTTTTTGTAATTAAATTTTTTTTGTAACATTTTGTTTATTAAAAATTCTTAATAAATAATATTTAAATTGAAAATTATAATAAAAAGATTAATAATATAAAGTTATAAAAAGAATAATAAAGTTATTTAGTTTATAAAGTTATAAAAAAATTTAGTTAAGAAAAATACCATAGTAAATATATGGTAAATAATAAGTGGTGTTGTGTTCCATTCTGTGACAATAAAATAAAAAAAAAATATAGATTTTTATTTCCAAAACGATATCCAGAAAATTTTAATAAATTGAAATCTATCATACCTAACCGAAAGTTAAGTGTATCTTCAAATGAGAAAATATACAAAGTTTTTGCTGCTCATTTTGAGGAAAAATATATTATATGCCTCTGAATCAAAAAAGGGTTTTCAAATATGATGCTTTTCCTAATTTATATATTCCAGGTAAGTTATTTTTTATTAGAAATTATTTTGATTAATTCTAATTACGTACTTTAATAAGTATTTAAGTAAAGGTCTTTCAGTAGACAGATAAAAAGAAGGGAAATATGAGTATTAAGGTGAATAATGTGGCTTTTCTAATTTAAGTATGCAGAATCATTACTCAAATTTTCATTCGTCACTTAACTTTATGTAAGTTTTACAAATTCCGCCATTATATAAACAATGTGTTTTTATAATTAAATTTTTGTAAATTTTTTTTTGTGAAAAATTCTTTTAAAATTCTTAATAAATATTATTAACTTAACTCTTAAACTTATAATAAAAAGAATTATAAACTTGCAATACTAAAAAGAATTTAGTGAAGAAAAATAACTATTTATAATTAATATGGTAAATTGTAAAAAAGTAGTGTTGCGTTCCTTTGTGTAACAATAAAATAAAAAAAAAATACTGATATTCTTTTCCAAAACGATATCCACAAAATTTTGAGGAATGGAAATCTATTATACCAAACAGAAAGTTAAGGGTATCTACAAATGAGAAAATATACAAACAATATATATTTTTTTTTATTTATATGTAAATTTTTGATCTATTGTTACAACTCATAGATAATCTTAATAATTTTTTTATGTAAAAAACTCTCCACAGTTCACAGTTTATTTGGAGTTGCCTGAGTTGGCTAACACTAAAATTACCCACTGAGGAATCCAATAGTGTTGGATGGAGAAAAAACTCCAATTAGACTTTCCTTTTTGAAAGTTTTCCAATTCAAAAAAAAAAATATAGAATGCTATTGTTGACATATAATTACGTCTCGATGCATTCGGTAATAAATGACATTTATATTTCATTTATTGTTTTTGTAAAACTTTAAGGTGGTAAAAAAAAAACAAAATTTGAATATTACACATATTCAATAACACTTGACTTATAAACTAATATCATTAGAACAATTATTTAGAAAATCCTTATCATTACTGCAAAATTTTTACAACATTAGGTAATATTATAATTTTACATTTGATAAGTAACGTTTATTGTGTTTTTTATTTAAACTGAACCATTTTTTTTAGATTAAACGATTGTAGAAAAGCAAAATCCAAATATATATCTTTATATAGAGTTAAGATCCTACTTATTTGCACTTTCCTCCACCCCCACCCAAAAAAGTCAAAATAATCCAATTTAATAAAATATAAAAATTTAATTATCTTATATAAATTATAGTTTAATTTCTACCTTTATTACTCTATAAAATAATAAGCAAATACCTTTTCAAAATTTTTTTTTGAATTTTTTTTTTTTTTTTTAATTTAGAAGAGGTTAGCAACCCTAAGTTTTTTTTGCCAACAGGCAAGTAAAAGCACAAAATAAAAATGAAACAAATATAAATTCATTTAAAACAAAGTGTATAAATTACATGAAATGTACATGAAATAAAAAGGAAAATGAAACATAAAACAAAAAAAATGGTTTTTCACCCTTCTCTCTAAGGAATTAAATTAGAAACAAAATAATATTATACCTATGTTATGTACCTATCCTATATATATATATATATATATAAATAAATAAAAGTTTTATGTAATTATTATTGTAGTTTTTCACCACCGTAATAGAAAATGATTTTTTTTTTTTAATTCTCCCTCCAATTTTTTTATTTTCATTGGAAGAAATATAATTCCGAAAAAAAATAACTGTATTCTGATAAGTATTTATATACCTATACCTTTTCCCTACATTTAAATATATGTAGCTATAATGAAATAAAAACATTTTTTTGCATTAAAACCTACATACAGACAAATAATACAAATACAAAGAAATTACTTAAAATGTTTAAAATATATGTAGGTACATGCAAAGTAAGTTAAAAACTGTAACCAAATACTTATGTATATTTTGTACATGCCATGCAAAATACATAAAACCAATTATTTTATATGTGTTAGTGTATAAAGAGGTTCTATACATTCTGTGATTTTATTATTTCATTCAAGTTAAATGTGTTTGTTATACACCCTTAAAAAATTCGATGTACTTAAATTGTAATTTTATTAATATATTCCCGCTTTTTGCTCTGTCATCTTTCATTACTAAATAACATTATATTCTTATCATTTAAATAATTTTTTTCCAACAAGAAAAGCCGGTTACTGACACAAAACAAACAGTTTTACCACCCTGGAATTCGTTTCGTACATATTGCATGATGCTGGCAACATTGAATGTTTCATATTTAGCTATACTATTTTATGGTCAATCCTATTCTTAAATCTAATATATTTGCATGTAGAAGATTAAATTAAATAAATATTTTCATACTGAATTAAACAATGGGGTGAAAGAAAGTCGGACAAAATAGAGTCGAACAAAAGAAAGTCGAACGAGTCGAAAGATTCGACTTTATAACTAAAAACAGTGTAAAAAGAGTCGTATTAGCAATTCTGGTCGAAATAGCAATTTTTGGTTATAAAATTGAAACAACTTATTTTTACCCCCTATTTTAAACATAGAAAAAGGGAGCACAAAATCACTAAATAAAAAGGTCAGAATCGCAAAACAAAGTTTATGAAAATACACCGTAATGCTTTTTTATGAAAGTACTAAGTAATGCGTTAGTATTCATTCTTTGGTTGGTTATTTCAACTCTGTTAAGATTCAACTATTAAAGTATTTTTATTAAAACACTTTAAGTAAATTAATTTAAACTTAGTTTACGATTTTGAACAAAAAAAACTTATCAAATTGACTTTAAAATTTGACAATGCCACGACTAACTCGATAACCTAAAAATTTTTAATCTATATAAAAGATAGTTAGATCATTTAACGTATAGTAAGTAGTGGAATTTTTTTATTTTAGAATTAATTAAAAATGCCACAATTAATAAGATAAACTAATAATTACTAATCCTTATAAAAGATATAATACATCATGTAACTCCTAGTGACATTTTTGACACATTTTATTTAAATATCACCCAAAAAAGATAATATTGTTGCCAGCCCCATTTATTTCAAAAATTTGCAAAAAATATTCTAAGGATACCTAAAAAAAATACATAGAAAATAAAACACATGTATAGCATACAATACATTCAAAAACTTAAAAGGAACCACAAAATATCTAAACAAATACATTCAAAAAAAGTAGGTATTTGACCAGACAAAAAAACAAAAAAAAAAACTACCCTATTATTATAAAAAACCGACAACAACAGCAACAAAAAAAACAGAAATTTAACATGAAACGAAAATAATTCAGGACGCCGGTAAAATATTTCATACTACGTAACTACATTAAATTTAATACATAAACAATTATCCTTATAAATATAGATATACATGGATGTGTATGAATTGTATTTTTAAGGATATTTATACAAGGATAATATAAGTAAAGTATAACTAAACATAAAGAAAAATCAGGATTTTTATTTAGATATTAGGTTGTTAAGTTGAAAAAAAAATAAAGAATCCTTAAAACAGAATTTGGTTTTTTAAATTTTTTTTTCCAAAACTTTTACACAAAAACAATTTTTTTATGGATTTCTTCAATTTTAAGGATTTGTTTTGAGAAGTTAGTTTTTGGTCGTACCAGATATTCAAAATTAATGTGAGTACTTTAGTATTTTTAAATAAATATTTAGTAAGTACTTATGCAGAAAATTTAAAAAAAAATTTTGAAATTTAGTAATTGTTAATCAAACTAGATGAGACTTAAATGGAGGGGTTTGTAGAATTTTTCAAAAATTTATACTAAGTATGAAAGCTTTATATCTTAAAGAGTAGAGAATTAGTTGCTACTTCTATAAGAACGTCTAACCATTAACCATCTATATGAATTCTTAAAGTACAGACACTAATGTCTTGGGAACAATGAGCGTACATATAACGCAGGCGTCGAAGTTGCAAAAAAAACGTAGCTAACAAAGTTCAAAATAGAACTTAAGCAGCTTTGCGCCGTTTAAAAGTTTGATACTTACTTTCATTATTTTGAAGTAGGATTTCTGTTTTGATAACTACGCTCATTGTGCTTGGCGGGTAAAGCTTGAAAGAATTTTAAATATAAATTGAGAAATACTAAAGAATTTTAGAAAGATTATTCTTTCAAGCTATGCAATTCTATATATTCAAAATCATTCAAAGTAAATAGATACTAAATATACAGTTACTTGATTTATTTATCATTCAAATTAAACTAATACAAGTACAAAGTACTTATAAAACATATTACAATATCTGGTAACTCTAATATGTAATAAATCGTATTGAATAAAGTATTTAATATCACCATGTTTTTGGTTTCAAATCCCTATATAATTGTACAGATACATATATGTATGTATTCCTGTATACTTTTTTACGTCTTAATGCCTTAGCCCAAGTTTGAAGTTTTTTTTCAACATTTTAATCGATAAAGAAACTGCACTTTATATTGAATATTTCGTTGTACTTGGTATAAATACGAAATGAATATTTTGTGTGAAAAAAGGACTTCCAACTAAGTACTTATAGTGATTCTAAAGGATAATTTTTCTGTTTGTGTTTCAATTTTATTCCTTTTTTAAATTTTGTTTTATTCCTGTTTCTTTTTTTTGCGATTCAAAATTGCGCATGGGTGTACCGTTTTTTTATGTATGTATGTATGTATGTAGCTTTGTATGTTTGTTTATATTTAAAAAATTCTGTGTGTTGGGTGTTCCTGTAAAACAAAAAAGTACTTATTTTATGCCTAAAAATTTTTCCTTTTCATCTTAAAAATTTTTGAAAATTTCTCCGACTGAGAAATGAAGACGTACAAAAACATTGATGCCGGTGATGATGACGATGTTGATGATATTGATAAGAATGATGATTATGACATTAAAATGATTCTCTGCACAAAATATTGAAAGTTTCACTTTATATTTTAAGAGTTGATAATAGTGATGATAATGATGGTGGAAAATTTCATTTAGTGTATTATTCACACATACACATATGTATGTATGTATGTGTATATTTTAAAGGATACTGTATAAAATATAAAGAATTTAATGTTTGCTTTATAATTTATTTAAAATTATAAAATAAAATGTTTTTTAATACAGTAAAATATTAAAAAAAAAGGAAAACAACAACAAAATATTACACATTTGTTTGTTATAGGTCTCTTTTATATTTATTTCTTTTTCCTTTCGTCGAGATGGAGCTGTGGATAATCGGTGCAAGGGGAATAGGAAATAAGTGGAGGATGTTAGTTAGAAAAAATACACTGAAAATTTACATTGAAGAAACAAAAAAAGGACAAGGATTCTTTGTAAAATAATATAAATATTTCATCATTCATTCTTGAGTGGTTTTTTTTGGGGGGATTGCTTTCTTTTGGGTGGTTGTTTTCTTTTTTTTGGGGATCATATAACTGTAGAATAGAATGAGGCGCGTTTATTTGATTATTATTAGAAGAAAATCTTTGAAAAATTGAAAGGCAGAGTAGAAAAAAGGTATGAAAATGATGTAGAAAAATTTCATATGGGGGTGCAAAAGTTTTCTGAAGAGGAAAATCGATTTTAATTTGATTTTTTGTTGTTTTTAAAATTGTAATCTATGACGTTTTCAATTGTATTTTATATAAATATTTTTCATACTTAACCAAATAGTGGAAAAGTTTTATTTGTTTTTCTTTTGTTTATTGTTTTTTTTTATAGCTGTTTAAAGTTTTTGGTACTTATGGTATGAACTTCCTATATTTTGGTATAAAATTCATTGAATCAAAGTTCAAAAGTTTTTGCCGTATTGTATTAGAATTGGCATGATTTTGGGTTTGATGTAGAATTGGGGAAAGTAATTGAAATTGTTGCCAATAGTTTATTATATACATGTATATATATATATATACTTATATATAATTTGTAACTATGTAATGTTTTTTTTTTAAATATTTGTTTTTGGTTTTAATAAGAGTTAAAAATTTATGAGATTTTGATTATAATAATTTTGGTATAAAAATGAATTTGTTTTTTCTTAGAATTTATACTTGGAAAGTGTTGGAAAATGTCTTTGATTACAATCATTAATAAATACTTAAAGAAGTTTTTATGGAGATTTACTATATTTTGGGTATTATTTGATTTTTAACTTAACCAAGTGCTGTTCTTTTTTTTTTTGGGAATTAAGGAATTGGGATTTATTAAGAGATTCTAAAAGTGATGTCATATTATGTGATAAACAAATAAGTAATTATGAATAAATTATGTGAATAAGTTGCATATTTATAAAACTTTTAATTTAGTTGCCAAAAATGAATACAGATACAAAAGTCAAAGGAAATGAAATATTAATTTGGCAGATATTTTAAGTCCTTGATATTATATTCCGTTTAACAATTTTATGTAGAAGACAAAAGTATAACTACTAAGTATTTATGATTCTTTGTATATTTTATGTAGTTTATTTGAATAGACGTATATGTATATATCAGTGGCGTTTTCTCTGGGTGTGCAAGGTGTGCACTGCACACCCAGCAAAATTAGAGATTATCATTTTATAATTCGTAAAATAAAATTTTTTTTTTTTTTTAATTTCTCCAAAAATACTATGTAATTTTATATTTTTAATTTTTTTGTACCTCATATAAACTTCATAGCATTTGTTGTAAAGTATTAATATTCATTTATTTATGTAATACGTATGTAGTATAATTGAAAAAATGTTTTAAATAATATTGGAAAAATCAAATACTCGTATTATCAATGATTGTGTGCATCTTGTGTAGTCGCACATTTGTTCATATTCCAAATTCCAATACACTAAATGTTATTTTTCCCATACTTCTTAAATAATAAATTGAAAAGTAGAAATGTTTCGTCGCACTTGATAAAATTAAATAAAAACAAGAAAAAAAAAATAATAACGACAATAACTATAGTAACCATATTTGTTTTTTTTATTCTCTTTATAAAATAATAGAATTATATGTAGCGACTAGCGAATCGATTGTGTGCATTTTATGTAGTCGCACATTTTTCCATATTCCAATATATTAAATATTATTCTTTCCCAATCCATACTGTTCTAAAATAATAAATAGAAAAGTAGAAAAGTATCGTCGCACTTGATAGTTGTGTTGTGTTGTGGTAATACTATTCTCTTCTCTCATGCAATTTACATATAATAATTCTTTTAATAAAAATTTTTGTTAGCGACAAAAACCATAGCAACCATATTCGCTTTTTTTATTCCTCTTTAAAAATATTAGAAATATATTATAATATAACGAGAGTCGTACATTTTTTCATATTGCAATTTCCAAATTGACAATATTATTATGTTCTATTTTCTCTATGACTCTATCCATGTGGTTAACTAATTACTCAAAAATAATAAATAGAAAAGTAGAAAAGTTATGTGAAGTTATGAATTTATGATGAGATGCAGATGATTGATGATTTATGATTATGTTACAAATTTTACTACATCAAAGCAATTTATGATTTTCGCTTAATCAAATTTACAAAAAAAAAATTAAAAAAATCTATTTCGTACAACTTTTTTTTAATACATATTACATAGTACCAAATAGAGAACGTGGGAATTTTTAAAGTGAGATTTTTATCTTAACATTCTTTTTAAAACAGATATACATAATATATGGAAATAATTTTGTAGTTGGGCATTGGGTTGTATTGTAGGTATGTAACATGTAAATATTTTCTTAAATATTGTGTGTACAAGTTATATTTTCGCACTTTTGCTTAAAAATATCATTATAGCACTTTTTTTTTTTTTAGCTTTTTTTGTATTAAATAATAAAACCCAATAATTCATAATTAGTATTAAAATTTAAAGTGATTAATTAGGATTTAGAAATATATTTTGAACTTTATACTGTTGTTAAATTAAATAAAAAATATGAATCAAAGTAACGATTTAGTTTTTATGCTCCTACAAAAAAAATTTAGTAGCTTAGTTATGATGAAAAAAAGACCATAATAGAAAATGGTAGGCCCATTCCTGATTTAAATGACTTAAGATATAAGAAAAATGGTAAGGAGTATGAGAGAAATTCAACAGTGATTTATATAATCAGTGGTTAAATGGGTCAACGGTATTAAATAAATTATTTTGTTGGCCTTGTATAATATTTAAAACTAAGACAGATGCAGTGTGATGTTCAACAGGTTATTGTGACATAAATCACGTGCATGAAAAAATACCAAAACATGCACTTTCAGTAAGTCATATAACAAATGCTCTTGCTTTAAATACATTTGGTGAATCTCGAATCGTTTATTTGATATTCACCAAAGAGACTTTTTTGAACAAGTTGTTGAACAGTTCACTAAAAAATCTAGAAGAATTAATTTAATATATAAAAAACTGTGAATATTTTAAGAATTAAAAAAAAAAAGAAAGAACATAATAAAATATTTTTTTTCTTTGTTTTAATTATCCTATTATGTTTTCAATGTTTTTTTTTATAAATTTAACTTTTATATTATTTTTGCACACCCAGCGTAAATTTTCACGAGACGCCACTGGTATATATATATATTTATAAAGTACCTACTTGTGCAAAATAAAATTCGAAATTTGACTAAAAACATTGCCAATTTTTTTTAATGCCAAAATCAATATAAATTCTAACTAACTACATAATATTACTTTTTTCATATATTTAAATATGGTTTTAAATTCATTGCCAAAATAATAAATAATATGTTTAGGAATTATTAATTTACATAATATTCTGAAGTGTGCCGATTTTTTTATTTTATTAAAAAAGTAATGAATTACATCAAATCCGACAGATCATATTAAAGAATAAGTAATTAAAAACCACGAGATTATATTATTTAAAAAGTAATTTTATAATAAATAAATAAGTACAACAAAAGTTTATTGAGTAAGTACAACAAAAGTGTATTGAGTACTTAAGTACTTAAGTATATTAAGCAGTTACAATTAAGTTCAGATTATTTAGAACGCCTCATTTGTTTTATATGTTTTAGAGACAAATCAAGAAATACTTAATACTTATGATAAATGACTAAAAAAAGTTGATTACTTAAGGAATAAGTACTTATGTATATTTATTTTATACAATTTGAATAATTTTATATATGTAAGTTACATCTGTTTAACTATTATCTAGGTAAAGCACCTGGTGGCTAAAGGAACTTAACTTAATAACGAATGAATAAAAAATGCATAAGTACTTGCTTAGTCTAAATTGAAATATAGATGTTAAGTACTTAAGTACTTCATAACTTTTAAAAGGCTTTAATACTTTGAGTACTCAGTTAAATTAAAAAAAATTAATACTTATTAAAAATATTTTGAAATTTTTCTATTATTATTTACATTTTGTGTGAGTACTTATCTTCTTAAGTACAAAAAATCAAAAGTTACAAACAAACAATATCTAATTCAATATTAGCAATCAATCTGTAAAAAAATAACTATTTGTCAACTAGGTATCATTAAACAACTTAAGTATCAACTTTACTTATTTGTTTTAAAAAATTTCACGCAAAATTAATTAATCTAACTATTTACACAAGACAAGTACCTAAGGTAAAATTTAAGTAAACTCTGAATTTTAATAAAGAGAAAGGTGTTGAAAACACTTTAAATATTCTACTCCTTATATATTTATTTTCAATACTACTAAGTACTTAATATTATGATAAATGTATCTTTTATACATAAATAACTACTCAAGTATTCATTTACTTAAAATGAAAGTTAGGTAAATATTTATTATCTAATAACTTTCTGATTAATTCTTTATTTAAATTTTTTATTACCTACTTCTACTCTTCTGTCTGTTCTATAATTCCAAATGTTATCTCTATTTTCTGAAGAATATTATAAAGATTTGTAATTTAGTTTTTAGTGAGGTATTTAAGTGCCTTAAATTGAGGTAAAAGGAAATCTTAAATTAATTATAAAGAAAAAAAAAAGAATTAAGATATTTATAACATACTTAAATTGGTAGTAACTTAAAATTAACCCACGTAATTTCTTTTTTTTTGAAAATCTGCGGGAAATCTGTTAATTTTCAATGCATTTGAAATTTGTTTTGTCTTTTTTTTTTTTATTCCTTATGATCATAGGTACAAGTACCCAGCGTTATTCTAACGATTATTAAAAATTAGTGTAGGTAGTTGAACATTATAATCAGTTTTTTTTTTTTTTGAATAAAATTTAATTTTTTTTTTAATGCGCTGGAAAATTACATAAAAATATTATTATATAAATATGCGTATAATTAGAAACTGAGTATTAAAATGTACTATTTTAATTTAAAAAAAAATAAAATTTGGTAATATATACAGGGTGTTTAAAAAACAAATAATTATTTTCAGTTATAAGTAATTAAAAGAAATTTTGAACTATACTTGAGCAGTTTAAACCTAATGTCAGTGTTCTTAGATGCATTATAGTATTGATATTGCCATAAATTACACTAGTAAGTACTTAAGTACTTATGTTATGTAATGCAAAAGTACTTGAATGCCAAGTCCTTAAACAATAATAAACTAGTTTCTAACCACTTGTACTAATTACCATCTAATTTTAAAAAATGCTTTTGCAATTCAAAACCGAAGGGCCACACAGTACATTAAATTTTGCCATTAAAACACCCTGTACTTTTCTAAATTAATTGCATAGAGGGAGTTGAATTTTTTTTTTACATTTATCTTTTCTACTTTCTACTTAAGAAAATATTATTTAATAAGTAAGAGTATTACAAATCTTTTTTTCTACATTAACTTATTGTGAACTTTTTTTTAATGAGGAGGAATCAGCTCTCTGCTCTTAAAGTCCAAGTACTTAAACTTAAGATTAATAGAAATAGAAAAACACAAATGTATATATAAGTAACTATAGTCTATCTAAATTCTAATTTAAAAATTTCTTCATATATTTTATCCAGAAGTTCATTACTAATATTTTTTTTGTATTTATGTTTTATTTTTTTATTATATTCTTAAAGTGGTTGAAAATGTACTTATTGTGATATCAGACACATGTGCACACTACCACTTAGTTATATGGTTGTAATTTGATCTGAGAAACGAATACGCAATTTTTTTGGTTGACCATAAATGATCTTGAATTCATTTAATTTTTTTAAAGTATTATTGTTTTAAATGTAATTTTAAATAAGGTATAGGCATGCATATACTTATATTCTGTACGTAAGTACATACGTTCAAGTAAAATGTTTATGTAATGTGTGTAATGCAATAATACAGAAAATTGAGATTAATTTTAAGCAAGTATGTAATAAATCAAATTAATGATTGGTTTTGAAAGTTAAATGAATTTATATGTAGATATGTAGTTATAAGTACTGAGTACTTAGTTATATATATATGTGCATAGTAAATTATTCAAATGATTTACTTATTATCTTAGATTATATTATTAATGTCAGTTTTATTTCAAATCAAATAATTTTTTTTTTTTTGAGAATTAGTTATCTATGAAGATTTAAGATAGAAAATATTTAATGTAGGTACTTGTACTTATAATAGGTACTTATAGCATTTGGAACTCAAACTCTTCAATTTCTTAAATTAAATATTAGTAGGTATAGGTATTTATTTATTTAGAATAGTTGCATATTTCATTTCTTATTCCGTGATATTATTAATGAAACTGTTTTTTTTAGGTCGTTGGTCTAAATCTAATAGTGTTCTTAAGAAAGACCCAGTAAAAAGTTTCTAAAATCTGTATTCATTAGTTATTACTTATGTGGATAGGGGGTATTATCTAGCTATCTATTTACTCAGAAATTTATTTACTCAGTAGTACTGTCTTACGTTTAAATTGTAAAAATGTTATTAACCTAGACCTAGATGTATATTTCATTTTATTACTAAGAGTTTCGAACTTATTTTAGCTTCAAATTATCCAAGTACTTAGGTACATTTTTAGTAAACCGAAATTCTACATTTAAATTTAAAAAGAAAAATTCAAAATCATGGACAAAATTTCCGTACGTAATTCAATATACCTAACTATGACGTATGAAGTGATTTAATTCAGTTGGTAATCTTTTAACAAACAAATTACATTTTTCCCTTGATACAGTTATTGTGTGTCACACGGTTTTTTTTTTGATGTTTTTGTTTTCTTTCTTTAAAAATAAAAAACTTTGAATAAGTAGTTACATAGTACACTATATAAATACAATCTAAAGTACACCAATGGAACTCGTAAACGAGTAATTTATAAAAACGACAGTGAAAAATATACAAAATAAAAACAGATTGTGCATAACAAAATAATATAATTTCATTATTTTCTTCATTCTTTAGATTTCCACCTCATCCCCTTTATTTTATTTTTTTATTTTTTGGATATTAATCGTCCTGCGTTTCAATTTTTCACTTTAAGTTTATATATATGTAGTTAACTATTCCAATAAATGAAAGTATTTATAGTTATATACAAGTATGTACAATTGGTTGTGATTAGTATATAAAATGCAAAACAAAATCTGAATAAGTAATAAGTGTATACTTAATATTGACAGGGAACAAATACAATCTAACTAACATTTCTCTTTTCGTCCTTTAACAGATTTTTTTTTCCACGAAATTACAATTACAGTAATAGGCAATGAACAAACTAAAGATACACAATTGAACCGAAAAGTTGTTATGCTGTGTCCTTTTTGTTATAAATTGGTTGTTGAAAATGCAATTTTGTACCTAGAGATATGTATGTTTGTAATGAATATAATACTTATATAGTGTTACTACCTAAAGTAAAAAAATGTTGTAGTTTAATAATAAATTGTGAAGAAACGGAGAGAAAAAAAAAGGATAATGAAATAAAAAGGACGCTGTATGAAATAGAACTATTACTTTCTTGCGTTTACATAAGAATTTTACTAATTTGTTTTAGGTGTTGTTAAAGTTGAGTTTACATTTTAAACTATTTGAGTTGAGTAATATATTCTAATATAATTGTACGTACTAATGTAATTTATGTAAATAATTTTTTGAACTTAATTAATTTTTATTTGAATTCTAAAATTGTTGGAACACTTGCGTTTTAAAAAATTTTCACTCAATTTTATACAGGTATTCTGAACTTGAAGCTAAACATTATTAATGTAGACCTTGTCATAACTATACTATATTATTACTATAGATTAAGATGTACCTACCTACCTAGCGTAAATTTTAAGTGAATTTAATGCCATTTTTTTTTCATGCCAAGTTTCAGAAGTCTGAAATATCAAATAGTAACAAATCTATAGGCGTCCATAGATTTTTATTAAGTAGGTATGTCACAAATTATCAGAACTTTTAAAATTTCTGAAAACAATTTAAGTTAGGTAGGGTAGACAGGTAAATTTTGTAATTTTCCAAATTATTTTGATTTAATTTTTATTAAGTTTATTTTTTATTATGTAGATACCTACCTAACAAAATAAACTTAATACAAGTCTCCACTCAATAAAATACACATCTCTTTTTAAACTCAAACTTTGGCTAAATTCAAAAATTTAAAATGAACCCCTTAGTTAGGGTCCTGATTTATTTTTATTCCATATGTAAACGTAGTTTCATATTAATGGCAGTTTTTTTACTAGAAAACCGTAACAAATTTTACTAAATATTCACAAATACATTAACATTTGCATATACTTAAATAATTAATTTGCATAAATTCATACGTTGACAACAACAAAAAAATACTGTTTTTCTTTAATTGATGCTTGAAAAAGGATATAAAAGGGATAAAAATAAAATGAGTGGTAAAATTATTTCGTGATTTTTAATTTAAAATTATCCTTTGACGTTTACATATTTCCATCATTTATTTCATGGTTAGTTCTGCTACTGCATAATGTAATTTATTTCAAAATATAATTATAAATTTAATAAAAATCTTTATTTGAATGTCTATTTAAAAAAAACCCTACCTCCAAAGTTATCCACTTAAAAAATTTGATTTCAGTTGTATTTTCGTCCTTTTTATTTTAATTTTCTGTTCCTTTTTTTTTTATTAAATTTGTTTTAATCAAATTATCGTTATTACTTTTTGATAACTGTATATTTTTGCGCAATCTTTAATTTTTATCAAATTTAATTATAATTCATTAACAAAAACTACACAATTTTACTTTAATTTTTAAAAAATAACATTTAGGTGATAATTTTGTATTTTCAAATTAAATAAATTAATTTTTTTAAAAACTTTGAAAAAAATGCCGCTTAAAAATTTTATTTTTTTTTTGCAAATTATCAAATCCACTTTTATTTAATTAATTTCGTTTAAAAACATTTATCCAGATTTTTAATAAAAAATATTAACAACTTTTTTTTAAATTTTAAAAATATAATGTAAAAAAATATTTGATCCTTCGTTTTGCAAAAAAACAAATCACTTCTTCTTGAAAGAATCTACTACAATACAATTTAAGCTAGAAGGCTACACAATACGACACATTACTTCGTTAACCAACTGATTCGGCGAGCGTCTACTTTTAAACTGAAATTAATGCGCGTAGAATCAAAAAAATACAAAATACAGAATTTTTAGCGCAACATAAAAACAGCATATACAGAGAAAGCAACATAACTACAATCATATTACATAAAAAAAAAACAAGTAAACAACAACAAAAAAAAAACAAATAAAGCAAAAGCAAAGCAAGTAGCAATAAAAGCAACATAAATAATCCGCTTCAGTGGAATGAAATGGAATTGAAACCAAAACAAAACAAAATTTTTTTATTCTTCTTGTTTTGCTTTATTTTTTTGTTTATGTTGCCGTGCCGTATGAAAGGGAAACAAAAAGATGATTTTTTATTTTACATACAAAAAAGTGTTTCATTAGGTTTATAAAGAAATGCAGTAGAATAATAAATGTCAAAAATATTTATAATTTTTTTTGTACATATAATTTACTAAAGGGATTTTGAGAAACGAAAAACTAAATGCAACATGTACAGACGTACGGTAAAGGCTGGTTTACATGAGATAACTTTGAAATTTAGAAAGAGAGGAATATAGTATTCTAAGCAATGCTCCCACTTTGATACAATTGTATCAATTTGGATACATTTTCGCCTTTTTTTGGTCATGGATACAAAGATACTTAAAAGTCTTGAAATGCCTAAATTTGATACGATTCAAAATTTTACCATAATTTGGATACATGTAGCGATCAAATTTGGATACAACTTAAAATTTTTAAAATTATTTAGACAAATCTATTATTATAAATGAAAAAATTACCTATTATAAATGAAGTATGTTCCTTATTTAAAAATGTGTAATTACTTGTGTTGTGAACTATAATTTTATTTTTATTACAAATATTTGTATTCAATAAATTTTTATTTTTCTAATATTATAAAACATATGTTTTTTAATCCCTTTATGATAAACTAAACAAAAAATAGTTTTTACACTCAAATATAAATAGAAAATCATCATCGTTATTGTGCAAAAATTAGTTACATCATGGATACATTTTTTTTGTAAAAATTTGATACGTTTAATTTTCACAAAGTGGGAACACTGATTCTGAGTACTGTCAATAGGAAAGAGCGATAAAAATGATTATATTTTTATAGGAATTTCTTTATATTTTTTAACAGAAAAAACAAAAAATAAAAATAGAGTATAAAGTAAACTGACCATTCGTCCAGCATTGTGCTGGACTGTCCAGCATTTGACTAACGCGTCCAGCATCTAAAATTGTCCGTCAAAATGTCCAGCATTTCACAAAATAACCCAATTTGTTCAGCATTTTATAATTTGTTTATAAAAACATTAACCATGACAATTTCGACACTGAAATGATTTTTTTTTGCTATTTTGCATTTAGGATCGCTTTTGTAAATATTAATATTAAAGTCATAACTTATAATTTATTCATAAACTCTGAAATTCATCTGTCATCTCACTCATTCTTTAATTCAATGTGTCCTTTGTCTTATTTCATTTTATTATTTTATTTTAATTGGTAAAATTTTATTTGTGTTAGTGAATGTTATTTGTTTACACAATATTTATTGTATTTGCACTATATTCGTTTTTCGTGTCAACATAATATTATGAAATGATACATATTCAAACATTATTTACAAATTACAATACATTAGTAGTTATAAATTTATAAATTATAATAAAAATGACATTTTAATTATTCTATAAACAAAACTGAGTACCTACATACCAACCTGGCAGAAAAATATTTGTGATTTATTTTATGTTCCTAAAAACTGTTAATTTTTTAATTATTTAACTAGTATTACATTATATATTACTAATTGTTTTGTGTTGTTGAAAAAAAACACTGTTTTGTTTTGAATATTATTACCAGTATATATAGCATTTTCAGGAAAAATTAAAACTTTTCTATTTCTAATTCAAAATTTTCTATTTCAAATTCAAAAAATTTTCTTTAAAATTTAAAATTTTACATATAAATTATGATATTTTATATAAAATTAGTATTTAATAATATCAAATTAGAATTTTAATTTATTTTTCAATAATTTATTTTAATAGAAATCTTCAAGAAACATAATACTGATTTTGTAATTTGTTATTTGAAATAAAAAATCATAATTTTAAAATAAAATTTTGAATTTGAAATGTAAAATTTTGAATTTGAAAGAAAAATCTTTGAATATGAAATAGAAAATTTTGAATTTGAAGTAGAAAAGTTTTAAGTTGACCCGAAAATGATATAAATACACTTTATGAACTTTGTTTTATGAATTTTCATTTAATTTTAATATTTTCAGCCAAAAACTGGATTAGTGCTATTAAATATTATTCTATGTATAATGTATTGTACAAGTACTATTTATGTTATGTTTATTGTTTTTATTAAAAGACTGAAATTGAATTAAATAATTGCTGAAAAAAATTAACTTTATTTTTTTTTGTACATCGTCCAGCATTGAGCTTTTGAAAATCTGGTCAGTTTAGTATAAAGTATAAATTTATTTATATAGAGTATAAATTTTATAGGTTATGTAATACATACGTTGTACATTAGTTTTTATTTCATATAGTACAAATTATTTTATAAAATTTATAGGTAACAACAATATATAAACTATGGATTAATATTTATTATAAAAATAATTTTATCTTAGCAATATAATAAATAGTACGTAAATAATTGATTTTAAAATAGTAGATATGTTAAAATTTTTAGTGTAGAATATACATATTTTTTGCATACAATAAAAATATTAACGTAATTAGAGTAAAAAGTGTTCAGAAAACATCATTTAGTCAGTATTTGTAGTTGACCAAATAGTATATACATATACATATGTTTAAAATTACTTCTTTCTTAGATTTTATGGTGCACCGATAAATGTCAAAATAGAATTTTTATAAATCAATATAACCATCGTAAATAATCCACATGAATTATGAATATATAAATTTTTGTTTTTTCAGTTGATTCATTAAATACAGCTATACTAAATTAAATATTTTCTAAGAATTATACTGGAATAGTCTCATGGAAAAAAAATATAATATTAAAATTTCTTCTTAACTTATTTTTCTAGTCTTTTATTGATTTTTAACCTAATTATATTGTACCAATTAAGTCAAAAATAATAAAATTGTTTTCAATATGACTTTATGTAACTAACTCCAGTTGTGAACAACTTTCAATAATTTAATATTTTAAAAAAACAATTAACATAATTGTCTTTGAAAAATTAATAACCATATTTACTCCCTTAAAAACATTATTACGGCAAGTCTATTTCAATAAACTTCCAACTTCAATTTTAAAAAATACTATATTTACTACATTTGCACAGAACCAAAAAACCACAAAACAACAATATAAAATAATAATTTTCAGCAACACAGCACAAAGTGAGAAAAATAATCTAATCAATTTTGTTGGTATATGTGCGTGCAATTTTACTATTGCTGCAGCATAAACAAAGAAAGAACTAAAGTGAACTGTGAAGTATACATTATTTATTATACATATGTACTAGATTTTTACATTTTTACTATACCATGAAATGCAATACAAGCAGAAGCACTAAGTTAGAAATAAAGTAAGCAGTGCACTATGCAGTCAGTTAGCAATAATTTTCTGCAGAATATTGTTCTTACTTATTTTCAAACTACAGACAGATATATGTATGCAGATATATAAAATGAATGCATGCATATTGCATATGTAGGTATTAGGATTAGAAGAAATTAAATCACATCACAATACAATTTAAAGTCAACATAAAATTGAATCGGTTTAAACTAAACTATTAATCGATTATAAATTATAACATGGTTTTTCGATTTGTTTTATTTTTGTAATTATTTTACATTTTACAGTAATTTTTAAAATTTGTAAATTGTAATTTTGTAATGAAAAATTATTGTATTTTACTACAAAACCTGTAGTGGCGTAGTGATTTATTTATTACGGAGTGTGGTTTGTGGTATAGAAATACAGTGTAAAACTGCAAAATATGTTTATTTTGTTGCGTTGCATTGCAATGATAATTCCAAAATAAATCTGTAAAAAACATACTTTTGTATGTACATATGTTTGTAGATTTTAGAGAATAGCAGTTTTCACATTTTTCAGTTAGCATAAAAGTTCGTTATTTTAAAAAACTAAAGTTTTCATTTAATAAAGTTAATAATAGAAATAAAAATTAAATTATAATTTCACCTTTTAATCCTATATTTCAAGATTAAAAATCAAATAAAGTTTATTTTAATCAATATTGATTCAAGATTAGTTGTAAAAGAAATTTTGCCTTAAATCTTGGTTACAACTTTAAAAGTTTTTGGATATCTTAACAATATTAAACAATACGAGTATATAAACATTTATTTACCTTACCTACTGTAAGTTTTTTTATTATAAATGAATTTTCCAGGGGTTTTTGAATTTTAACAGGTATAAATTATAAAATTAACTTGGATAAATTAATATTGAACTTTTGATGTCAACGTTTTTGCATGGAAACTCATTTTTAAATACCTAGGTAAATTATGGCTATTTCTATTTTCATAACTAGTTTTTTAAAAATTGATCCTAGACAAAGTCTAGTAAAATTATATAAAATTACATATTACCTGTATAATATGTTTGCATATAATAATACATATATACATATGTATATTTACAACCTATTCTTGAAAAGAACATAATTTTATAATTATTATTTGAATTGAAACAAATTTATTGAAATTATGATTACCATATAATTTTCCCATTCAAATAACTAAATTATTCGTTACATGCACTATTGAGGTAACAAATACAGGGTGGTACATTATTCACCGTCTTTACGTATAACACCCTATTGGGAAAAATGTGGGGACAAAACTTTTTGAAAAGGACTATGTTGTAGGGCCAATAGATTCAGAGCTTTGAGTCCTTAAAGGAAATTTAGTGCAGTATTTTTGGGTTTTCATTAAATTACACAAATCTGCAAGAATATAGGATTCAGAAGAGGATTATAGGATTTTGAAAAATATTTTTAAAGTATGTGAAAGTAGTTTTTCTAAATGTATTAATTTAAATCTCTTATCTAATGGAAAGTGGTAAAGTGGTAAAGTGGCGGCTTTTTAATCGAAAAGTCTCGGGGGGTTCAAACTCTGGTCGGATCATATCTAATAAAAAAATATAGTGTAGGTATATTACAATAATTTAATAATAAGTCCAAATCGGCAAACGATTAATATTATAAGGCAATATTTACTATTGTCTGGTACTACAAATATATAAATAACTCTCTATCCTTTTTAATTTTTATTATAAATGATTGAACTCCGCTCATTAAATAATCACCCTGTATATAATTTAAAAAAACCACTCTTGTAAAATTAAATAACCATTTCAAAAAAATAAAATTGGGAGATGTTAAATTAAAAATATTAAACATCAATAATATTTCGATAAAAATTAAAATGATTTTCTAATGCACGTGTCATAATTTCCGTAGGGCGTAATTGTAACGCGTTCGCAACTATATAATTCTATCTGAAGTACATATAGTCAATTAAATTTCAATTTTTTTTTTTTAAACATAAAATAACAAAATTATTTATTTTATATTTCTAAAAAGAACTTTTCTATCAATATTATTATGATTTTCGTACATAAAAACAAAAAAACCTGAAAAATTACAACAACAAAAAATGAAAAACATACTTAACACCTTGTTTATACCAAATAATTACCTGTAACCAGATTGCATTAGAGCGAGATTGATGGGCGGCCATTCAATACATTTTTATTCTTTAACACATAATAAAAACATTACAATATTTACCTTAAGTCTATATAAATATATATATATATATATATATATACATTTTTTTTTTTTAATTTTAATTGATGTGTGCATTTAACAAACATAAGATACAAAAAAAAAATCGTTATAAAAACACAACTTTATTTATTTTTTTTTGACAAATATAACACTTTTCCCTTTTTTTCTTAATGACCTGAGAATGAGTTCAAATCTTAAATATACAAAAAAAAACTAAAATAAAAAGAAAAAAACAAACAAATAGTGAAAAGGTGAAAAAATCGTTCGTTCAATCGTTCGCTTTATTCTGCGCTCATTCAAAGAATTTAAATTCAAATTCAATCTGAAGATTGTTTTTTTGTGTTTTCATTCTTAAATAAAGTCACAAAAAAACAAATAAAATACAATTATGTAAACTCAAACCTTAAAGTCAATTAAAGTAAATTTTATGTGCCTTAAAAAGTTGGCTAAACAAATTCAAATTTCGAACCTAAAAAGAAAATTTTATAGGAATATCAATAATAAGTCATAAACATTTCTTAGGAACAATTGCAGGATTTTATATGTAATCATTGGTCTCGAAATATTAAGGTAGACTTTAATTACTAATTATAACATACATATTATAAACATACAAACTAAAAACTTAGCCCAAGCTTGTTCACTTCTCAAATTTTGAATTAAAAAATCGGCCAGCTTTATTTGAGTCCACTTATAGTTCAAATGTTACACATGCTCTCCTATGGCTACTATCTACTATGGAATCTAAATATGAAAGGACTCAAAATTTGAGTGGAAGTGAGAGTTGAATTTGATCATTTAGTTTGCTCAAAGTTGTGAACTATTCAAATTTTTTAATGAACTCATCGTTTATAACTTGATTTAAAAGATTTAAACTCCAATAGTTAAGAGATTTAATTTACCTGATGGGCTCAGATCGGATCTAAATAAGAAAGGAATCAAAAATTGAGTGAAGCCGGGATCCTATTAAAATTTTTAAACTGCATCAAAGTGGAAAACTATTCGTATTCTTCAATGAACTCGTTTAACTTAATTTTAAAGCTTTACATGTTCTTCCAAAAGTGCCCTCATATTTGAGCGAACCTAAATGTGATAGGAATCTTGAGTCTAGCGGCAGTTGATTATTAAATAAACAACATAAATTTCCAATCAGTTTCAAAAAATTATACCATTACCTAGAACAAGCCAAGCTTACAGAGTTTATGGATTAAAATTTTCTCTATGATGCAATTATAATATCTTGATTCTGTCAGCTAATTTAGGTTACAAAAAAGATAAACACACTAAATATTTAACAAATAGAGGTTATGCAAAACATAAAAGCCGTCCGTTTAAAGTATACGCATAGTGTGTGACTTGTGTGACATACTAAAACCACGCTCTTCTAAAACCAAACTCTAGGATGGGGCCTTTGATACAAATTTACAGTTTCGTTTTGAGGATATAAATTCTAAAAGGAAACTTTAAGAAACTTTAGGACGAAGACATTCCTCAAAAGAAATAATTAAATTAGACCTAGATTAAAAGGAAAAATACGTATATAGGTAACCTCTGATACCGTTTTGCCTCTCAATTAAATAACTGTATTCATTGGGTAAAATTTATTCCCAAAAAACACCTAATAAACGTTAAACGTTTATTAAAATACCAATACATTTTTGTAAACTATTCCATCAATAATTTACTAAGAAAACATTGATTTTGAAAAATAATAATTAAGAAAGAAAATAAAAAAACCAAAATTCTAAAATTAAAAAGAAAACAAATATAATTCAATAAAAATTAGATAAAATTCAATTCTTTTAAAATGACATTTAAATTAATTGACACGAACACAAAATCTCTACATCAATAATTATTTGATACAGCAACAACAACAAAATATATAATAAAAATTTTTTGATTTCTAATCAATGATGGAATTACATAAATGTAAAAAAAAAATTTAAGGGTCGTTTATTATGTCTCTTATGACCTGTGATGATTCCTTACACAAAAAAAAAATAAAACATTGAAATAATAAAAGTTGCATCATACCCGCTTTATAACAAAATCGGAAATTTAAATTTATTACCAAAGAATTATGATTTAAGAATATTTAATATATATTTAGAAATTAAAAATCTTTCATTATTTTTCAAACGTTAATCTAATAATAGATTACAGATTATAATGCCTCCAAAACAGATTCGAAATTTTGTAAATGGACCTCCTTTCAAAGTTTAGCTCAAAAGTTTGAAAGGAGGTCCAACAACAAAAGTTGTGAGCTGAAATTTGCTATGAAGCAATATTCTTTAGAAATCGGTGTAGTTTAACTATAAAATGTAGGAGAAATTTTTAAAATTTGTACAGGATATTCTCAAGTCAAAAAGTGCATAGTACAGTCAGTACAGTAGATTCATCATGTCTCAAAAAAGTTGTAGAAAAAAAAATGTACCAAATTGTACTCAAAAATAGTGCAAAAGCTTATTTCACAACAAATAAAGGGTGTTTCGAACGAAAATTTAGAAAGTGATTTAAAAACCATTTCAAACCTTCTTCACTTAGTTGCGACAGTCTAAGATAATGTATAAAAATTATTAGTAAAGGAAAATTACAGCTCATTTCACTTATCAACATTTTTTTGCTCAATTGATCTATGCCAATACTTTTTAAAATTTTTAAAGTCTTTAAAGTCTTTTATTTTGAAAACGGTGCATTGGGATTAGAGTTCCCTCTACCTCAGATAAAAACTTTTGATCTTTAAAATTTAAATAAAGAAGATTCAACTCAACATTATATGCCATATTTAAAAATAAAAGAGCACTTTTTTGAGTAATTTTGCAAACAAAAAACTCTTTTTCAAATTATACTCAAATTATATTTAAAGTACAGTATAACGCATCGCACAACTGATGACAGGACTGTGACAAGTGTATACCCTACTTAAGTATATTTTTTTTTTTCTTTTCCACTCCTTTATATAAGGAGTATAGGGCATTCACCAAGTCTATTTAGAATAGGCTTCAGTTTCTTTAATCGTTATGTTTATTAAGCCGCTGGTTAAGCCATTGGTATAAGATTATCAATACACAAATGTTGATTTTTGTGTGCCATCTATTATCTTACACAAGAGTTGTTTATATATTTTTATTAAATCTTATTATATATTACGATATTAACTATTACTATATAATTATACAATTTTACGATATTTTTTTATTAGATATGATCTGACCGCGGTTTGAATCCGAGACCTTTCTCATGAAAGCTGGGGTCTTTATAACTACGCCATTGGTAAGATAAGTATGTCATAACTCATAGTCCATAGGTATTTACAATTACAACTGATTACTTGTTTGTAGTATGTGTATTTACTTACTAATTAGATTCAAACCTCCAGTACTATATTTTGTTTGATATTTCAAAAACATCTTAGAATTGTCATTAATAACTATATTTATAATAAAATTTAAAACTAAATTAAAATTTTTATATATGTTAAACATTAAAATTCTATTTCATATTTCTGTAACAAAAAATTGTTGTAAAAAGAGTTCAATGGACTTTTACTAAGTCTATTATTTATTAAAATAGTTTCGATTTCCAATCAGTGTACAACATTTAATCACTATTTAAACTATTTGAAGTGCTGTTAATTGTTGTAAGTGTTATAATAAAACTGATTTTTTGTTTATGAATACAGGAAAAGGCTTATCTATAACAATAATTTAGAACTAATATAAAAATTTGTAATTTGTTGTATAGCAGTGATTATTACCGTTATTACAATTAAACAATTCTCTTCAAAATTTTATTCAATCACTCTTGTATCGATATTGGAATTTCAAATTAATAATTTCTATTGATTTTCTCATATATTATAATAATAAATATTAGACTAGAACTAGAACATTAAATTGAATATTAATTTATTTTATAAAAATTATGAAAAAGGTCATTTTTACGTTACGCATAACACACACGTTCCAAAAAATTGAAAATTACATTCCATTGTTCTCACATTATACGGCGAGGCGAACGTTATAATAAATGAAAAAAAGATTATATTTTTTATCTCTTTCTAACAAATAGATAAAAATTTTTTACTCTAATATAGTAATTGGTTGCAATGCAATGCAATTCTTTAATTTATTTTTTAAATAACTGGTAATGGTATGAGAAAATGTTATTAGTTTTATTGATAAATTTGATCATAATGTGGTACTCTTGGCCTCTTGCTACTGTACTGCTGTGATTGTTGCTATTAGATCAGTGTTTGATTGTGAATATTGGCTCCCTAGTGTATGAAAATAAATTGTGAATTGTGAAAATCATTTTTCATAATTTAATTTCAATTTTTTTTTTTTTTTTGATTTTGAAACTTTTTTCTCTTCCAAATTCTTTACAAATTTAGTTGAAGATTAATTGAAATATTTAAAAAGTATTAAAAATTTGTTCAAAAAGATTAGAGTTAAAAATGTTAGAGAATGAATGAAGGGTGTGTTGTATTTTAAACCTTATATTTAGTTAAGGTTTAAAATTTAACATTTCAAAATTTTTGAGCTATTGTTAAGTTGTTAACAAATTTTAAATCATTAATTTTAGGATAATTGTATAAGAAGATTATTTGGTAAAGGGTTGCAGAGACTTAAATAGCTTAGTTTATAAATGTTTTTAACTTAGCCAGGATAGGAAATAGATTTATTGTGAATTAATAGTTCTGAATGTGAATTATTTCATATTACTTATATATTAAACCTAAGAATTAAAAGTCGAACCCAAGTGATTTCAAAGCTACTCTTAAACAAAAATTATAAAAGTTCGATTTTTTAGGTTCCTAATAGTAGTAGCCTTTAAAACATTAGGTGCTACTTTTTAGTACTTTTTATTTTTTAATAGAAACCTCTCTGACATTGTGAGAATAGATTTTTTAGATTTTAAAGTCGGTCTGCTTTTAGGTTTTCAATATTTGGAGCTTTTTTAATTAAAATTCAAAAATGAATCCAGGAATTTAATTTTGAGATAGACGTAGTCTATTAAGGAATCTATAAACACAAGTTTTACTTGGGAAAAATACCATTCTTTTGGGTTGTAACTTGTAAACCAGTATATAGAGTTGGTAAAAATCAGAGCAGAGTTTGCTATTGACGGCATCCAGTTATATATACCAAAATACACTTCGCAATAATTTTATATTAATAAAGTTTCGAGGCTGAAATTAAAAAATTGTTGTGATAACAATTCCTTGATTCAATGATGTATAGAACCCGGGCGATATAAACGTCAAACATCTGAGATACGATATGTCAATACCAGACATAGATAAATTACTAAAAGGAGATTATTGATGGTTGGAAAACGCTTAAGGTTAGTTCAAACAAAAAAAAATTAGCATTAAGTATTTTATACAAGTTCTTTCAATTAGGTTAGGTTATTTAAGTTAGGATAAGTTAGGTTAAGATTTAATGAAAAAAAATTAATAGTTATTGGTTTTTATGTTCCAACTTTTTCCAATAATAAGAATAGTATTCATTTTATAATTTAGGTCAATTTTGTTTTTTTATTCCTTTTCCACAACTCTATTTAGACTAGGCTTCGGTTTCCGCTGATTACTCAGCTGTAGCTATTGTATAAGATTAAGAACACAGAAATTGCTGAATATATAATATAATCTACGGCTGGGGTGGCACAGTGGTTGAGTGCCAACCTTTCATGCGGAAAGGCCCGGGATTCTCCCGGATTCTAGTGAAAGTGAAAAAACTTTTCAGTTTTTCAACTCAGCTACCATTTGCCATTGGGTTCAAATTAATGGCATAATCAATAATTAACAATTACATATCTTTAATAAAAAATACATTAATATAACAATATAATCAAATGCAACTAAAAATAAAAATACAATATCGATTAAAATTAACATAAAAATTTAAAAGTTTAAATTTTATTTATAAAATTAAAAAAAACCTTTTTATTAAATTTTTCTATGTTAAGAGATTTTAAAAATTTATTAAGAGATAGTTAAAGTTAAAAAACTATGATGTTATTCTACAAATCTACTTTCTAAAGGTCTAATTCTAATTTAATATTTGATTCTAAATTAATTAAACATAAATTCACTTTTAAATTAATTCTAAATTTTGTATAATCGATTTTTAAATAAAAACAAACCCTTATCTCATGCAAAAAAATCAAAATTCTAGGAATCCATTTCAAAAAGAATTTAATAAAATATATAATAATACATTGTTGTTTTTAGATGCCATATTTTTTTTTTTTTACTTCATTGTTTTGTTTGCACGTTATATTTAAGGTAGTGCAAATATTTAAAAAGTAATTTCCTTAAAAAATAAAAGTGTTTTATCATATCACTTTTGAGTTTTTTTTTTATTTTTTTGCAAAATTTTGCTAAAAATCACCTGCAAATACAGGGGTGCAATAGCAAATCCCAATTCAAAAATAATAACTATTGTTAAACAAATTCATTGTTGTCGTTTGTTACACAATTGTTGTTACTATAACCACCCACCCATATGTGCGTGTTTTTTGCAATTTACATGAATTCTTTTCCTGTTTGCCCTAGAAAATAAAACACACAAAGTTTGCAAAAAAATAAATTAAAGGAAGTTTTTCCCTTACAAAAACAAAGTAAAAAGTGGGAAAGTGATTTCGGAGAAAGTAAATATAGTGTTTAAAAGTAAATGAATTGGAAAAATATACAAAGGTATTATAAAAGTTATTTATGTTTTGAAATCAAAAACTTATATAAAATTTAATTTTTTAAGTAAAGTTGTGCTAAGTTGTCTTTAATTTTTCTTGTTATTCAGTTTTGCCGAGAAGTAGTAAACTGGGTTTTGAAAAACAGTGTTCACACTACACAACTGGTTTAATTTTGACAGCTAAAAAAATAAAATCTTAAATATTGCCTCCAGATAAATCTGTTTAATGACAAATCAGGAAAGAAATATTAAAAATACAAAGAAACTTCGATTTATCAAAAAAAAAAAAATAAAATTCGATTATGTCAAAAATTTGAATATAAAACTTTGGAAAAGAATTGGTTTGACAGATAAACTAGTTTAGAAATGTCAAATTTTTTTCATAAAATATTTAGATATGTCAAACTCAAATATTTAAACTGTTAAAATGGTTGAAATCTTGTTAACGATATTTAACTCTCTAGTATGAACAGAAGGTATTCAGAGGCGAAGCCGCTTCCTCTACACTAAGGAAAAACCGTTATTTAACTCATGAGAGAATTAAAATATTCATTCTAAAACTTGTTTCTACTTTCTTCTAAGACCTATTTATTATCAATTTAAAAATACTTTTAAAACATTTTTTACAACTGGGAATGATAATCTTGATTGACAAAAGTGTAAATACCTTCCTATTATCAAGTACAAAGTACACATTTTAATAAAATATTTTTATTTTGTATTTAAATTTAAATGTTTGTCTATTTCAAAGAAAAATTAAAAACAAAAAATTTGCAATTTATCCATGTAATATAACAAGTCATTTCGTTTTAAAAAAAAAAAATTTAGAAAAAAATTTTCTCCCTAGGCAGACGCAATTCAGACCAGACCTTTTAAATTAATCGCTTTTAAAACTGAAATAGTGTCATATTTTTTTTTTTGTTTTTGCGTGTCTCCTGAGTATTGCACATGATAAAAACACACTTACATACTCACAATTTACAAAATACAAATAAAATAACTAAAAATATCCAGAATATAAAAGCGAAATATAAGTGGGACTTTTTTAGTTTTCTGGAATAATCGTGGAATTTTTCTTTTCTATATATAACGTGATGGGTTTTTTATAAAGTGAGAAAAATATAAAAACAAAGTGAGTGGATTCAAACGGTATGCCAATATGAGAAAAATGAAAGGATCAAGGACAAAAAATAACGCATCATATATTTTATCTTTTTTTTTTTTGTTTTGAATTTTTAAATTTAATCTGAGAATATTAATACTTTTGTTATATAAATTTTTACCCTAACATATTCTTTTGGATCCTGTACGAGTGAACGAATGGCGATCGGTCAAATTTTCTAAAAAAAGTGCCAAACAATATTTTATATGTCCGATTCTTAAAAGTAAACTGTACAGTCATTTTTGGTTATAGTTCAAGAAAATCTAGATGGATTTTGTTCAAATAATCAAAGCGACCTTTGATGTTTTCCAAAGTACCTTTCCTCGTAAAAAGCAAATTCTTTCATTCTAATTACGCTTAAGAATCAAAATTAAAAAAAGAGAACATAAATTTGATTTGGTAGCCAAGAGGTATCGCATAGCTCATAGGCGCAATGCCTCTTTCTTCAAGTCGCCCCTGATAATTAAATAAAAACCAACTATAATACTTATGTCAAGAAGTCAATAACGATATTTTTTTGTGTATGTATTTAAATTTTAGTGTTACGAGATCTCTAACACCTAAAACGATTTTTATAACTTTATTCATATGTGTGTAAGTCTAAATACTATTGGAAAACAATTTAAAAGTGTTAAAAAAAGCTTAAATTGACAACTCTAAGGAAGTTGAATTAAAAAATTTATAAAAAAACATTTTTAATATAAAATCTCATATGATTTTATGCCTCAAGACGTGTCCTTTTAAAAAAATTTGACTGATTGATTTATATATATATACAGGGTGTTTCTGACTCGATGGTCTTCCTTGAAGTGGGTGATCGGGCATGTCGAGACGAACAAAAAATTGTACTGAAGGGTGGATGTCTATTTTAACTCTTTTAGAAGTTATGAGGCCTTAACTGTTTTTTAACCATAATCTAGTTTTACTTCCTAAAACTAGATTAAAAATTGGAACCAAAAAAGATAGAAAAAAAATCAGGTATGTCAATTTAAAGACCGATCACCCATTTAAAGGAAGACCATCGAGTCGGAATCACCCTGTATATTATATGGAAATTATATCTTTATACTAGTCTTAAAAAATTAGTCATATAAAATGTCAATATGCAATTAAACGTCTCATACAACTGCTGGGGGGTAAAGTGGTTAGTGCGCCGTCGTTATTTTGAGATTCAAATCTCAGTTGAAAGACCTTTTATTTGGCTTTCAACACGCATCGTCTACCATTCGCCGTTGGATTCATATTAATTGCTTATTAATAATAATTCCATATCTAAATAATACAAAATACATGCAAATCATTTTAATGAATTAATATAATTCGCAGATATAGAAATACCCTAAAGTTCAAATATCAAATTATTTTGACATATAACAAAAAAAGTTATCTGAACAATGGCGTAGTGGTAAAGATGCCGCTTTTCATGTGGAAAGTCTCGGGTTCATTCAAATTTCAGTCAGATCATATCTCATATAAAAAAATATCGTAAAATTGCATAATTATATCGTAATAGTTTATATCGTAATATAAAATAAGATTTAATAAAAATATCTAAATAACTCTTGTGTAAGATAATAGATGGTGCATAAAATTAACATTTGTGTTTTCATAATCTTATGAAATAGTTACAGCTGCGTAATTAACTACTTAGTGAATATTCATAATCGTATACATTAGTTACGGCTTAATAAACATAACGATTAAAGAAACTGAAGCCTGATCTTAACTTGTTGAACGCCTTATACTACTTAAAGAATGGATAAATTATTTCTATTAAAAATCCAAGACGTTTCTATAACGTGAAGTATCCACACTCATGTATTAATTTCATAAAGAATTAATTATGACTAATCCTAATACTAGGAATACAGTAATATGATCCCCCAAGTGTCTATAATATAGGCAAGTTTATGGCCTAACAGCTAAGCAGCTAACATTTATTTAAATTAAAAAGAAATCCCATTTTTAAGCAAATTTTGACATTTGGTAACTCTAATATTTATATGTATATACATTGATAATTTGTAACGGTATATAACGCTAAAAGTTACGAAATTATTTAAATAAAAAGACATTTTCATTTCATTTCAATTTTTTTTTTTTTTTATAATATTAAAATAAAAATGAACTATGTGAAAACTATTATCCTGGGAAGTACAAAAAAATATTTATACAAATACATAAATAATTGTATATATACATATCAGGAAAAAAATGTCCTAGATGCTATTAGTTGTGTTTTGAAAAGCGAATATGAGAAAAATATTGAGGGAGATGTAAAAACAAATAATATCAAAAATGTATATGGAAGTTTCAGTGAAACTTTAAAAATATTTTGCAAGTAACAAAAAGCAAAATGAATTGATAATAAAGGGACCGTATCATATCTTCTATACCCTTTGCATCTAAAAATATGATGTTTAATAAGGGATATATAAAATTTTTTTTTATACATCCCTTATTGAACCATAAATATTAAAAAGGGGAAAGACAATTTTTTGGTTTTTGAGAGAAAAGAAAAATTAGCTTATGGGACAATAGTAACTGAATTCTATAGGATATATGTCATAGGTCCTTTAAACAAACGGAGAAGCTATATATACGACACAAGTAATTTGTCATTAGTAAACATATAATCATATAAACTAATCAACTAGAGCTAAGTCCAGCTTTACACTTTGGAGTTTATATGAAAGTTGGCTTATAGTGCTTTCTTATAATACCGACTATCCTTGATCAACTTTTAGTTTGTGTAATTAATTAAGTTCGGCGTGGATAATTAAACTGCTCTTATATTCTCCACAGCTCTTTTCCTAACGTCCTGACAAAAATGGGATTCTCTTAATTTTTTACCTAGCTTTTTAAAAATAATGCAAGCCAAGTAGGGTTTTGTAAAGTGGCAAAATACGTTGTGTTCTATTATCGACGTCCTGTCCCGCTTTGTTTCTAGCATCCTGATATCTTGTGATTATGATTTTCTTAATTTAATCACATTATATACATACATGATTTTTTTTTCATATCCCTATTTTTTTACATCCCGGCCAGGCCACCAGGGACGTAGCAAATATTATTAAGGTATCAAATGAGATGTAAAAGTAAAATGACAAAACGTATAAAGAGTATCAAATATGGAATATTCTATTCGTTATACACTCTAATTAATCGTTTTATCATTAATGTAATTGCAAGTGTTATAAAAACATACATACACTATATTAAATAGATAAATTCAATAATATTATTATAATCCTGAACGGATGTTTCATAAGAACTATTTATTCTACATTATATCATATAGATTGAAAAAAAAAAACAATGTAATATTCTTTTGCATATTATATATACAGTATCAATTCAATGGTTATTTTTATATGAATTATAACAATTTTTTTGAATTAAATCGATAGAGCGTAGGAAATAAAAATATATGTTTATATTAATATATTTATTTGTTTTAGTTAAAGATTACTGAGACGGTTTTATGTATATGTAGAAAATATACCAAATTTATCCCTGTTCTTCTCAATTTTTTAATCTTTTTAAATATTTGAAATGTGATTAAGGAGTTGTCTATAGTCAATTTGAGACACAAAAAAATAATAGTTATAACGGTTTATTGGCAAGTACATTGTAATTGTTAATGCAGATATTGTTTGAATTAAGAACGTTGGTCTATATTGATGACTATAGATAAATTTTATTTTTTAATCTGTAATATTTGAATAAAAATATTTGCGTATTACTGATTGCGGTTAATAAATTATAAGCTTGTTGTTGCAGTCATGAGTCAACTAAATTGAGTCATATAAAATTTAAAAGCCTTCCTTAATACGTAAGCTTCTAAATTTTGTGTGTGTAATGCGTGTCAGAGGGTCAGCCTATTTTAGAACCACATGAACATTATCAGTCCTAAGGCTTTTTCAATTGGGCGTACGATGCAGCAGTCTACGGTTCACAAAAAAGAGAACGCATTAAAAAATAAAATTTTATAGAAGAGATGTGGTGAAAAATTAAAAATTTAAAAATTCTTAGGACATGTGAAGGATTTAAGGTGGCATATGATCGGTATACACTCTCTTTTATTTTAACAATGAAACTTGTATCAAATTAATACAAATACAAATTGATTTAATTTCTTAAATTTAATTAATTACATGCTTTTTGGAGTAAAAACATACTTATAGGAGAAATTGCATACTTTAAGGAGGAATAACATACGTACAGGATTAGTTGCATACATTTAGGAGTAATTTCATACTTATAGGAGCAAGTACATACTTTAAGGAGTAATTACATACTTACATGAATAATTGCATAATTTTAGGTGTAAGTACATACATATAGGAGTTTCTTTAATATAATCGATATTTTAGTACAAAATTTAGTTACTGATACTGCAATAACGATGAAATATCAACTAATAACTTTTATTAAATTCAAATTTCACCCTATAACATATTCTTTAGTGGTAAAAATGTCTGAAATTATTACCCTGTAGACAAACTTTATGATGTATATGTAATGTAACGCGTACAATAAGATATGAATTTATATATATATTAAAACTATATGTATTGTTTTTGTGATGTGCTAAAAATTAAAATTTTATCATGGAATCATTTTCAAAGATTTTATCATTATTTAAATACACAAATAATAATAATAGAAATAATTTACGATATATACTATATATAATAGGAATAAATATGTTTTAGAACTTCGAAAATCACTACCATCATCCCACCCCCTTTCTGCTATTAAATAATGAAATCGTTTTTATATATGATGTGTTTTTGGTTTTAGTGTTTGATTTTGTCTTGTATCTTAATTTTCTGTGATTTTTTATTTCTTTCTTTTGTTCTTCTTGTGTGTTTCCGATGATCGATATTTGATTTGTCGGGGTTTTTTCCAAAAAAATATTGAATGAATCAATTGTTACATATTTTGGTGTTTTGGTTTTGTTTTTTTGTGTGTTACATCAAAATGTAGGCCATGGAATGTTTTAAAAAGGAAGGAACAAAAAAATGGTTGAAAGGAAGGAAAGAACTGTAAAAACATGCCAAACGCATGGAAATAATGAATTTCATATTTTCAAAGTTTTTTTTTTTGTATCTTTTAATTTCTTTTAAAACTAATTTTTTTTTTGATGGTATTATGTATTTAATTTCTTTTCAATGGACTTAATTGGGTGTGCGTGTGAAAATATTTAAAGTAATGATTTTAGTTTAAGAGAAAAATCTGTGAGATATTTAAGTATACAATAGAAGTATTTTACACCTTCATTATTCTATAATCTGTTATAAACGGATTTTCCTAAATTGAAGGTGCCAATGTAGAAGGGAAGTGAACCTCCTGTAAGCATAGTTCGTAGGACAATCAAAGTTCAGGAATCCTTTTGATAAATGTACTTTTAATAAATCTCTGATTAAATGAAGCTAATGATGGTTATCCACTTAAACCATTCTGTAATGTGATGTAAATTGATTTTTGTTATCTAAAGCTCCAAGAGACAAGACATTTTCATGTTGAAGAAGAAGACTACTTGAGATGGGTATCATATGTATAAAGTAAATCAAATAAATGCCTAAACTGAATTAAGTTAAAAGAAAAAGTGAAGAGTGAATAATGATCAAAGTAATTGTGAATATTGGAGCCTTGATGATGTAGTGGGTAAGCATTTTGTTTGGAAAATAATTTTTCTTAAGAACGGGCAGCAAATCCTAGGTGTTAGGATAGCACATGCTATCCCCTCTAAACAAACAACAAAAACAATGATAAATATTTCTTTTTCGTCCTCCTGCTCAACACAGCATCAGTATTTTTCTTCGGTTTTTGTTAATAATAGATTTTTTTAATTCTTTAATATTTGCTGAAAAAATTAGTTAGAGTTTCCCTTTTTAACAAATCTAGTTTTGTATACTGAAGCGTGTAGTGTATTTTACTTGGTGAGGTGCTGAAGCAATACAAGACACTTCAAAAGCTCGTGACGCATAATGATTCACAGGACCTAAGTGTTAAGGTGGACTCTTATATTCTGTATATACAAATATTAAATTAGGATTGCGGACTACCTAAGAAGTACCTATTACTATTCCATGGGAAACCAAAAACCAAAGAACAATTTGTAGTAATGTTTGTCAACTTTGTCAAAGCAAATAAAACACAACAAAAATGGATTGGCCTAGTCATGTACTTTAATATACCAACAGTTCTATGAATGGAAGATGGTATATCAATTAAATATGTACAATATTTTGGGAAATTTTCATAAATTTCGGGATAATATAAAAGTGAAGTATTAATAAAGTTCGGGAATAATATAAAAGTGAAGTATTTCACCTTTCCAGACTTTATGGCTTTAATATTAATATCGATTTATTTTTTCATATAGTTTAAATTCAATTCTCAATTGATCTCCTGGTAAATACAACACAGTAACATATTTTTAAAATTTAAATTCGAATAAAATATAATTTATTTTTTTTCTTTTATAATTCTTTTAAAATGAAAAAATACGGAACTGAAAAAAAATTGTTTTATATTTTTTTTATGGAGTGAGGTGCATTAAAAGTGCAAAGGAATTACTTTAAAAGAAATTCCCAATTGGAAACCTTACAAAAAAAATTATTGCTATATAATATATGGGGAGAGTTCAAAAGTACAAAACTTAAAAATAAATTCGCCATGTTGATTACCAATATTGGCAATTCTTTCCAAATTCATTTTAATGAATTAAAAAAATTAGTTAATATAAAACAATTGGGAATTCCAATCTATATCGTTATCCTTGTAGCTATTAAACGATCAGGCATTAGTTAAAATCAAAAGATAAGACTTCAAAGGTAGTATAATCTATACTAAAAATAAATCCTAAAAATATTTACTATATTGAAGTATAGTATATGATTATTAAGTTTAATTTAATCCATTCATATAACTTTTCATATAACTTTTATATAATATGAGAAGTGTCTCACCGTAACTGAATGAGACTCAGAGTAGTGCTAAACTTCAGGTTAGGATGATTAATGCAATCATACAGTTTAATTTTTTGGATAAGAACTTTTTATACATACTAAGTGAATGTTCACAGGGCTTTGAAAAATAACTTTTATTAACCCCTTAGAAACGGTTGTGAAATTATTTGATAGTAAATAATTCAATATAATCCCGTCCCCCATAATCCAAAATTCCCAAATAACCTTCCCATAATTTCAAAATCCTTCCATATTTGCATCCATGTAATAAATCTTAAATTTATATCACAGGCTCCTTTCTTAAGTCTGGTAAAACAGGGTGTGATTTTGGCGCGTTAAAGTCGATAGTCACACTACCCAAAGAAACAGTTTCAATGGGTGGAAACAGTTTTATTAACTTCTTCAGTTCAGAACTATTACTATTTTATTTAAATATTCAGTTGCAGAATAAGGAAGCAATAAATTATCTTATAAATTTCTTCCATTATCCTAAAAAAATCAGTTTAATTCTCTGAATAACTTATAGTTCAAATTCATATTCTTGTCTTTCCTTCAAAAATTCGTTAGTCCTTCATTTTCATCATATATAACTGTACTTGCTTTGAAGACACAACAGACAACGATAGATTAATATTTTGTTCAAACTTAAAACAAAATAAAATACACATTTATTGATTATTTTTACCACCTTGTTCCAAACACCCTTAAAAACTCCAATTCGTACATCAGAAGCATTTACTGTTGGCCATTAACTTTAACTTGGAACACAACTAATATTCATTAGTATAAAAATAAAGTGAAGTAAATTTAACAATATAGACCACAGAGTAAATGCAAAGAAATTGCATTCTAGATTCTTGGTGCAATTTTTACTTTACTAATATAACGGTGAAATGATTAAAATTTTCTGCTTTTTTTTAAAACAAAAAAAACAACAACAAAAATACGAAAGTTGCTTGAATTGCACTAAAATGGATTACAAACACTACAACTTCTTTTTATTTATATTATTTTTACTTGGTATGGCATGGACACAATCAACATTCTTATGCAGGTGTATTAAGGTATTTACATAGTAATAATTTTATTCTTAAGAAAAAAACAGAAGAAACCGTTATTAATATCTTAAAGGTATAAAAAATTGTAAAAATAGAAAGAATAAGGAAAAAATACAGTTAAATATTGTACTTAAGTATTTAAAAATTATTGTTTTCGGAACTACTTTACGAGGAATTATTGTATAAGACAGTAGTACCCTATATTCATAATTTTTTTTTTAACTGTAAGGTTGAACCTAGCATGGTACAGTTTCTTTAAGAAATTTATGTTTGCACAATATAATTCTTATTATGTATATATGTATTAAGTTTTTTTAGAAAGGTTTTTTTAATTTGGAAATTTTTTGTTCTGAATTTTACATTAGAAACCCAATGAACTCATTATCAAATTAAAGTTAAAGAATATTGAAGAAAATCGATTTTTTTTAATAATTTTAAATTACTTCCGATTTTAAAGTACTAATTCTTATTATTGTTATGTTTTTAACTTTTTAAGAATTTGGAATTTAATCAATAATTTTTTAGCCATTTTAAATCACATTTATTTTAATCAGAGATGAAAAATTAAGAAAATAATAAAATAGATATTATATCTTGAAAGAATTGCTATATATTACTTCCTCTTGTTTCCTCATACCCAGCGGTTTTGTTTCCCAGTTTTGCTGAACGATTCAAAATCATGGACACTGCCTAAAGCAAATGAGCCAGCTTTAGGTAATTTTGAAAGAAAAATTCTGTGTGCAGAATACATGGTGCTGTAAACGATGTCGCAATCTGGCGGAGAATCTATAATGAAGAACTTTATGAATTGTATAAGGACGTTGATGAAGTCATGAAAGTATTATTTGAAGTAAATATTTGAAGCCAGACTTCAAAAAAAGCGACGCCGAAGAAGATCGAACCTCCAGACTTAAAAATATTGCACATCACCTATCGGAGAAGATCTGCACAAAACCGAGAGGAGTAATATTACATCAGATTGAGAACTCTAATGATTTTTAGTGCCTAATAAGTAGTTTCCTTATAAGCAAGTTTCCTCTCCTAATGCATATATTCAACGAAACTGTACATTTCTATTTAAAATCTATATTATATTTAAGTAGTTAAAGCTGTATATTATGTTAAGTAAAGTTAAGCTTATTTATTAGATACCTAATATATGAAACCCAATCCTCAACTTTCTTTCTTCATCAGTGTCCTCAAAACTCAAATGTACTTTTTTTTTTTTTTTTTGCCGGCACCTCTACGTGCTAACTGTTCACTGTGATAGGCTAAATAGCCTGACTATATATGTGCATGTCGGAACAGGGGAAAAATATTCATATATTAGAATTTATCGAATGAATTCCACATACAATTTTAAACATGATATAGTATTACGCCTTATAATATGTAGAAATGTCTTAGATTTTCAATAAATACAGTTCTAATTTGTTTATATTGTAATAATTTTGTATTTGAGTTATATGATATTCTATATCTGTGAGTTATATTATTCAATTAAATTATTTGTTTATATTGTTATATTTATGTATTTTTTATTAAAGATATATAATTATTAATAATAAGTTAAGCCATTAATTTGAACCCAAAGGCGAATGGTAGCTGTGTCGAGTTAAAAACCAGATAAAAGTAGTTTCACTTTCACTGGGATTCGACCCGGGGCTTCTCGAATGAAAGGTCGGTATTCTAACCCTTGTGCCACCCAGCCGTATTTCTATTAAAAAGCTGAACCGAAAGGAGAGGGAGGGGGGTGGGTATTGGTTAATTCTAATTCAACAATACTTATAGGAAGCTCTTGCAGTTACTCTGGGTGATCCTTGATTTTGTATATAAGGGTTTTTTCATTTTAAGGGACTGCAGCTCTGTTTGTAAACCAAAACGGAATGTCCGACATCACAATTAAATTTAAATCAGGACATAATAATACCAAGAGATGGTTGTAAGTATTAAAGTCCTTGGATTGAAAAAGCAAATTATATATATAAATGTTTTCTGACTAACGGCGTAGTGGTAAAGACGCCCCCTTTCATGCGGAAGATCTGTGGTTCGAACTCCGGTCTCATATCTAATAAAAAAATATCGTAAAACTGTATAATTATATCGTAATATAAATTAAGATTTATAATAAATAACATTTGTGTATTCATAATCTTATACAATAGCTACAGCCGAGTAATCAACGGCTTAGTTAATATAACGATTAAAGAAACTGAAGCCTAGTCTAAATAAACTTGGTGAATTCCCTGTACTCCTTAAAGGAGTGGAAAAGCGGAAAAAAAATAAATGTTACAAAAATAGCAATAATGGCCAATAATTTTTTGATCCTTTATTCAAATCTCAATTTTTAATAATAATTCAATTAGTTTTATGTAACTAGAATTAAATTCCTCAACAATTTACTAATATTTAATTACACAAAATTATTTCAAAAACAAATTTTCCAATAATCCAACCGAATTTCAATCTATTTAAACCCATTATACCCATTATAAACTCGTACTAATATACGTGTTATTAAAAATGTATAGAAATTTGTTATACAAAAATTAAATTATTATAATAATAGAATACCTGTAGTTCAATCCAAAAATATTCAATTTATTTAAAAGCAACAGGTATTATACGTTAAACATTATATTCTTTCAATAATCAATAACTATATATAGTTAATGTCCTTCTTCCCTTTTCAAAAATTAGTTTCTAGTCAATTTTGAGATTTGGAATTATTTTCACTTCAGTATAAAAAAATATTAGAAATAAAAAATATAACCATTTTATAGTCACGTTCGATTGCGTTTTTATCGTACAAACGTTTATCTGATTTCTGAAGTTCGTGACATTTATAATGAAAACAAAAATTGTTCTAATGTGTATCGGATTGTAGTTGTATATATATATAGAATTTGTTACCTGTAATTTTAAAATATAATTTCATTGATTTAATTTTACTCTTTAATTATTTCAAGTCCTGTGACTTCTGAAGTTCAAGTTAAGGTACGCGAAGCATTGACTTGTCTAACGTAATTGTAAAATGAGAGTTCTACTTCAGTTAATTTCTATTTTTACAGTTGAAGGAATCTTAATGCAGATTTTTCTAATTGAATAATTAAAAATTAATATATATCAGTATGTAAGTTACTTTTCAAAGATTTCTGACTGTGCTTGAGTTTATTCTATAATTGTTCTAATTGATTACAGATAAGTTTTTTTTTATATACGTCTCATATTAACGAAGACTTTGTTTGAAAGTTGGTTTGTATGTTCTGAAGTTTGTATTTGAAGGGGATTCATTTTCTTCAGTTCATTGATTTCCTCTTCAAAATTTTCGAAATACATATATATACTATACCATATATTACTTAAGTACTAGAGAAGAGTGTTGGAGTGAAACAATTTTCCTTGCTGATTTAAAAGAGACCGGAAATAAATGATTCATTTTTAGTATCAGATACGATTTTTAGTTAAATTGAGAAACAAATTGTTATTCTGTGGTCTGCTTGTTAAATGAGTTTCATTAATTTTAAAGTGTCTAATTTGTGGGTGCGAATTGTAATGATTTTGTTTTTCAATTTTTTTTTTATTAAAGTTTAAATGATGGATCATAGGTGAAATAGTCTAGATTGTAGATCAAAATGCGTTCATCGATTTTGTATTTTATTAAACACTGGTGAGATGAAATATTTTTGAACAGATGAATAATAAACTCTTATAGAGTTTCAGTTAATTCTCCTTCCTCTAACTTCTTCTTCTTCTTCTTCAGATGCTTATCCACTGCTGGATGTCAGCATGTTTATTTTATATTAAGGTGGCTACACATTCTATGTTGTCATATTCCATTAAATTTGTGACTGTATAAGCTAAATCTCCAATTGTACGCAAACCCACTCCACTTCCTAATATTTATCAGCCATGTTAGTTGCTTTCTAGCTACTTTTGGTCTGCCTCCTATTTTTGCTTCGACAAGAAGCTGCAGTAATTCATCTTCTTTTCTGCAGCCTCTGTAGAACTTCCATATTAGATATATGATATTTCCAACATATCTTTAACAGACGTCTATATTTCCACATCTCAAATGCTTCCACTTTGTTTATCACAGTTACTGTAAGTGTCCAGGACTCTAATTTCGCTATATAATAAAACTAGGACCAGACGTAATATTTCCTGTACTTACAAAAATCATTTCTCACAGTTTCTATTCTGCATTTGATTTCTTTATGAGAACTCCAGTCTGAATGTAGCCAGAAACCGAGATATTTAAAACTGATTAGATATTCTACCGCTTCCTCTAACGTTGATAACAACTTCAGTGCATAAACCTACTATTTCTCAATCAAACTTGCATTCTCTGGTGGATGCAAATGCGGTACCAATATGAAGTACTTGATATTTGCTAGAGAATTTAATTTTGAGTTCTTCTTTTTATTATATTTATTATTTGGTCCACTCCTTAAATAAAAATAACTAAGTATAATCCAAATTGAAAAATTTTACTACTGCAATTTAGATAACGTTAACATTTTTTTCAAATATCAATTAGCATTTACTCCAAAGAAATTTATCATAAAATCAATGTTGCGATTTGTTGAACATGTCAAATAATATAAAAACATATGTTATTTTTATATACAAATATTTAAAAAAAAAATAAGGTTAGGTATGATGATTTGATTGGAACTCACATTAGCATCCAATTGTAACCCTTTCATTGGAATGCGTTTTTAATATGGGGAAATTTGTTGAAAAGTTGATTTTTTTGTGTCACAATTTTAAATAAAGTAGAAAATTTTCAAAATATTCAAATACTTTCAAATATTTTTCAACACAAATAAGGATAACGCATAATTTTTTAAAGTGGGTGCATAAATTATATAATGGACGGTTATTTGACTTAGTTTTAACTTTTTGGGTGACTGAACAATTTGAAAATAAAAAAAAAATTTGTTTTTTAAAAAAATCTTTGGAAGTAATAAATTAAAATATAAATTTATTGTGGTAGGAAATTGATTTTATGTAAATGTAAATTTCAATGTCAAAATATGAATTGTTAACTAAAGAAGGGGATTACTGGTTAGTTGGAATTGTTCAGAATCAATTAATCAATATTATATTTTATTTTATAGTGATAGTCTATTTAGTACTTAACAAATAGAATTCGGTGCGTAATAATTTAAAAAGTTTAGCAATTTTTATTTGAATGAGTGTTTTTATTTGTAAATATTGCAAATTTCATAATTTTAAAGAAATTGGCATAAATGCGTAGATTCATAATTATTTTGGAGTCAGATTAGTGGAAAATTCTACTGAAAATGAAAATAATACAAATTCCAATTCAAATTAAACCTATAGAATATTGAATCTTTAATTAACACTATTATAAATTAACTAATATAAGGTATTGGACTTCCTGAATAAAAGTATTTGCAAAGTACTTGAGTACTTGGAAAATAGTTTTGATACTTAAGTATTTCTTGGTACCCATACTTAATTACTCGAAAATACTTATAAGTATCAAAAAGTATTCACAAAACTAATTAACATAAAATTTAATTACTTTCTGAGAATTACAAGTACTTTTACTTGATACTTTCATTTTGCAAATCTAAAAATACTGGTTCTTGACAAAGTATGGCGTATCAGGTAATGGTAATTGTACTGGTACTTGAAAAATAGAAGTTTGAGTTTTACAACGATGGCTTCAATCAGAAAATAAATTAAAAATAATATTTAAAATAATTACTAAATATTAAGAAAAAGAAATTAAAACATGGGATTGCTGAAATAGTTTAAATATAAGTTCAATGTTATTTTATTTGTAATTTAAAATTGATGATTTTTATTTAGTAAAGAATACTAAAATAGAAGACCTTAACTCTAACTGATTATACATTATTTTTTTTTAAGGTACAAAAATTATAGGAACTGGTTTTTGTATTCAACGGGTAGTTCAAGAATCTCAAGAGTATCAGGAGGATAAAATTGAATTTAAGAAAAATAAACATTAGAAATAATAAATTGGAAGTTATTTTTTAAAAATAGAACTACGTAAGGATCAGGCACCGTACATTCTATGTCTTGTAATTAGTAAATATTTTGGAACCAACATTCTAAAATTTTTGACAATTTTTATGGAACAATTTTTGATTTATTTTAATAATTTTGAGCTTTCAAATTATTTTGTAAAAACGCGTAAATAAGTAATTAAAATTAAAATAATTCTTCATTCATTTAATTACTGTACCTACATAATTTTCTTTAGTTCCTACCTTATTTCAGTTTTTAAAATTAACGGACATAAACGATTTGTTCTTAGCACATGTAACAACTCAAATTTTCTAGCAATTGTAACAACCCAAATATATTTTGTATCAACTATATATGTATAATTTTTGGTATCAATTTATATTTTAAATTTATTCAATTCACAAACCACCATTCAAAAAATTATTCTAAACTGCATTATCTTTTGAAAAAATTCGTTCAGTTTTAATTTGTTTCCTGTAGATGACGCATTAGTTTCTGAAAATTATTGTGAATATGAATTTTTTCATTATGAAATGTCAAAGTCAGATGACAACTAAAGGGTTATTACTTATTTTATAAATATTTATATTATTATTTAGGATAGATTAATCAAAGTCAAGTTATTTTTCATATTGGATTATTACTATAATTAAATTTTTAGTGAGTTGTCCAAAAATCTATTTTTATTTATTTAATTTATTATATTAAATTGGATTGGAAACAACTGGAACATTTGAAACAAAATTAAATTAGAAAAATCAAGGGAATTTCAATAAGTGGTAAGTTGAAAAGTTTTTTTTAATTTAAAATAGAAATATTAATGGATATTTTGAAAGAAATTTCTAAACTTCTTTAAATTATTTTAATCAATAATTTTTAGTACGACTGAAAATGAATTAATTTTCAAAATTGTGTATCAAGTTTTGTACATATTATTATGTATACCTATAATAGGTACATATACGAGTAGGTATCTATCAGAATTTAATTTTATAATATTGTTAAAGGTTTCATTATTGCATTTTATAGTTCCAATTGGCAGTCAACGTTCAACAACTTAAAAAAGCAGTATTCTTTTTTAAGTTGTTGAATGTTGAGTATGAAAAAAAAAACCCAAAGAGATTAAAATGCAGAAAGAATTTCTGTACTTTAATTTAATGTGATGATGACATCATAAATGATTTTGATTAATAATTTTATATAAAAATATTTATAATAATATGTTTATGTTATGTGTCACAACAAAAACAGGCATATTTATTTTTATACTTTATTTAAAAAGAGAATATTTTAAGATACGTAATAACATAAAATTTCTTTCAGATGACTGGAATGTAATAAAGATTTTCTCAAGTTTTTTTTTTAGTATTGAATTAAACGAATATTGCGGTGAACAAGTTTAGGTTTTTATTCTTGAATTAGTGAAATAATTTTTTTAATTAATTTTAAATACGTAAAAGTGGTTAGTTGTAGCTTATAATATAGGTATTTATTAACCTGGCACATATGTATATAAATACATATATGGCTATCTATATATATTTTAGTAATAATATTTATTTCCAACTATAATTTATTTTCTATTGTTCTAAGATTGTTTTGATATTAGAAATTAATTTCCATTTAAGTTTTTAAGCTTTAAAAATGACCATTTTTAACTAAGAAATAAAAAATTTTAGTGAAATATGTATATATGTACTATCTATAGTTTTTAAATATGTATATACATTTCTGTTATTCTATTATATATATTCTATTGTTGTTATTGTAATTTTATTCATTTTTATAAAAATTAAGTACTGGTTTCTTTTAGCAAAAAAAGTTTTTTTTTTATATATTTTGGTTAATACTTATGAAGATCTATTCAATTTATGACTTATTTTGCTTTTTATATTCAATTTTAGGTTCTTAAAACGCTCTCATTATACATAAAAAATGGACGGATTTAAGAATTTTTTACGAAAAACTGCTCAAGAGTTCATGGGCGATGTTGGTCAGATTGCAATGAATGCTGCCGGTGAAATGGTTGGAAATGTTATACAAGAAATTTTCACTAAAAAAAAACAAAGTGGTCCACGTAGATATTTACCAAGTAGAAGAAATATTGAAGTTGCTGCTGGTTATACACAAAATTATGAACAAATAAAACAAGAATGCTTGGCAGCTGGTGTTTTATTTGAGGATCCATTATTTCCACCCTGTGATGAATCATTAATGTATTCAGAACGTCCAGACAGACCTATCGAATGGTTAAGACCACATGAAATTTGCGGTGATCCACAATTTTTCGTTGATGGTTATTCTCGATTTGATATTCAACAAGGGGAACTTGGTGATTGTTGGTTGTTAGCGGCTATTGCTAATTTAGCACAAGATCAAACTTTATTTTTCCATGTTGTACCTCCGTACCAATTTTTCGAAGAAGAATATTGTGGTATATGGCAATTTAAATTTTGGCAGTATGGTAAATGGATTGAAGTTGTTATAGATGATCGTTTACCATGTTATAATGGTCAATTAATGTACATGCACTCAACCGAACGTAATGAATTTTGGAGTGCATTACTTGAAAAGGCCTACGCTAAGCTACATGGATCATATGAAGCTCTTAAAGGTGGTATTACCTCAGAAGCTATGGAAGATTTCACTGGTGGTTTAACAGAATGGTTTGATATGCAAGAAGCACCACAAAATTTATTTGAAATTTTATGCAAAGCTTATGAACGTAAATCAATGATGGGATGCAGTTTGGAACCCGATCCAAGAGTAACCGAAGCAGAAACAGAAAGTGGTTTGATCCGAGGTCATGCTTATTCAATAACCAGAATTACTTTAATGGATATTGTAACACAAAATAGAGCTGGGAAAATTCCAATGATTCGATTACGGAATCCATGGGGTAATGAAGCTGAATGGAACGGCGCATGGAGTGATAAATCACCAGAATGGCGTTATATACCAGAGCATACAAAAATGGAAATTGGTTTGACATTTGATAAAGATGGTGAATTTTGGATGTCATTCCAAGATTTTCAGCAACATTTTGATCGTGTTGAAATTTGCAATTTATCACCTGATTCTGTATCAGAGGACCAGATAAATGATGGAAGGAGAGTATGGCAAATGTCTGTATTTGAAGGTGCATGGATTCCAGGTGAAAGTGCTGGTGGTTGTCGTAACTCTTTAGATACTTTTTGGCGGAATCCGCAATATGTTGTTACTTTAACAGATCCAGATGAAGACGATAACGATGGTTTATGTACAATTATTGTTGCCTTAATGCAAAAGAATAGACGTTCTCAAATTCATGTTGGTGTTGAATGTTTAACAATTGGATTTGCATTATATGAATTAAAAGATGAAGACTTACATATAAGACCACAACCAAAGAATTTCTTTAAATATCGTGAGTCAGTTGGCAAATCAAAACATTTTATCAATACAAGAGAAGTAAATAATCGTTTTAAATTACCACCTGGTAATTATTTAATTGTGCCTTCAACATTTGATCCCGATGAAGAGGGAGAATTTTTAATTCGAGTCTTTACTGAACAAGCAACTCAAATGCAACAATTTTAGATTTTTTTCTAGGTAAATCCAAAGATGATTCATATAAAATTCTATTAAAACGTTCAAAAACGAGAGAAATTAAAAAAGCTGCGAAATAATCTACTATAATGCATTAAAATAAATTTTCATAATATTTTGCACACAAAATTAACAATAAAATGTCAAATATGTTTTATTGAATCTGTCATCACTTTGCTATAATTGTTGTTTTTAGCACTTTAATTAATAGTTAGTAATTAAATTCAATTTGTTAATGAAAGTAAGGTAATCGAACTCACTTGCAAACAGAAGTAAAACAAATAAAGTCAAGTACCTGAAAGAAGACTAAAAAATAATGAAACGGTTCTAAAACACACTTATGTCGGAAAATTTTTGTAATATTTTTATATGAAATAATTAAAATCTTAGATAAAATGCTTTATTAATTGTTTTTTACAGTATAGTAAAATAATAAATTAATTAAATATTATTATTCAAATTAAAATAAAAAAAGATTTGTCAATCTGGTTTGAATTTAAATGTTTAAAAGAATTCAAGAATCTCAATTAAATACTCAGTTTTTTCATAATTAATTTGATTTAAATTAATTATTATAAAAATTATATACAAAAAATGTTAAATCCCGACTTAATTAATTTATACTTTCTAACAAAATATTGTATATGTTTATTGATTTTATTGATTAAAAATTAGAAATAGTTTTTCAATATTTCAAATTTGAAAAATTAAAAATATCATTTATATTTTGCTTTTAACTTTCTTGTTTTTTGTAAATTATTTATACTTTACAATTTAATTTCAAATAGGTTTTTAGAATTATTTTTTTAATGCATTTGTTTTTTAGCACCAATATAAAATATTAAATTAGAAAATTAAATTTAAATGTCCTTATTAAAAATTTTAAAAAATTCTATTTCAAAATTGTTGTTCTAAAACTTTTTAATGTTTATTAAAAAAATGTTTATATAAATTTGAATATTTATCATTACTTAATTTGTAAAAACAATTCTTGTCAACCCAATTTTATTTTAAAATTTGTTAAATATAAAGACAAATATAAATTTAATGTTACATTAAAATTGGCACAAAACTTATAAAATGAGTCTATTATATAAATTCTAAATAAAAAACAAAGTTGTATTACATTTTATTTTTTTTTATGAATTGTTTTAAGAATATTTAAGTTTCTATTAAAGTAACAATGTAAATTATTACATTATAGAATATAAATAAATTATGATATTACAAAAAATATATGTTCAGCTTTTTTTAACCTACTTCTAAGTTGATTTTAGTTTGTTAATTCTAGCTATTAGATATAGTTATTGAGCTATTTCTATATCACTATCTTTCGATAAAAAAATAAAAATATAATAGAAATTGAAACCATACTTTGTTAATTCTAGCTATTAGATATAGTTATTGAGCTATTTCTATATCACTATCTTTCGATAAAAAAATAGAAATATAATAGAAATTGAAACCATACTTTGATAGGAAGTATCAACGCATATAAATGTATTATTTTAACAATGTATCTATTTAAATCTTTTAACAGTGGGTAAACCATCATCAAATTGTTGAAAATACTTCATATAACATTAAAACTATTTTTAAAACACTCAAAATCTCGCACTAATCAAATAACAAAAGAATTACTTTAATGTTACTAAATCCATTTAATATGGAAATGTTTTATTTTTTGTATATTTAATACAAAACATTTTTTATTTAATTTTGTGTAAAGTGCATTTACATGTTCGGTATTATAAGGAAACCAATACTTTTACTAAAATTAAATAATTTCATTTATATTTCATCGCTGTTTTATATGATAGTCATGAAATTTGTATATGAATTTGCGAAGCCCTTTCATAAGTGAATAATTAGATAGTAATGAGATGCTCTTGTTTTTGCCAAAACTTGATTGTGTGTTCGTATTTAGAAAAAAAAATTTATCCGCACATTATTTTGAATTTAACATCATCATTTGAAAACAAATAAGTGCATAATGGATTATGCGCAAATTTTTGGAAGATTTACTATGAACAATTTATTATAAATGCTGTAAAACTTACAAATCATATGTATACAAATAGAACAATACAATAGAATACAATAGAAATAAATGTTAATCATATTCAAAAATTTTAGCAGGTATCATAAGCTTTAGCCTAATCTAAATAGTAAATTGAAATTACAAGCTGAATATATAATAAGCTGAATCCACTATTTTGAATATGTATATACACAAATCACACTGATGCAAAAGCTTTTAGTTCTAGAAAATCGATATTCTATATAATATATAATGAAATACGATATAGTTTTGAATTAGCAATGGGGATATAAAGAGCTTCAATTTGGACATTAAAAGCTTTTTCATAGATTTCCTGTTTTCAACAACACTGCTTTCGTTGTATAGATTTTTGAATTATTAAAATTATGGTAGAGAGAAACACTATGCATTTTTTACATTAATATTTTTTTTTTATTTAAAAAGGGATGGTAGAAGCAAAACTAGAGGTGAAGGTAGTAGTCGCGCAAGTATTGAGTCAATATCTTAAAAAAGTTTTATTAGAAATATGGAAATGCATTAATTTAAATAATAATAATTTTAATTGAAAATTCTTGAAATCCGTAAAAAGTTAAAAATATTTAGAAAGTAGCCAACTCAAAAGTTCTTCCTAATTTTTTAAATGTATTTCTCAGTAAAGTTCAAAAATAATCGAATAAATTACTTACAGTAAAGTACCTTTATTCCAGACATTCATCTATTCATCTCACTTTGTAGATAAATACTATTTTCTAATCAATTGTTCATTATCAATTTTCCCTTTACACTGGTGTATAGGAAAAACTTTCAAATACTATAGGATCTCAATCTTTTCTATTTTAATTTTCCAAATATTTATTTAAAAACAACAATATTATCTATAGATACAAATCCAAAAAAAAAAAAAAACAACATCTTTACCCTTAAATGCAGTTTTATAACCCCACCACAAAAAAGTATAATATCTAAATCGTAGACATTTTAAATCCATTGTGAATTTGGTTTTTTTTTTTTAAATAAATAAATACACACTTTAGAATAAAATAATCAAGACAAAATAAAAAAACTCTCAACCTGCTTTAAGTTGAGTTGAGACTTGAGAAGATGCATAGTGAAGTGTTAGATTTGATTCTTTATATAGTATTTAGAGTTTTTATATTTATTTCTTTTGCATTATCCCTTTACATTAAGTAAATAACAAATAACGGAAATTTCCGGTTTTATTTTGTTTTTTTTTTTTTTTACTTTTGGCGAATTTAAGTTGTTTCGTCCATATTTTATTTTTATTTTCAGCTCTTAGAATTGCTCTTCAATTTAAAAAAAAAAGTATCTATAAGATATAAGGAAAAGAGATATTTCTTTATTACTTTTGTACAATATTGAAGCTCTAAATCGTTTTCAATATTGATTGGATATAAAAAAAAATAAACTTTAAATAAAATACAGAAAAATTTAAAATATATATATATATATGAATATGTATATATACATATATTCGAATACAAAACTTTTGGATATTCCTTAAACACCAATTTAACCAAAAGATATTTTATTGTTATTTTATTTTTGGGCTTCTGTTCTTCTGCTTTTTTTTGTAAAAATATTGGAGCCATAGTCAAAGGATTGAAGTATGTAATATTGAACATTAATTTTGGTTTTTTTTTTTTTTATTCTTTTGAATCCAATCTATGGAAGCCCTTAAGGAACTTAATATTTTTTAAAATGAAAAAAAAATAAAATTGACTGATTTTGCTATATTTGTATACATGTATAAATTTTTAGGTTCCTTTTTCACACACATAAATTTAGTGCCCTCCTTTCTTTAACTAGCTAGTAGGTATATATTTATATTTATAGTTATATTTTTTGGAAAAGATTAAAATTAAATAAATGGTTATAAAAATGGGAAAAAGCAACCCAATAGACCAGTAAAAAGTGGCAGGATCCAATTAGAATTGCAAAAAATTATGATATGAATTAAAGTAAAACAGTGTATCCTATAAGTATGCAATTACATTTTTAAAATATTGTAAGTACTTAAAATACCATTCAAAAATGATATTGATGAAATAAATGATGTTGAAGTTGTAAGATAAATAAGAATCAGTCCACAATGGCCTTGACAGCCAAGGGTTTTACCAATTTTACGTAATTCAGTGCAATACGTTTTATTCAAATAAATAAATAAATAAATTAAATGATATTGTAACCATAATATATTTGAAAAACAGAGGCCTCGGAACAATTTGTATAAAAATTAGAACACGTACATAACTACGCAAACATTTCTTGAATAATTCGATACTAATCAACAGTGATCGCAAGATAGCTGATACAACAAAATTATAACAAGTGTTGTAATTGTTGAGCTATTAACCAGCTTTATAATATAGTTACCTCAAACGAAAATGAGAGACTTCTGTTTAAATTCAGATATATTTTGGTTCAAAATCGAGAAGGATCCAAAAGAAGGGCTTTAACAATAAATTGCTAAAGCTAAAACTTTAATTAATACAAATATTACATTACGTTACGTTATACGTTACAAATATTATTATATTATAAAATTTTGTGCTCTATCTATTATCTTACACAAGGGTTATTTATATATTTTTATTAAATCTTATTTTATATTACAATATTAACAATTACGATATAATTATACAATTTTACGATATTTTTTTATTAAATATGATCTGACCGGGGCTTGAACCAGTGACCTTTCGCATGAAAGGGGTGTCTCTACCACTACGCCAATGCTCAGATGTAATATAATATACTGAAGGTTAAAATTATTGTCCTAGGTCACGAACAAATTTTAAGTTTAATTTACGTTTGAAAGTGTTTCTAAAAAATTTGTGTAGAAAAAATATGACTGCGTTTATTGAATGTAATGCAACATCTGTATTGGTGCATTTTAAGTGAATTGGTCACATAATTAGAAAATTAGAAGTTGTCACGAAAGTCGTAAATTGACAGTTTTTAGTAGAAATCAACAGAAGCAAAAAAGCTGTACCAAAAGGGATAGATAAAATTAATAAGATTTGGCCTTTAGCACAAAATAGAGCCAAACGCAAAGGGTAAATAAATGTTCTACATTCTTTATAGGTCAGTTGCAAGAGTAGAAAATTGAAGGGATCCGTATAAGCTTATAAAAGAATTCAATAAATGTGCCGGGAAGGATAATTGCAAATCAGATAATTAAGTGCAGTGTCACTTATTGAACCTAAGTGTTAGAATGATTTTAAATCACACAAACTCAAACACTTTTAAAAATAATATTAGAGAAATCAAAAAAATTCTTAAAAGAATGAAGTCCTCTGTTTCTGTGATTGCATTCAAATGTAAACCATTTGACAGTCTTTTTATCGTATTGAAATGTTTGGTTATCTTTAACCTTCGAGGTTAGAAATACAGTTTTTTGTTTAAGATATAAGTCCACTATTCGATCTATTAAGATCGCCAACTTTTTCATTGATGCTATTTCATAATTTGCTAAACCAGTATGTATCAGATTGTCTTAAAATCGGCTTAAATAATAAAATTGCATCTTAACTCGACTCTATTTAACTAATACCTACACCTATACGATTATTATCAAATTTTTATCCTATGATTAAAAAAAAATAAATTTGGAAAAACTAAGCTAAGAAAAATTGATTTTACTGCAGTACAAATACGAATCCAATCCAACAACAACCAAAAAAATAATGGAACATTTTGTCATAAACTTGGATCTTATCGGGGATAAATATTTGTACATAATGCAGACACAAACCATCAAATAAAATCAAAATGAAATTCAGTAGCACCATTGCACAATAAACGAAAAAAATAAATAGAAAAAATATTAAAAACTTTTTTCAAATATTGGATATAAAAAAAAAATAAAATGAGTTTATAATCAATTGAGTGTAAAAATGAGGAAGATTATAGTTGCCCTTGTAACTTTTAGATACCCGTGCATACTCACTACGATGTTTAAAATAAAATAAAGCATTAATTAATTTCCTTATTATATTAAAAAAAATATATATATATAAAAAAAACTTTGGTCCTCCCTAAAAGTTGGTCCGAGTCATGCCCAACTTTGCCAAGTAATTTTAACCTCGTACTTTCATTCCATTCACAGTTTTTGAATTGAGAACTTTGCAGTTTCCCGAAAATGAAGGATAAAGATTTTGAGATTTTATAAAAGTTCTGGTCCGGTGTGTAATTTTCATCCTCCCAGCGTTAATAATTTTTGAAAAAATTCATATTGATGCAAAAACCTAGAAATTGTTTAAAAATGTTTTTATGTGAGTTTCAAAACCTGCGAAACGTACTTTTGACACTACATCAAACATTCCTAGATTGATGCGTTACAAACGAAGGAGTAATTTGAATATTAATGTGTCTTTTCTACTAAACACGGTTATAAAAAGTGTAGAAGAAGGAATCAAATATAAAAAAAAGAAGAATCAAAATCGAATCCAGATTTTTTTTTTGGATAATGTTTTTCCAATAGGATTTTTCACCTTTCTGATCCATTTAAAGTTAAATAAAAAATTGAACTATATGATGCAGTTAACATTATATATATATATATATATATATTTTTTGAGTAAATATCAAAAACATATTTACTATTCCTTTAGGTGAATTGGCTTACGATTTTTAATTCTATCGTATATTGGATAATTTAAAACTTTAAAAAAGTTAAAATTTTTTTGAACACGATTCTGAACAGTTAAGACCCTAAACTTTTGGTTTAATTGAATTGATTTAACTAAATGATATAAATGTTTCTTTAGATATATATGACCAGTATATATAGATAAGCTTATGAAAGTTCATTTTTGGAAACTGTACATTTTTACTCTTGTTTAAAAAAATACAGCAGTACCCAAGTTTATTAATTTCATTTGCATAGCCAGCTACACGGTCCTATTTTAATGAGGGCATGAGGGTTATCAAGTTTAACTCTAACACTTTTATAAAACGATCTTGAGAGATTCGGTAATTTATAGCAGGTTAGGGTTATACTCAACTACCCTTAAAAAAGAATAAAAAAAATCAGAGCTGTTAAAACTAGATAAAAACTGAATAAATATTTTGAGGGAGAAACACTAGAAAGGTATGTTTCAAAATAATTTGCATGACCTCTTCACCAGAATACGAAGTAATCATTTGGAGACTTCTTTCAATTAAAAATAAACTAGATTTGTATGAACTTCATCAAACAACGGCTTTAAAGTATGTGGTTTGAGTGCCGAGCTCTCCTTCAGTTTTGGATCCCAGTAAAAGTACAAAATACTTTTTGGTATTTCATACAAATATTGGTATTTTGTCTACGCCATGCGGTATTTTGTCTTCACTGCTAATATTCAATGGTATTGCCTATATATTTTTATATTTCTATGACAGTAATTAAAATATACTTATATTATATGCAAATCAAATACAAAATATAAACAAATAATTTAGTTTAAAAATATAACTCACAGATACCGAAATATCTCAAATAACAAATTGTATCTAACTGGAATTTTATAGTGGAGTGGTGTTTTACATGTAAAGGCCTACTTTCTGCTACATGTACTAATTTTATGTGAAATTATCTAGTAGCTTCCTCCCTACTGTTCAATGTACCTATAGGACTAAAGTTAGCCCTAAAAAAAAACAAAATTATTCTCAAAATTTAAAAGCATACCATGGAGCTTCTCATTATGTAACCTGTCAGATTACGATGAGATTTAAGTAAGGGAATATGAAAAACTTATTGGAATCAATGGAATAATAAAATAGAAGACTCGGGAATATTGCATTATATGATCATTGATCACCAATTTCAAAAGACCAACAAACCAATTCCGATACAAACTGAATGCATTTTAAATGTTATTTCAAAATAATGCAATTAGTTTTTTTTTAAATTCAACATTAAATCTTCTCAAATTTCTGTAAAATTAGATTATTTTCAATTTTACAATTATGCATCTTTGTAATTTTTAATTCAAATATATTTTAGTTTTGTAAGCAGATTTATTTTCAAAATTTACATAATTTTTTAATTTATTCCTTAAAAAATATTTTATATTTTAAAAATAAATATAACAAATTTTCTAAAAAAATTATTCTTACATCATATTTAATCTTTAGAATTAAAAATAATTTTAAATGTAATATGGATGACTGTAATATGGATATTTAATTCAAAATTCAATAATAAATGGTAAAATAAATCTTTTTTGTATTTTGATTGTAATTGGAAATAAATTTTAAAATAACAAACTTATAATTTTTCAGAAATTCTAAAATTATTTGAATAATAAAAAAATCAACGCCTACAATTATGCTATTCCAAAAAATTAAATAAATATTAATGAATATTATTTTCAGAAAAATGATTTTTGTCCTTTTTATTCTCCAAATAAAATATTTGTTTTGCATTAAAATTTTAAGAATATGCTAATATTATTTTATATTTTAAATATCCTATTTATTTATTTTTATCCAATGATACATAAATTAGAAAATTTTCTTATATATATATTTTAATTTTTGTTTTTTATTCTTTTAATTATTTTTTATGCAAATTTCGAAATCAAATTTCAAAATGATCAAAAGAAAATTTAAATATTTAGCGTTACTATAACTGACTAAAAAATTTTTGAAAAAGATTTTAAATTATTATTTGTAAGATTATTTAACAAATAAAATCAATAGAGCAAGAGCTTGTGACTCTAATATGTGACTTCATCTTCAACAGTTTAGGAAACATCTTCTATCGTACAGTACAGTTACAATATCGAAGTACAGCTACAATTTATTAAAGTTAAAGGAGTCTGACAAAAACTTGCCATGATATTAAGTGTCTGGCTCTTACGTAAACATCTTCTAACAGTTACCCAAATAACATGTTGAAATTTCAACTTTTATATTATAGCGTAAGCAGAGTTAAAATTTATTGAAATTTGCTATCTGCCAATGCCACGAAGAACCAAACCAGATAGTAGCCCATCGTTCTTAACTGTGTTGGAAGCATGCGCTGAGAAGCTTTTAGCTTTTATAAAGTAATGAAGGTGTGATCAGTTACGGGCCCTTAGACTACAATCGAAATCAAAGTATAAAAATCAAATAGCTTGATTTTTTAAAAGTACTTGTAATTCTTATGATAATTTAGTATTTTTATACCCGTATGACTATATAGTCAAAGGGTATAATAAATTTGCCATTACGTTTGTGACGCAGAGAAGGAGGGGGGGTAGATATAGACTCAAGTGTATGGATCGGATCAGAATCGAAAAATAAATCGATTTAGCTATGTATGTCCGTCCGTCTGTCCATCCGTCTGTCCGTCCGTCCGTCCGTAATCACGATAACTCAAAAACTAAAGGAGCTAGGATATTGAAATTTTCGCAAATTCGTTTTTTTGCAATAGCCGTCATCGCTATTTAAATCCAGCCATTATGGTCCATGGGTTCGGGTAGCTGCCATACAGCTTCTTTTTTTATATGAGTATTACTCTGTACCTATAACAGCTGCGTGTCTGAAATTTTGCTAAAAGTAGTTTAGTTTCATGGCCAAATTTTCTGCAAAATTTGGTTGGTCTACTGCAGTGGGTTCGAGTAGCTGTTATACAACTTCTTATTTTATATGAGCATTACTCTACACCTAATGAAGCTGGGTGTCTAAAATTTTGCCAAAAATAGTTTAGTGTAATGGCCAAAGTTACTGCAAAATTTGGTTGGTCTGCTGCAGAGGTATCGAGTAGCTGCCATACAACTCCTTCTTTTATATGAGCATTATACTACACCTAATAAAGTTGGTATGTTTGAAATTTTGCCAAAAGTAATTGATGTTTATAATAATAATGATATAATGTTTGTATAACCGTCATACGGGTATCCCAGAGTTGACACAGTCTACTCTACTATACTCTTCCTCGTTTGGTATTGAATTATTTTAAATTGAAATTATTTATATTTCTAAGGCAATATTAATACAGCATGTAGACCTCTTCAGTTCTAGTACTCGATATTTTAAAGTAATTAAATCTCAAAAATAATTAAAAAATTAATTAATTATCAAAAATAATTGAAAAAGTAATTAAATTTCAAACATAATTACAAAAGTAATTGAAATTGAAATTTAATTACATTTTAGAAATTATCTAGTAAAAACTTAATTCTATTAGAAATTAATTATTACTAAGTAATGAGACTGGTAATTGAACTAGTACTTGAATTTTACAGGTGTGCTATACTAGTGGTTGTAAAGTAATTAATTATCAAAAATAATTGAATAAGTAATTAAATGTGGCACTTAATTACAAAAGTAATTGAAATCCAAATTTAATTAAATTTTAGAAATTATCTAGTAAAAACTTAATTCTATTAGAAATTAATGATTACTAAGTAATGGTACTGGTAATTGTACTAGTACTTGAATTCATAGGCCTGCCATACTAGTGCTTGTAAAGTAATTAATTATCAAAAGTAATTAAAAAAGTAATTAAATTTCAAAAATAATTGAAAAAGTAATTAAATTTCAAACATAATTACAAAAGTAATTGAAATCAAAATTTAATTACATTTTAGAAATTATGTAGTAAAAACTTAATTCTATTAGAAATTAATGATTACTAAGTACTGGTACTGGTAATTGTACTAGAACTTGAATTTCACAGGACTGCCATACTTTTGCTTGTAAAATTTAAATACCTGTAGGACGGACAATTGGTTTAATTTAAATCAAAACATTTTTTTGTAATATATACCTAATATTAAAAACTAAATTGTTTTTCTATGATTACAAAGTCTTAAAAAAGCCTAAGAATAATTTTAATAAAAAATAATTTAGAATTTTTTTTTACAAATTATAATATTTAGAAAGAACAATAGAATTTAAAAAGAAACAGAGAATACCTAATAATTTCAATTTGCATTAATATTTATTTAGAACTTTTTTTAATTTTTTTTTTTAAATTAGAAAATAAAAATTGTATTTGTGGAATACTTTTAGTCCAATTTTATCCGGTTTAATACCTCATGAAATTTGGAAAAAAAAAGTATTTTGAAATAAAATTAAAATTGAAATTGTTAGAAATGTTTTTTTTTGTATGACATTTTTTTTTTTATTGTTAATATTGTTCATTTTTTGAAGGAATAGAGTTGCCATATTGCAAATATTTATTTTATGTAGATTAAGACTAGTAAGTTATTTTTGACATTCCTATATTTTTGAGTTATTTCATAGTGAATTCAAAATTTATTCCCTAAGTAATTGTAATATTTTGAACAATTATTATGATTTTATTATAATAATTATAATGTTGCAACTACGATGATGAGGTTTTTATATAAAAGCAAAGATAGGGCATCCACCTATTCACCCTATGCTCCAACGAGGAGTCACAGAAAAAAAAAAAATGTCCAGCATAATAAAAATTAAATAGCTTTAACTGTGCTCAAATTACAATAAATAGGGCTCAAAAATTGGGACCATTTTTGAAATTTGGGTCTAAACTAATGTTATATTCGGTCATAATAAAATATTTAGTAAAAAATAGTGCAAGACGAAAATGCTTTTTCTTTTTGAATTCCATCCGATATTACGTTGCCATAGAAACCGTTGTTTACATTTTATTTTTATTTACCACTTGCTAAAATCCCGTTATTTTCTCTTAATTCTTTCCTTCTTCGAATCCGTTAGTAGAGTTTGGAAAACATTAAAGAAAAATAATTTTTAGATTTAATTGTGTTAATAATTTAATAACCATTATTACTGGAAACAGGTCTTTTGAATTGGAGTTTAGAGTTAACTTAGTTACACTTATGATGTGATTTGATCTACTTTAAAAATTTTATGTCTGAAGCTTTCTTGTTCCTATATGTATTTTAATCAATCCAAAAGAATGAAAAATTCACTAATACTAATTCGTATGCCTTTGTGAATACTTTGTGAAGTTGGAATTACCTGGCAACTCTTAAACAGTAAAACTTATTTTTATTGTTGCTTACCTTTGGTTGTTTTTTTTTCAAAACTTTTCGTTTCGAAATTTGAAAATTGGAACAAATTTACAAAATAAAACTTATGAATATTTTCCGTTAATTTAAGTTTTTACCTTATTCGGCATAAGTTTGATATTTTTTTGCAATTTTTTTTTTTTTTTTTATAAAAATGAATAAAAAAAACAAATTTTTTAAAATTGAAATAATTTTCCCAATATAAAAAAAAAGTTGTAACAAAATGTTTATTTTTGGAGTGCAATTTTCGAGAGTCAAATTAACAAAATAAAATTAATGAAAAAATATAAAAATGGAACTTTCTTTTATTGGACAATGTAGACATTTTCAATGGGGATCTTTAAGTATTTTTTAAATAAGTTTTTTTAAAACTTTTTTTATTTCGTGGATAATTTAGAATATCGAGTTATTATTTTTATTTAAAATGGGACTTATGATTAAATTGTGCTGAAAATTTTAAATTGTACTTAATAAGTATTTAAAATGAAAAGTTTGAAAGTTTAAAAAAAAACATGTTTTTTAAAAATTTTGGGGGAATATTAATATTAATTTATCGAAAATTAAACAGCAATTAGTTAGCTTAATTGATAACTTAATTTATGTTATAGGGTCAGGATCCGATATGTTGTTGTAATAATTAATTTAATTTATTACTTTTGGAAAAGATTATTTCTTTATTCATGTAATTTCTTTCCCCTTATTTTTGAATTTCGATTTTTGTTGACCCTATATCTATTCTATTCTTTAATAATGAATAAAATGAATTTAAAGGTATGAGTATTGTCACTACTTATTGTGTGAAGTATTTATAATAGTTCGAGTTGTGAAATATTTATTTTACATCTTGGCAAGGTTTCGCCAACTCTTGTGTATTATATGATGATATTTATATAATTAGAGTAATATAAAAAAAATTGTAGGCTGATCAAAATCTGTAAAAAATATCATGAATAATATGATTGAATATTTGTTTTATTTTTTTTTTAAATTTAAAAATATATAAAATAAAAATATAATTCTTTTTTCCTTTATTTCATTTACATTTTTTCATTTATTTTCAAACAAGCTATTCTTAAAAACTCAAATAATTGACATTTTAAACTTTAAATAAATTATTTTGAATTAAGTTTAAAATTTTCTAATTTCCCCTTCAAACCGCCAATTTTGTATCAAAACTCTTATCATAAGGGTAGGTTTAAAGGGGGAAGTTTTTGTTTACTTTAATCGAAAGCTCCTACTACACAAAGCAATTTTATATATTTTTAAATCTTTAGTAACATTTTCAAGATGCCAGTTTTATTTAATTTGTTTTATGTTCAAATTAAAAATTTAAATAATGTTTTCGAAAATAGTTTAAATAGATTGCTCTGCAATTTCTTCTGTCAATTTAATTGTTTTGGATTTATAAATCCAAGTTTATTTCAAATAAACTTATAAATATTTTTATCTTAACAAGTTTACAATTTTCTTTTTCTTATTTGGATTGAATCCTTTAACCAAAGAATTTTAATTTACAATTGGTTATCTTTTACATTTTCATTAATATTCAAACAATTTTGTTTAGTACCTATTGAAAAAAACATTCAAGTCTTTTCTTTAGGACATTTAACATGACTATTTAGAACATATCTAAAGAAATTACACCAACAACATCCGAAGGACTTAAAACATATGATAAAAGAAATAAACAAGACTTGTACACATGTCCTTTTTGTTATAGTCATTTTTAGAATAGTATAAACCTCTGTTGGATGTCTATATTCGTATTCATTAAGAATCCGCAAGAAGAGTTATTGTTAAATAAAAGAATAAACAACTATAAAATCTCAATTTTTTTTGGCTTGGGAATAATAAATTATTGTGTTCACTTGCCAAATTTACTTAAACGTCTCTTTTATAACTTTTAAAGTACTTTTTAGCACATTTTCAAAAAATTTTGTAAAAATGTGCCTATATAGTTTCACTCTGTCCGTCCGTCCGTCCGTCCGTCCGTCCGTCCGTCCGTCCGTCTGTCTGTCCGTCTGTCTGTCCGTATGTTTACAAAAGCTTTTACACCGTTTGAAATAGAAATAAGAAACTTTAACCACGGGTAGATATTACGAAAAAAATAATTTTGTAGAAAAATTTTTTTCTGTAGCCCCACCCGTTACGGAGTTACAGCCCCCCAAATTTGGAAAAAGCCTTATTTTTAAATTATTATAACAAGAGTTCTGTTGGGTATATTTTCAATCTGAAAACGGAAAAAGATATCTGGTTTTATAAGCTTTATAAATAATTAAAAGCAAATGTTTAGGGTTGCCATACGGTACTAAAATATACAATTATGCAAAACTCAATTTTTGAAAAATTTTTGGCCCCACATATCTTCTAAACGGTTCATGCTAGGGTCTTGAAATTTTGGGAGAAGTTAGACCTTTAGAAATTACTAGGAGTCAGTTAACAAAATTTTTTTGTCACGTCCCCTATTTAGGAGCTATAAGGGCTCGAAAATTGAAATTTTGCTATTTTCAAACACCTGTAGCTTGAATATCTGTTAAAATTTTTTTTTAGTAATACGGTAAATTCAAAGATCTATAACTATATTTCAACATGTGTCAAAGGTTTTTCTTAATATTGAAAGGTGCCGAAGTTACAGCCCCCGAAAATTTCAAAAAAGACCTATATTTAAATTAGTATAACAAGAGTTCTGCTAAATGTATTTTCAATCTAAAAACGGGAAAAGAGAGCTGCTTTTATGGGCTTGACAAAAATATAAAGTTAAAATGTATACTGTTGCCATACGGTACTAAAATTTACCATTATGCAAAACTCAATTTTTGAAAAATTTTGGGCCCCACATATCTTCTAAACGGTTCAAGCTAGGATCTTGAAATTTTGGGAGAAGTTAGACCTTTAAAAATTAGTAGGAGTCAGTTAACAAAATTTTTTTATCACGTCCCCTATTTAGGAGCTATAAGGGCTCGAAAATTGAAATTTTGCTATTTTTAAACACCTGTAACTTGAAAACCTGTTCAATTTTTTTTTTACAAATATACAAAATTTACAGCTGCAGCATTATGTTTCAACATATATTAAAGGTTTTTCTTAAATTTGAAAGGGGTTCTTTAAATTGAAGAAATTGTCTCCTAGTTTTAACTATTTTTGCTTAGATAATAAAATTTTAGGTAAAATTCCAAATTTTGGTGGAGTTCACAATTGATTTCCCCTAAAAAAATTGAAAGGTGAGGACAGGAGGGGGGTGGGCAGATCCATCATAAGTTTACTAAGCAAAAATTTGCGAACCTTCCCCATTGAAGGGCTACTAGGTCTTAAAAATTAAAACTTTTATGTTTATATAAAACAGTAACTTATTCACCAGTGTAAGTTTTTTCCAAAATTACATTGAAGCTGCAACATTATTTTCCGCACTTATTAACAAGTTTCCTTGAGTGCATTGAGGTTATATTCTAAGAATTTCCCTATTAGTCATATAATTAATAAATTAATGAAATAACTAAATTAATATTATCATTTATTTTTATATATATTTTTATAAAAATAAATGATGAAATATTCAGTAAGAAACCGTGTATAATTTTGAAAATGTGCTTTTTAAAAACCCTTGGTTTTTTTCCTTACTTGTTTTTTCGTACAACTGAATGTTCGTTCATTTTTATTGATTCGTTTATTTGTTCGAATTGATGGGAAAACATTTTTTTCATTCACGTTTTATACAATTACAGTCAATATTTTTAGAAGTGATTGGTGGCTGAATGCGTCCACTGAACCAAGAAAGTTGTCGTAAATTTTTTTTTCTGTCGTTTAGATAAAAATCTATTTTTTATTTTTGGGTACTATATAGATAAAAAATGAGAAGACCATTTGTATTTGTATTTGCAGAACTATCGATACGGTTTTATTTTATAATTAAATATTTTAAAGTAATGGTACTGTAGACGCCTGTTATATAGGGTGTACTAGATAATGAGAATTATATTGTGCAGTTACAGGGTAGGAGTTGTTATTTTTAAATATATAGAGATTTTATAAATTAAGTCGGAACTGCTCTGTCGATTGCTGACATTTAAGATCGGACCATAAGACCGTTTTTAGTATGAAAATTTAACTAAATACAAATTTTCATATAGAATTTTACGAATTCAGATTTTAAATTTAGATTTTTTTTTCAAACTTTAGTCCGAATCCTTTTTGTTTGTTTTTTAAGTACTTTTGATAGAAGCTTGGATCAGAATATTTTTAGAAGCAGTGATATAAAATATTTATTTCGTACTTTTCCCTTCTATAAGGAGAATAGGGCACTCACCGAATCTATTTGACTAGGTTTCAGTTTCTTTAATTGTTATATTGACTTAGTCATTGATTTCTCAGCTGTACCAATTGTATGAGATTATGACTACACAAATGTTAAATTTTTGCGCCATCTATTATTTTGAACAGAAATCTCCCACTTGCAAGGCTAATTTCATAATCACAACGTCATTTGTAATATATTAAGTTCTTTTACCCTGAAAAGTTCCAGAACGATTTATCAAAATTTTAACTATATAAACTTAATAACAAACTCACTTTTAATCATTTTTTATCTGTACATTTTTTTTTGTTCATAAGACCTGGTCACCTTAAAACTTTTTATAAGCCATATCATTTAAATCGCAGCATCACAAAAATTTTTCCATGTATTGAGAAGAGATATTACAGAAACCCTAAGAAATTTTGGTGTGCATTGAGTCTATCAGAACGATGAAAAAAAATAAAATAAAAAACTATTAAAGTAAAATCACGACATTTCGTAATTTCTTTGCATATGACCTTTTTAATTTCAAACAGACACTAGATAAAATGTAATGGGGGAAAAGAAGGAGTTAGAAAATAAATGATCCAGGGTTAGATCTGATGTCATATGCTGTATGCCAGTTCCATTAAAAAAAAAATTAAAAAAAAAAGGAAAAATAGAGAGACAGAAACAAGGAAAATAAAATTGGCGATCGGTACATGTGTGACTTCTAATATATTCATTGAATGAACTGTCCAAGGATAACGATGTATTTATGTGAATGTGTATATATGTACTGTATACCCTGAAAACTTATAAATTGCAATATTCACGTTGAAAACTTATTGAACCAAATAAAGATTTATGGATAAAGGAAGAATCATTTTTAAGTCAATTTAAATAGAAAATAGAGTTTCATATACCAATGGTTTTTTGGTAGTTTTTTATTTTGATTTTTTGGTTTTTTTAGGTTTATTTAAATAAATGGTTATAAAGAAGTTTCAGAAGATATTAAAAATAAATTAATTTATTTAACTTTATTTTTTGACAGAATATCTTATAATTATTATTTAATCCAAACTTTTGTTAAAATATCTGTAAGAAATCTTGTAAGAAAAAACAGCAGATATATTTTAAATTTTTTTTAATTTTTACAAGAAGTTATAAAGAAGTTGCAAATCAAACCAGCATAATTAATCGAATTGGAAATACTTCTGTACTAAAAGTATTTCAGTATGAATTCTCTATGTAATCCTATGTGATTTAGTCTAAAAAAATTTAATTAAATTAATAGAGAAGCGTGAGGAAGCGCCCTACAGTAAGGATAAGAAAATTATTATTTCATCTTCAATCACTGCCTATCCTGGCTTTCCTCAATTTATTTAAGCGTGGATTCTTGAATTTTGGTTGATTTAACGAATCTTACAAATGTTGCACATCTTTCCAATATACGCGTTCTATCTATCTTAAATTTTTCTTACATAAATTATTGCAGGAGGCTTATTTATGGCACTAATAATAGGACCAAATAAGACGTTTTTTATTTTTGATTGAAAAAAGTTGTTTAGAGCTTAAATCAAATTTTAATTTTTAAAAGTTCTGTTTATGCGTGCTAAATTTTTTGACTCAACTGTAAATGCGAGGGGGAGCTTCTGGAAAACAGTACAAGAATACTAGCAATTAATATAGAAGCTCACCAAACGGATAAAGTTTTAGTTCAAGGTTAATATTTTAGTTTGTCGGCACCCTTTTGAATTTGAAAAAGGCACCACCCGCTCTTTTATCTCCTGTTATAAACATAAAGTATCATGCCAAACTCTATATCATGACAAACTCAAGAAAAACTCAGAGCCACAATATTAGATTCATCAGAATGGTGGAACCTGATATTAAGCTTCTTGCAGAGATATGTAATGGGTAATATATAGGTAATAAATATAATAGGTAATATTATCAGTTGTACTTCGAATTCTGAACTCGTATTATCGATCATAAAGCAAAACCCTGTGATCTGGATATTTCAAAAGGTTCTAAATGGTTAATAACTATTTCCATTACTTTAGAAATGAACTAAAGGACTCTATACGCCATTTGATCTTCTTAATAGAGTTCCAGTTCTATTTCAAATAAATATCTTAAATAAATATTTTAAAGACTAATGTCTAATCTTCTATTTATATAAAAGCGAAAGTTTTTTTGTTAGTTTATATATAGCGTATAGACTTCCTAAGCTGCTCAGCCGATTATCATGCAAATTTGTATCCAGAGGTTTTTGGGTACGCAAAGAAATTCTGGGCTAAAAATTTGGCTGTAAAGTTAAGGCAGGCTGTGGTGCAAATATTTAAACTTTTTTGCTTTAAAATGAAAACGGTTTGACTGATTGACTTCAAATTTTCTATACGTGATGCTCCTTGAGAATTTAGTTAACACTATTAACAGACTTAAAATTTGTTGATCAATGTCGGCCCGACGGTTGTTCAAAAATAATTTTGGAAGCAAATTTCGTCCAACTTTGCGAAGTAGAGCTTTGGCTTAAAAAAAGTATCAAGAAATTTTTTGTTTAGTTTCGTTAACCCATTGCGGCACAGTAGCATTTTACAGTTTTTTCGTTACTTTACCCTAAATTATAAAAGCTTTGACAGATTTACTTCAAATTTTGTATGCGTGAAGTTTCTTGCAAATGGAGTTGACTCCTTTAACAGATTTTGTGTTTGCACATTATTAATAATAATAAAAAATTTCAAGGTGAGTTTTTATATTTGTTGAAAAATTGCTTTAATACATTTAATTTAAATTAACATTTACACCATGTGTGATTTTTGTGTTAACTTTTTTCAATAACATCAACTTAAATTAAACCTTCTTTAAGAGGGGCAGCAACGCGCACCGGGTATTAGCTAATTAATAATAAAATTGATCTAAAGAAGAATTATAAAATTTAAGTGCTTAATCAATTAATTAAAAGTTTTTATAAATTTTGTTTAGTCTAAAATTATTATCAATAGTATTAATTATTAGTAGAAAAATATAAAATTACTTTTATGTTTTAAGTTTTAAAATAAATTAAAATTTTGTTAAATATTTTGGTTATTAATCGAAATTTTTGGAAACCTTTCGATAATTTCCCATTATTCTTATCTTTATAAACTAATTTATAACCACAAAATTGGTTTAATATATTTAAGTTCTTATTTAAACTATTTTCAAAATATTCTATACCATATTCCTACACATTATCTCACAAATTAAATTTTTAAAATGTTCTTAAGAATTCAAACATTTTAAATTTTATTAAAAGGAAATCTGAAAAAAACCCACAAGCAATTAGAAAAGTTATTACTACACTTTAAAATTTTTAATTTTAATTAAAACAGAACAAGATAAATACAAATTGAATGAAGAAGTGTGAAGGGTAAAAAGGAAGTTAGAAATTGCAGCAATATATGCATAACAATTATATTAAAAAAAATTTATATATTAAACCCCTCCCAATACCTAGAAAATAAAAGAAACAAATGTCACAATGAATAGGTAATTTATTTAATTTTTCACTACTTAACTCATTAAGACCAGATCCATAAGTAAAACATAAATTAACAATTCATGTTGACCACATATTTTGTACAAGAGTTATAATTGTACAGATATTAAGTAAGGAATGAGATTTTCAAAAAAATGAATTAGAACACATTTGTTAACCCATGGAAATCAAAAGTGATTTGTCTCAAAAATTGAAGTTTTTGAGTTTGCAATTGAAATCAAAAGATTGTTCAGAATTAGCCGATGGCACGGCAGATCTTTGCAGAAATTTTTATGTAATACTTCTGTTAAGGTGATCTAAACTGTAATTGTCTCGATTAATTGACGATTTTTTATGATTCTAAATTTTTTAACATAAAGCTGTACTTGCAATTGCAATTTTTTTTTTAAACTATTGGATATCTACGTTCACATTTCTGAAGCTAAACTGCGTCTAAGATCTCATGCCTAAAACTCAATCGAACATATAGTTTCAACAATCGAACAAATATTTTTAACACTATTAGAATATTCGATCACATTTCTGTAGCTCTTCTATTCCTTTACTAAGGTTTCATACCTAAGTGTCCCCATGCACATAATTCTATAATACCAAATTTCCTAAATCCGATTGCCAAAAGTTCTTTCACATCCCTATTCTCGAAACCAAACTGTACAATTGTATTTCAAGTCCTAATCTAAAGTGTGTGTTCAAAAAGGGTGGTGGTTTTGGTGAGCTAAACTTGCAATCAGTTGATTTGAAAGTTTTCTACTGACTCTCGTAAACAATAAAGGAAAAAACCGTCCATTACTTGAGGTTGGTTAGCGACGACATCTGTTGTCAACGAGCTTTGACAATCTATACTTTTACTTTTTATTTTTTAAAGACGCGTGATTATATTAAAACCTATTATAATTAAGAATCGTATAAAATTGAATTAAATACTCTACAGTCCCACTATAAACTTAAACATATCTAAGAATAGTTGATTATGACTTTTCTAAAATTCTTTAGAAAACTGAAAAAAATCATTTAAAATTTCCTTAAAAACTACATATTTTGTGTTATACCATTTTGGCATTTCAATCGCACTTATATCCTTACTTGCATTTTTAGTATTCCACAACAGGTTTAAATCATCTCATCTCTTCTCTTTTTATAATTCCTCTGTACTTCATATGAAATTAAGTTATTTGTCACAGGACTATGATATAGTGTTAAAAAAATTTATGCAACACATTTTTTGATATTTTTTTTTTTTTAATATATTTATGAATATTTATAAATATTTTTTTCAATGTGTTTGTGTGTGTATATGAGTGTCATGCACAAATTGCATCTTTAAAATAATTTTCATTTTTATAGAATTTCTAGCAATTCTTTCTGTAAATTTCAAATCTATCAAATTGCACTAAAAAAAAAAAAGGAATTTTGGTTAAAATAAAAAAAAACCCCATAAAATCTGAAAAATTTTTTAATCCTGGACAAATGCATATGAATACAAAAAATTTATAAGGGGACCTTTAAGGGTTTTCAATTTTTTTTTTTCTCTGGTAAAATTTTTCATTTATGATTAATTGTTGTGTCAAAATGTTACTTTCATGCCTCTTAACGAACTTAATCCTTTACATTTAAGGATATTTATTGTAACAGTAGTATATTGGTTTTGATATTAAATATCCTTTTGTTATACTTATGAGAAGACATATAGTAATTTACGAGGGTTGGTTGAAAAATATTTAAAGTTTTTAGTGTTGGTTTTAGTGGCTGATTTATTTAGAAATTGAGGGCTTGCGAAGTATAAAGGGGTTGATTGTGAAAATTTTTTTTTAATCGGGGTTAGGGTAATTGATGGATGGGTTTCATAAAAATTTAAGTAACGGTAAAAACTTGATTGTGGTTTGATTATTTTAGATAATCTCTACAATTAATTTAGAGCTTCTTTCTATCTATTTTTTCAATCAGCAGTTAGGTTTATAAGCTTTCCTTTACCATTGGACAATGTTGGAATCAGGACTGGATTAGGTCCTGGACATATTCTGGAGTGAACGATCGACACTGAAAGCATTGTGCCACTCAGACATTACATAGGTTTTGTTTTATATGAAACAATAGATTTTGATTGATTCTTATAATTGACAGGAGATTTTTCGAAAATTTCTCAGACGCTGTATAGAAACTATTCAAGGCTTGATCCGGGACTACCGGTGATCCGGAGTTCAGAGGTGGTACAGGATGTAACACTCGTATTTCTTAAGTTTGATATAAAAAGCTGTACATTGTGTACTGAGTGAAGCGAAAACCATATGTAACCTGTCTATTAGCCGACAGCTTACATATCGAAAATCTATTGTAACCCAACTATTTTCAGAGCAATAAACTATCAGTCATTCCTTGTAGATTGAAATTAAAATAAACCATATAGAATAAGAATATGAGGAAATAATTTTCTCTTGCAATTTTTGGTTAAATAATTTTTTCTTATTGTGCACGTGTGTGTAAAATATGAATGCCTATGTGTGTATATGATGTGTTAGTATATGTTTTAGTGGTTAAGGAATAATTACCCTTTTCATTTTATGGTTACTGTAATATTTTGTTTTGTTGTTTTTTTTTTCAGACATCCCTACTGGTCATAAAAAGAAGAAACAAAAATCTGGATGTGAGAAAGTTAAAATGGAATTTTATAAGTGGTTGAATAGCCCTTGTTAATTATTCAAAAGGCAGATTTTGTTTTTCTTTTTTGTTTCATTTTAATTTATGTGAAGAGGTGTATAAAATCCTATAAATAAAATTCCAAATAAGAGTATATCATATACGTATATCGAATGCATTTTGTATTTATTTTAAATTGCATCGAATGTTGAAAATTTCAGACAAAATAAAAAAAAATTGAACTTTAATCGAATCTTCATGCTTTTGAATACTATTTGTATTTGGAATTTTGAGGCTTTTCTTTTCAAAATATGTAAGAATTTGTGTATGTGTTAAAATTGGGGATTCGTTAAAATTTAAAATTCATGTAATGAATATTTTATGAATACGATTACGATGCATTGGTTATATGCTAATTTTTGTAAATTTGTTAAAATACGATAACGATTTATAGTTAGTTAAGAGATTTACTTTGAATTGAGATGGGTGTCATATCTTTTTAAAAGCAGTGCAGCTTTATTTTATAGTTCTTGTATATTTTTCCTTTAATATATTATCGCAATCAAGTTCTGGCAAATTTATAAAATTACTTAAGAATTAAGTAAAGGGCTTAGGGAAGACGTAGCACCAACACACATATTCTTCAAAATTTTATAGATTCTGTATAAAACCATTTTCTGGTATTGACCAATTATTTCTGTAAATTAAAAGAATTGAACGTTATTGAAATTGTTTCCAGAATTTAAAATAGACGCCATTATTTTTCGATGATCCTAGTGAGAGTTTTGAAGGACTATTATTTTAGTTTAAAAGTAGGGAAGGCATCGAGGTAGTGAGGAGGTAGTGAGGGAAGGCATCTTCAAAAGACACCTGAAATACTAAACCTTCCGGTAGTGTAAGATTTCTACTTTCTAAAAAACATGCCCTCTAAGTTGGGCCAAATAGGAAAAAGAGGTTAGGTACTTACATGCTTGCGCCGCATAACGTATGAAGAGTAGCAACGAGGCATAAGTGTCTATCAAACGTTTGAATGGGAAACCCAAAAAGTATAAGTTGACTTCTTTCTTGAATTTTTCTAAATCATAAGTATTGGGAAACACATATGTGGGTAATGTGATAAATTTCTATATTACTGAGGTCACCTAAAGACGTGGTTAAGTCTTTTTTGACATTATTATCATTGAAATACGAACAAATCTTTTTTGTATCTTATTCAGATATTGCGGAGCGGTGCTAGTTCGTAGAGTGAGAATTTGTAGGTTTTATAAATTTCAAGTAGATTTGGAGATGTAAAGTATTTTCTACTCCTGCTTAAGAATCCCAGCTCCATTTTGCACTCTAAGGTTGCTTCTAAAAAGAAAATTTCTAAATATCTCATAAGAGGATTTAAAAATTTAAAAGGGGTTTGTATAAAAGGATCTAAAATGTTTAAGATTGAATTCCCCAGCCTTTGGACTAAATGTTTTTTATCTAGCCTAGATGTAGAAATTCTTGCATCAGATTTTTTAAATATTTTTTCTATTATGTTTCGTTTGTTAATATCCTAGTTTATTGCCGAAACTATCACAATTTCTCAAACTGCTTCAACGTTAATTAATTTTATTCTGAATAAAATAATTTTTTTTAATTACAATTATTAAAAATAAACTTAAGATTTTCTTACAAATTTATTATTTGCTTTTATAGAAAATTCCTTAAGAAAGTTCTTAAAATCTTTTATACTTTTACTAATAATATGTTTTTAAATAAATATCACTATTTTTAAGTGGTTTTTCATTTGGTTCAATATTTATTCAACATTCATTAACTTTTGTGGTATAAATTTAATTTTTTTTTTAAAATTAAATTCAATTTAATTTCTAATGATATAGAAATAAAAATTCCTTTCAAAGAAAGTAAACCCTTAAAATATTGAAATTTAAGTTTCTTTTTAAATTTTAAAGGGCTACTTTTAAGCCAAGAGGCTAAGGAAGAAAAAAAAAATATTTTTAAATACTCAATAGAATTAAAATAATTGCAAAAATGAACACATACATACATGGTTTTTTTGTACCTACTTTTATAGAAAACAAAAATGATTTGATACGCACTACTATAAGATCAAATGGAAATGGTTTATATTTGATTATTTTTTTTTACGTGCTAAGTGTTCAATTATGTGTTCAACTAAAAAGCCTATTTATACCATTAGAGCAAGAGGAAAGGTATAACTGAATATTCTTATAATTACTATTGGTCTAAATTAATATAAATTCAGAGTTACAATAATTTGTAGAGGCGGTTTGGAGCAGTAGACCGAATTATTTTGTGCACTTGCTGGTATATAAACATATGAAGATAACTATATGGATAAAATTTGAGATTGTTTTGAAATTATATTCAGGAAATACTCATTTAATGCACTAGGTCTTATACTACATATACAAACATCTTAGATCTTAATAGAATGAGAATTGTTATGAATTATAATAGTTTGGTACTTAAGTTATACAGTATTTGTGCATCTGTGACTTATATTATTCAATTAAATTATTTCTTTATATTGTAATGTTAGGTAGAATCCAGTGTTGAACGGTGGCAGAATCAAATCTAAAATAATGTAAAAGTTATTTCAATATTCATAGGATTCGAACTCCACCTTATCGAGATTTCAACTAGAATTCGAACCCGAGATTGATAGGTAAGCACTCTAAGCATAATAACTAATAATGACGTTTTGATAAGGAATAAAGTCACTTATCAAAAAAAACATTTATGATATCATAATCAGATTCGTTATAATTTGGTAGCTACATTAAAGCCCTGATCTTGTTCTGACTTTAATAAATAACTCATTCTTTAAATTTTCAATTTTTATTCTAATTCTTAAATTCAAAACGGACTAATTTCTTTATAATACCTAAATAAATATTTCAACATAAAAATTGAACAAAAGATGAATGCAATTCGAAAGAAAAACTTCTAAATTTGAAACTGAAATTTGTTTTCTTAAGAAATAAAAAAGAGCAACAAAAATAAAATGTTTGTAAACATTTTGAATAGAAAGTACGATAAATGGAAAAGAAGTCCAATTTAAATTTATTAAAAGTATGTTTTTAAAGAAAAGAAACTTTAACTTTGTTTTTTATTTTTTTTTATTTTTATTTCAACTATGAGTGGGGGAGAATTTTCTTAAAAATTTATTTTTTACAATAAATAAAAAAATTTTAGTTTTTTTTTGGAATATGTCTGGGTTTTGTAATAATTGCCACTTAGAATTTTATTATAAGTATTTTACATATATGGAAAAATAATAATAATAATAATAATAATAATAATAATAATAATAATAATAATAATAATAATAATAATTCTTAAGTCAAGTCTCAAAAGAAATCTAAAATAAAAGAAAATTTTATTTATTAAATAATTAAAAGCAGAAAAACAATTTCTTTCATTATAAAAGAGAAAATGGTCAGTTTTGATAAAATTTCTAATTTTAAATGAAAATGACTTCATTTTGTAGAGAAAAGAAAATTATTATTTCAATTCAAAAGTCAGATTTGTAATACAAAAGGGGTTTTTTCAATTAATTAATTTGATTGAAATCAAATTTTTTTTTGTAAAAATTTACTTTTTTCTTAATTAATGAATGTTTCAAATGTTTTCCAATTTATGTAATTACTAATGAAACTTAATAAGCTGTGTTAATTAGCTGTGAAACTTAATATAGTTTTGAAGTAGCACAAGCCTCAAATTTAAAATAACTTAACTCAAAAAACTGCCTGACAATTAAACGTATGTCATTTAACTAGACCTGTGAAACAGTTATTAAAATGGTACTAAAATACTGTGTTAAGTACCATTACTTGGTAATCATTACTTTCTAATTACTAATAAAAATTTTTGAAATATCAAGCAATTTAAAATAAAACTAAATAAATTAATCAATCATGCCCCATACACAAGAAGGGGAACAAGTTAAACTGTGAAAATTACAGGGGAATAACGCTGCTAAATTGTGCATATAAGGTTATGTCAAATGTTTTATATGAGAGAGTAAAACCAATATATGAAGAGCAAGTCGGAGAGTACCAGTGTGGTTTTAGAAATGGCAGATCGACAATAGATCAAGCATTTCTGGTTAAACAAATCATGGAGAAATGCTACGAGTATAATGTAGATTTGCATATGATATTTATAGACTTCAAGCAAGCATTCGATAGCATTAACAGAAAAGAAATTCCGAAGACCTTACTGAAACTGGGCGTGTCCACGAAGTTGACTGGTCTTATAATGATGACAATGCAAAATTCCACGAATAAGATATTAATACAGGACTCTACATCAGAAGAATTTATTAGTACAAGCGGTGTACGACAAGGGGACGCTCTTTCAGCAATAATTTTTAATATGCTTCTGGAATATGCAATAGGTAACATGGATTTGGGAGGTAATATATTCATGAGAGAGTATCAGATTATAGTGTACGCAGATGATATTTTGATTATTGCCAAAGCTTATAATAAAATGGCAGATATATTTAAATTAATCACAGAAAAATCGCGTAAAATAGGCTTAAATATAAATATGGCAAAAACTAAATACCTAAAAATGTCAAGAAATGAAGAAAGAAGACTTCCACAAAATATAAAAATAGAACAAGATGAAATTGAAGGTGTTAATAGCTACAAATATCTTGGCATAATATTAACAAACAATAACAGTAGCCAAGCCTGCGTACAAGACCGAATACAGGCAGCAAACAAATGTTACTACTCTCATAAGAAGCTGATGACATCCAAGCTAATAACAAGAAGAGCAAAGTTGCAAATATACAAAACCATCATACGCCCAGTAGCAACTTATGGAAGTGAAACATGGACCATGAATAGAAATGAAGAAGAAATGTTAAGAATATTTGAAAGAAAGATATTTAGAACTATTTATGGTCCAATACGAAATGAAAACGGCGAATACCGTAGAAGGCACAATTCAGAGTTATATGCGCTAGCAGAGAACGAGGACATTGTAAAACATATAAAGTCCAGTAGATTAAGTTGGGCGGGGCATGTCATCAGAATGGCGGAAAATAGAGCACAGTACAAAATTTACAATGCTAGACCAATGCTTAACAGAGCAAGAGGTAGGCCTAGAAGCAGATGGGAAAATAACATTGAAGACGATACCAGAAAACTAGGGGAAATAAACTGGAAAACCACCGCGAGAAACAGAGATGAATGGAGGAAGATAGTGAAGAAGGCTAAAACTCACCAGGAGTTGTAACGCTAAAAGATGATGATGATGAAATTAATCAATCAAAATGATATTATTATTATTTATGATTCGTATTTTTTGGCGTTAAATTGTTTTAAAAAAATTATTTATCAAAAATAATGACAAAAGTAATTAAATTTCAAAAATAATTAAAAAAGTAATTAAATTTCAAAAATAATTAAAAAGGTAATTTAAATTCAAATTTAATTACTACCTAGGCATTATCAAGTCAATATTAAACTCTTTTTACTGGTAATTGAATTCTGAATTAAAAAGTACCATTACAAATATTTTTTAATGATAATTACTTATTATCAAGTAATAATTACCAAGTAATGATACTGGTAATTTTAATGGTACTTCAGTTTTATAGGGCTGTATCAAATATATTAAAACAAAGGTCTTCTATAATAAAAGTCTTATGTAAAAATATAAATAGAATGTAAAAGGCAATCCGATGATATGATCCTCTTAAATCATTGAGTCAATACCTGCTTAAAAGCTCTGTAATAGATGGGAAATATGGGAAAAAATTGACACTTTTTAAATCCAACTCCAATTTGGAGCGCCTCGCATCACTAGTTTATATTAAATACCCAGCTATATTTCATTAGAACTTATCGAAGACTACTCATAATTTGCAAAAAGTCTAACCAGCCTAAGTAATTAATTTAAAAGTTTAATTTAAATATATATGATGAAATTCATTTAAATAAAATTTATTTTCATAATCAAATATAGAATAAAGACGTATGGCCACATTGAAATAATCACCATTTTCAATCAAGAAAAAAATTTTTAAAAACTTAACAAGTACTCATCCTTTTCAATAGTGGTAAAAAAATATGGTAATTGATGCTTAAGTCCACATTCTATATTAGCACTTATTGTTATAATACTAACAATGATAGCAACAACAACAACTCTTTTCTTTAACATTAGAATCCCCCCAACAAATGCAATTTAATTTTTACATTCAGAATCATTCAAATTTTTTTTTTGTAAATAAACTAAAGAGGAAGAAAAATAATTGTAAAATCCTTAAAGAATTGGTTCTATCCACCCCTTTCAAAAAGGATATAAGAAGTATTTTTATTTTTATTTTTAACTCATCATTGTAAGGAAACTGAGCTGTATGGCAGTTGGGTTTTAAAAATTATAATAAGATCCGTACAACAAATCATATAAAATACGCATCAATATATTGAAAATAAAAAGATTTCATACACCCACCTTACTGTGCTTGCGAACAGTGGGGAATAAAGGATGAGCCATCATTAATTCAAATTGAAAGGATTTGAATTGCGTTTACATTAGATTTTTTTTGAATTTGTTTGTTGTCAAAAACGCAGTAACTTATACATTTATTTGTAGGGTAACCAGATGTTGTAAATTAATTATTTGTCAAGTCGATTTTCGAACATGACATTAACTTTAAAATTTTTTAGTTGTCAATTAATTTTGACATAGTCTGGTTCAAAATTTGGGTAAAATTGACAAGTTATTTAATAAAATATAATTTAATAATTTAATATGGATCTAGATTAAAACGAGAAAGAGATTAGAGTAGTATTAGGATTAAGCACTTTTTGCAAGATTTCAAATACACGACATATCAGACCCCGACTTATGTATAAAAGAAAATATAAGTTGTATGGATGGTAGCTATCGAAGCTCTTGACCTAAACCAAGTGTATTTTGTTGTTCCAACTGTTAGGATAATAAGCCTGTCTATGCCACAGACAATCTTGGAACATGGGAACTCTTTCGAAGTTATTGAAGGTGTACAAGTTTATTATTTTGAGTTCTACTCAACTGATTGGTCTATAATATTTCAATGCATCCTTAATTTGTCAGAATCACGCACTCTTACCACTGCACAATCTAACTATTTTATCTAAAATTAATTACTTCGGGAGACGAGGTACATCCGAGATATATGTGATAAATTGAAGCAGATATGGTAACTCCAATTTTTTACCACCCTTCAACTTCAGTTTCATAATAATTTGTAATTGTTATTTGTATGTTTTTGAATTAAGATAAAATTTCTTCTAATAAAATAGAAAATTTTCTTAAGTGTATGTATATTTTGGCTTTGAGAGTCAAATCAAAGAATTTCTTTTAACCATTTTCTTTGATTCTCATGATTGTGTGTTTATTTGGTATTTTTCATTTTTACATGTAAAATGAGATGTAAAGTGGGTGCATCCGGATGTTTTTTTTTTATTCTAATGTAATCTGTGTCAAAAAATTGATTGTAAATGTATGTGCTAGACTTCTGCTTTTGTATACTGTGTGTACTTAAGATATATGAGGGGTAATATTACAAGAGATAATCACCTTTAAGGATTTCCTTTTTTTTTTCCTTTGCGGAAAATTCTCTGGGTAAATATTTTAAGAAAACAGTCTTTTTTAAGCTTTTTTTTCCAAATTCTAAAGAAACCCCCCAGACAATATTTTGTCTGAAGATATTCTTAAAATGCAAAACGAATGAAAATTGTGTATTAAGTTGTCCTTAAAAAAAGAATAGTGAACATTGAAATTCTGTTTTTTTTATACAATCCAGACTACATCTAAATTTTTCGGAAAGGAAAATAAGTGTTTGAAATTTAAATTTTAAACAAATTTTAAAAAAAAATGTTAGGAATGCGCTTTTCAAGAGGTTTTAGTTTTTTTTTTGGATTTCAAATTCCTTTTAAAATAATTTGTGTGACCATAAACAATTCATGTAACTGAATTGATAGGAATTATCAATTATTTAAAGGGGTTGCCATCGTGTTACCAATTGTAAATTAAAATATTTATTTAAAATCAAAGAAAGTTTCTATGTTATAAATTTGAAGTATTTGACAGTAGTGGTTTCATAAATCAGAATGATTTCTTCAATTATTCCTTGAAGAATCTTTTAAGATTGTTTGACAGAACACCCCTTCAATGTATTTTCTTTAGTTATTAGAAAATTATTTTTTAAATATATATTAAATGAAAATATATATATATATATATTTCCATTTTTTTTATCTCCCCTTTTTATTATTAATTTTATTTCAATTTGGAATGCATATTCTTTTTCTGATTCTACTGCTAAGAGAAGGGATTGAATTGAGTACTTGATATATCCAAGTGCTGGATAAAAGTATGATGGATTTATTTATTTATTTATTTTTGAGAGAGAAAATTTAGCTTGTTTCGGATAAAATGTTGATATATATATATATATATATGTTTTATTGATGGATTAGTTTATTATAAAATAATAAAAAAAAAACATTGGTTCTTTATCAATGCATCTACGATAGCCGGGAAATAAAAATGAATATAGAAGTGTGTTGGGTATTAAATTTGACATATACAATTGGATTTACTTTCAATTCATTTGAAGATTTATATTTATTAAGTTGGTATTATTGATATTAGGGATTTTTTTTTTTTAAAGTTATTAAAGTCAAAATTGATTCGGATTAAATGATAAGAATATGAAAGAACAATGAAATATTATAATTCATTTAAATAATTTTTTTTTTTAAATTTGATACCACAACGGATTTATATTTAGACTTTATTAGTTTTATAAAAGTGTATTGTTTGTTACCTGAGTAATAAGTCTTATTTTAGAATTTAATACATGTATAATTAACATTTATACTATGATTTCAATAACTTATCTATACTTACCCGTAATAAGAAACTTTTAGTTTAATTTTGTATTTTGAATTTATAACTTGGATTTAAAATCAAATAAGAAAAGCTTCTTATAATAAATACATGTATTCAAAATATAATATTATTTAAAAATTCAATTTTATTTTATTATATGTAATAATATTATCGTAAAATAAAATCTGTCAACTTATGAAGTTGAAATTTGAATTTATGTTCTTAAAACTCTTTAATTTTATCTTTATTTATTTCAGTTTTGTTTTTTTTTTTCAAACATAGTAAATCCTTTTTTCAGGACATTTTTTATTTTATTGATTTCATACGGCTGGACAATTGTTATTCATTGTTTTAAATTTATCTGAGATAAGTTATGTGTATATATAAATTAATTTTGTTTGTTAAGGTTGATGGTCGAAGTTCTGTGGTATTTTTGAGTTAAGTGGAGGTAGTTAAAAAATCTTTTTCATTCCTTACAGGACATTTAGGACAAAGGACATGTTCGAGCATTCGAACATTCTCAAAGGACAAAGAACATATTTGAGCCTCGTAGATTTTTTGCGTTGTTATTGCTATCTGACTAATGTCGTAGTAGTTAAGACATCGTCCTTTTATTCGAAATATTAAAAAAAGTAAAAATTTTAATAAAAATAGAAATTATACATCTCAATAGATTATAGATTATTATTTTTTACCTATTTTATTCCTCTGATTTTTTATTATAACTTTAAACAGGGTGTCTGAACTTTAAAGGTCGCGAGGACCGGAGGTAATAAACAAGGTCATAACGAGCTAACAATTACTCTGTAACAAAGTTTTCTATTATCTTCGTGATCTTTGAGTTTCAGATAACTTGTCTAACTTAATAATGAAACACAAGTGGATTAAAATGGCTGCGTTGCACAGTGGTTAGAATGCCGACTTTCATGCGAAAGGCCTTAGTTCGAATCCCAGTGAAAGTGAAAAAATACTTTTCTCTTTTTCGACTCGACTCAGCAACCATTAGGTTCAAATTAATGGCTTAATCAATAATTTATAATTATATATCTTTAATAAAAAATTCACTAATATACCAATATAAACAAATAATTTAATTGAATAATATAACTCACAGAAATAGAATACCTTAACTCAAATACAAAATATTACAATATAAACAAAAATAGAGCATCTATTGACAATCTAAAACGTTTTTCCATGTTATAAGGCCTAGTACTATCTCATATTTAAATTGTATGTTGAATTTATTAAGGTCAATTCTAACATCAAGAATATAACATGACCTCATGTTCCAACATATACCTATGGTAAAGACAGGCTTATTAGCTTAATAGTTGGAGAGTTAGCCCATAAAAAACTAAGTACAAAATTATTCTAGATGACAAAGTCCTATTTTACCAAATCCTACAATTTTACAAAAAATTTTCACTAATTTGTAAATTTTTTTTAATATTTACAATTATTTTAAAAACAAAATTTTCAAAAATTAATTAAACAAATAGGAATGGAAAAGTTTAAAAGAATCACTGATCTAGAAGATGCTTCAAAAGGGCTACAAAAAAACCTAAATCTTCAATGTTTCCAATGTCCAATGCTACCTATGTAGCACGCGATTGGACCAAGTTTAAATATGATCAATCGACTACTTTTAGTATCAAACCTTAACCAAAAACACACATACATCTTAACACGCAGGAATACAAAAAAGAAACTTTATGGTCATTCTAAATCGGATCGAATTGAATTTATGGACTTTTAAATTCACCTTATGGAAAATTATTTTTGTTTGATAATTTTTCTATTCTTTGGAATTTTTCAAATCACAATATAAATCTTTTTTTGTTTTATTTTTTTTTTTTGTAAGTATCTTTAACTATTTGGAAAAAGTTTACAAAGGATTATTGTAGAAAATTTGTTATAAAGGATTTGATTTTTCTATTTTCAATATAAAGGTACGAAGAACTTTTCAGATAAATTTATATACTTTTAAACTATGTGTATTTGATATTTTTACATGTTCTTAAGTAAATTGTTCTTGATCCTGAATTGCATATACAATTATTTACTATATATTTTATAAATATTTTATTCACATATACGTATATACCAAATGTGTTTGCTATTTTGCATTTATTGAATTATTTCATGTAATAATTTTTATCATCCTGACAAGGACAATTGGATTTTCACAGCTCAAAGTCATACATAATATATTTTACAATTTTTTTTTTTAAAACTATCAGATGAAAAAAAAAATTGGAAAATTGAAAATAATTTTATTTAATTTTATTTATAGTATAGGTAATAAATTTTCCTTTTAAAAGGTTGTAAATAAATTAAGTGTAAAGAAAAAAACAAAGAATCTGTAAAATTTAAGTTTTAAAATTCAAATTGGAAAATTAATATGTTGTCTAAAGAATTTTAGTGTAAAATTTGGAAATTAAATGACCATAACTAATTTATTTGCGACGACTTCATTATAATTAAGTTTAATATATTTATTCATTTTATCCTTTGACTTTAACTTTATTATATTTAAGTTTATTAAGTCGAAGGATTTAACTTCGTAGGTTACAACTCACAACAGACTCTGAAAAAGAATATATTCACTATTATTTGAACGAATGGAGCTCTTAGTGTATACCAAATTTGATTTTTCGATCGTGTCGTTGTAAAGGAGACGACATGATTGCAGACTGTATAAATCGGATAAGGATCGTAAGAAAAAAGAAAGTTGACTTAGTTATGTGTGGCCATCCGTCTGCACGTACAGTTAATAGAAAAATTAAATAGTTACGGTTCTAGTAGCTGCCATACAAAATATATTTTTATATGAGCGTAGCGGTATATATTTATTAATTATAGTGTTTGAAATTTTCCTTAAAGTAATTAAGTTTTATGGTCAACGATTGTGCAAAATTTTGTTTATATAGTGCAGGAGGTCCGAATAGCTTCCATTTCTAGGCCTCTTCCATAAGCCTTTCTAAGGCTCTTACTCTATATTCTTTGATAGTTAAATCGTTTTGGTATTAAGAATACTTATAAAGTCCAAGTCTGAGTATCTTATTTTCACGGAATTCCTGTTTCTGTAAAACTCTTCAATTTTACTGTGACAAATGCATTGCCAATTACCAAAACAACCGGTCCACCATGTCCAACCATTTTACGGCGAAGCCATTTTACATCCACTCTTTTGCATTTTCTTTTTAGAAAGAACCTCTTCTTATTTCATAATAAATAAATCCAGTTTTACTTATGCAGCCTATTAAATAATATTAGCCTTTTTGTACCAGCTCCTTTAGTGATGCATCTTGTTCCTTTTAATGATCTACCCTGTGTTCTTGAAATATGAATGTTAAAATTAGTTTCATCCACAAACAAAGAACTAGAAAAACAAAATCTACTATTCTAATTAATCACTGAATATTTCAAATAAAATTAAATATAATTAATAAAACTCCTTGACTTACCTAAGAAAATTCTCAATTTCTTAATCCGACATTTTAAAATCTTAAATTTTTACATTTATTTTCTGAAATATCGTTTATAATGGTGTTACTGTGTGTAATCCACGGAATATAGTAAATTATTTTAATAATCATTTTCTTTCGGTTGCATGCTTTTGGAATCAATCAAGTTTAATTGTACAGAATTATAATGAATACAATTTAGATCTTTTATTTGATGAACATCAATTTTTTTTTTCAATTTACCAATAATATGGCTATGAGCAAACACATAAAGAATATTCGGGATAATGTTGCGAGTGGTTATGATCGAATGTCTGCAAAAGATCTTAAAGCTTTTTCAGATGATAAGATCAGCCTGCTCACAAAAATTTTTAACGATTCGGTTGTTAAATGTTCTTTTCCAGATGAATTAAAAATAGCTAAGGTTAGACCTTTACATAAGTCCGGGCCTAAGGGAGATCCTAATAATTACAGAGCCATATCTGTCCTTCCGGTAATTTCGAAACCATTTGAACGAATTATCTTTGATCAAATGTGGACACACTTTGCGAAGACCAATTTCGTCAATAAGAACCAATTTGGATTTATTCCATTATCAAGTACGACTTCAGCCTGCATCGAAGTTATTAACATGATTCAAGGGTCAATGTTTCGAAACAAGATAACTTCATTAATAAGTATTGATCTCCAAAAGGCATTTGATTCAATTGATCATGACATTCTGCTAATGAAACTTAAAGCAGCTTATTTTTCAAATGACGCCGTACAATATATAAATTCGTACCTTACCAATAGGAAACAATATGTTCAAATTGGTGAAATTAGCAGTGATTTTAATTTGGTAAAAAAAGGTGTACCACAGGGCTCCATATTGGGTCCCTTACTATTTGTAGTATATATAAATGACATTTTTGAACTTCCTTGTAAAGGAACTATAATCTTATATGCTGATGATGCCTTGCTAGTTTACAGTGAAGATTCTATGGCAGCAGCATATGAAAGCATGCAAACCGATTTAAATACATTAGATGAATATTTTAGCAATAACAAATTAAAAATTAATATAAATAAAACTAAATACATGGTGTTGAAAAAACCTGTGCCAAATAATTTCAAAATAATTGTGAATGATGAAATCCTTCAGGGAACTGATCTTATTAAGTATCTCGGTCTATATATAGACAAAAATTTGAAATGGACTTATCACATTGATCATGTTAAAAATAAAACTATTCCGTATGTAGCAGCTTTATATAGAAAACGCTACATTCTTCCAAAATCTACTCTATACAATATATATTTCGCACATATACATTCCCAGTTTATTTATCTAAATTCAATATGGTCGACTTCTCCCGCATATAAATTACATGAAATACAAGTTTTGCAAAATAAGGCATTAAAGGCAATAAACCGTTTACCTCTTTTAACCCCATCCAACACACTTTACAGTGAAAAATTGTTATCTGTTGATAAATTAAAGGTCTACGAATTATGTATACTATGTTATAAATTGGTTCACGATCAAATTAAATCTGGGGTACAACTTTCTAAGGTTTCTGAGGTTCATAACTATAATACCAGGGGAAGAAACAATTTGTCAATTTTAAATTTCGCTCCGAACTCAATAATTTTTTCAGCTATTACTAATTACAACAATTTGCCTCTATATTTGAGATCCACCGATTCTATGGTCGTATTTAAACGCTTAGTAAGAAAATTTCTTATGACTATCTAATCCAATTGTGTATTTTATAACTTAAAAAAAAATATTTTACCTAATTAAAATTTTTATATAATAATATACGAACTTATTGTTATTAATATAATTTTGTTGCCTAGTGTTAAGTGTTAACTATTGTAATAAAAATAAAGGGGTTCGCCACAAGTGCTAAGCGCTTTTTTTAACCTGTCAATAATAAAAAAAAAACAAAAAAAAAAATCATAAAATTCAAATTTCAACTTGTATAAACAAACGCTATGCTGCTAAGTTTAAATTTATTTATTAGATATTTCAAATTGCATATATCACCTTTGCAAATTGACGGGCCCATTTCTTTTCGGTTCGGGGTCAACAATATTATTTCATAGGTAAAATTATCTATTTTGTTTATATTATATATTTAATATTTTACTGTATATATTTGGTTACCATGGGGATTTGTAAAGAAAAATTATTTTTCAATAATTTGTTTTTAATTAAATATTGTACGACCTGGCAGGGAATCGTAACTGTACCCAGATCCCCTCGGTTTATAAGCCAAATACTTACCCACTACACCACCGAGGCCCCAGTTTTAATTTAATACTGGAATATCGTAAAAGCCCTTAATAATAATTATTGTTGTACTTTTAGTTCTTGTTTCTGAAATCTTTGAATTAATTTTGATGTTATTTCTAATTTCTCCAATATTTTTAAAATTGTTCTATTCTTTCTTTAATTTCTGTGATAAGTGATAACATATCATACTTTATGATTTAAAAATGTCCTACACTTAAAATCCATCATTAATGGAATTTCATTTTAGCTAACAAAAATAATCTTATAATAACTCTTCAACATACTCGTATATATTATGTTCTTAACTTTCATACCATCATTATCCCAGCAAGTCAAACAGTCAAAAAATATCACACGAATCATAAGTTAATCGTGACCCTTCATATATATAAAAAAAAAAAACTTTTTATTGTAATTTAAAGTCTGTTAAGTGTGACGAATTAAAAAAGAAAATAAGTATCTTTCAGATTAATTTAATTGTCATCATTTTTGTTTTTTTTTTTTTGTTTGTAATTTGAAATTTATTTTTAAAAAACTTTGACAATTATTATTTACTAAAAACTTTTCTTGTATAGTGTCTAGTTATTTAACTAAAGAAGAAGTTGTTACTAGTTAGAAGAATAAAAATTGTAATCTGTCAATGATTATTTTTCTTTGTTTTTGTTTTTAGTTTGTTAAACTACGTATTATTTAAATAAAAATCCAATTTGTCACATTTTAACTTTTTATAACAATGTTAAAAAAAAAAAAAATACTAAAAAGAAAATATTAATGGAAAATGGAAAAACTCCATAAAGACAAAAAGCAAATAAAGACATGTAATTCATATATATATATATATATATATATAAAAGTTTTCTTGTTTTCAACTTAGTTATGGATACAATTAATCCTTAATTGCTCACATAAATCCTATAAAATTTTCTTTAAAGTTTTTTTATTCAAGTTGTTGTTGTTGTTTTTTAGTGTAAGTTTTCCTTGCCCTTCAATTTTTTTTTTTTTGTATAACGTAGGAAAACTTCTTGGGTCTTGTTAATTTAAGTGAAACAAATAGAAGTGACAGTATAAAACTATGTGTGTAGGAGAATTATTAAAAATGACTTTAACTAACTTTTTAACTACGAATTTCAACTTACTTTTTTATTATTTTTAATTTAAGAACAATTTGCAATGGATGTGTCATTAATTTTGTACTAAAACAGTTGTAATTTATATATAAAATTTTTTTTTATTATAATGAAAATAAAAAAACAGAAGAAAATTAAAAAAACTTATTTATTTTCTATTTTTTTTCAAAGAATTTTTAAAATTTAAGTATAAAATCTGTCAGTCCGTTGGATTGACAGTTTTCTGACAGAACGATTTTCTTCTTTTTGTTAAATATGAGTTAAAGTATCAATGAAGTCTTGCGAACATGTTTTATTAGGCATAGGTTTATTTATTTAATTGATTTTAATTTATTTAAACTTAATTTTAATTTTTGAAATTTAACTTTATATGAAAATATTAATCGCGTACGAATAATGACATTTGTTTCTGTAATGATTACTAACCATTACTATTAAAAATTCTGCAATCTGTAAATTATTAAATTTTTTTTTTAAATTGGACTGAACGTTCTATTTTTTAAATTTTGAAACAAATGTTAATAAAATATTATTAAATTGTCAGATAAATACGAAACTGTTTTTGTAATTAGGAAAAATGACAGATGTCAATAATTATCAATTTTTATTGTGACAAAAATGTTTAGTCATACCTTGGAAAATTATGTATTTACTAAGAAAACTCGTGTGCAATTGCACAAAGAGTCATTGAATAGTCGCTGAGTTTAGTTTTTTTTAAGCACATCAATTTTGCTTTTTGTGACACTTTTCCTTACCACAGGATAAAAGGCATGCTTTTTTAAAGAGGCTTCACCAACAAGTCTGATCCTTAATGTTTTTTCAAAAGTCTAATTGATGAATATACTTCCTTATAAACTAAATTCTTAGTCACTGTTCCTTCCTAGATTTGTTTCTGTTTAGGTCCTGATAAAATCTGACTTTTACAATTGTGTACAAATTATAGTACATATTGTTATGAGCAAGGTTCTAAAAGAAAAAGGCCTACCTTATTAAATGTTTGACCTTGTTTAATAAATTAAAAAATTCCATAATTAAACCTTATTTCATAAATTTAAAAAATATTTATGTAAAATAATAAATTGCGAATATCAGAATCCAGTACTGATGTATAGATAGTAATATTAGAATTTTCATTCAAAATAAATGTTTTGAAATTTTTTTCCAAAACAAACTTATGCCAATTCTCAAGTCAAACTTTTTGGCTCCAGTTCCATGTTAGTAAAAAATAATTCAATTTAAATACAACTTAATCTACAAAGGACATTTTGTTTTAATTGGAAACTTTTGTTTTCTTGTATAGTGTCTAGTTATTTAAGTTATTAAGTTTTTTTTTTTCTAAATATCAAGTTTTTTTATCATAAAAATTTATACATTAATTTGCACCGTCATGTTTTTCATTTTTTACTAAGTTTAATCGAAGACTTCTTCGGAATAAAATAAAATAACAACATAACATGTACTAATGGTCAAAGTTTTATATTTTATGATTTCATTTAATTTTTCCTTAAATATACTGTTGCAGAGTCTCCATTTAATTGTATCTACTTTCTTTTTTTTTAAAATTCATTATAATGAACTTTTGTAGATTAAAAAACAAAGAACTTATATAAAAAAATTAAAATTATAGTACAACTGCTGTAATAAGTAGTAAATCTTAAATAAAAGAAATAATTTTCTTACTAATTGCATAATTTTAAAATGCAAAAACATTCAAATGAAAAATAAAACTATTTTAATAAGATACGAATTGTAGGAAAAGAAATATAATTGAAGAAGTTGTTAGTATAGACTTCAAAAGGTGGAGAGTTAAAAAGAATATTAAAAAAATTAATATAATGAAATATATTAATAGAAATTTTTGAAATGTGAGGTATAAGAATGAAATTAAATATTTAAGTTTTAGTGTTATCGATTTGTTGTCAACCACAAAGCCAGAGACCGACATTGTAAAGATAAAACCTAAGATTAGTATTGGATAATATAAGAAAATTTTTTATTGAACTTAGGTTGAAATTATGAGGATGATTATTTAAATATAATGACAGTACTACTATGACATAAAATATCGTTACATCCTAGCGATCATCACATCACCATTATTGTGTTGTGAATGAGGATGATTCTTATGAAAGATTAAAATTAAAAGCCTTTGTACAGGGTGGCGCAAATCGACCGATATGGTTTGAATGTTTAATAACTTTTTAAATTTATTTTTATTTCAGAATTTTGTGAAGAAAACTTGGGGAATTGGAAATGGAACAGTACACAACAGAACAGCGATCAACAATTGTTGAATTTTATTTTGAAAATCTAATGTTGAATTTAATTTTGAAATTTTAATTTAATAATGAGCGATGAAGCCCATTTCCAATTGAATGGTTTCGTAAACAGCAAAACTGCAGAATACGGACTACGGAGAATCCAAGAACAGTTCATCGGCGACAGTTACACCCACTTAAGTCTACTGTTTGGTGCGGTGTATTGTCTGAAAGGATCATTGGTATATATTTCTTTGAAAATGCAGGCGACTCAGTTACGATTACTGGTGCTGAATATCGAACGATGCTGGACAATTTTTTAAGGTAAAAGGTAAGGTAAGTAAAATTTTTTTACATCTGATAAAAATTAATTAACATTTTTATATATCATTAATGATATTTATGTATTCTTCATCCTTCAAAAAATAAGAAACATATAAAAAAAGGAGGCTCATATTTTACTTTTTGATTCAGAAATACCATTTACTTACTTTTTTTTCACAAAATTATTTATTATTATTTTTTAATAATTTATTATTTATTAATACGTGGTATTTAATACCATACCATATAACATGCTATATTAATTGTATAAAAATTTTAAGGTGACTAAATTAATATTACCGCGTCGTAGGAAAAGCCTTACAGAAGTTCCATACACGATAAATTAGACATTTCCTATTGCCTCAATTTGAAAATATCGCTTCAACATTTTACGGAAATGACATTTCGCTTCAACGTTTTTATTGTATGAAGCGATTTACAGAAAGAGGGTGTAAATCACTTAAATCAATTATTGGGTCTTTAATTTCACTATGATGTACAGAATTTGACAAAGGAAACATTCAATGACCTTTAAAAATAAATTTGAATTCAATAGAAAAATAGTAAATGCAGAATTAATTTAATATTAGCACTAGTTTTCCAATATCAATATCCAATTAGAGTTTTAATAGATATAAATTGTTCCTATTTCTAAAAAAACAAATTAAAGTTATTTAAAGTAAAATAAATTTTTTTTTTAAAAATATTTTTTAAAAATTCGTTTTGTTAATTTTCCTATTTGAATTAATTTCTTTTCTATTTGAATCACTTTCGTTTCCTAAAATCGATTCTAATCAAAGTCATCTAATCTTCAAAAGTCTGATAAATTTAAATGTTATTGAAAATAGAAATTTTATAGTTAAAAACTTATCATTATTTATCAAATAACATATGCGTATGTATATTTATATAATAATCAATAGTATTTAATGTAAATTTATTTTATATATATCTAAGGATTTGAAAGTCGATCACTTTCAATTATAAAATTGCACATCCAATAGACAACCATACAAATATTTACTTTAGCTTTCCAGACACCCAAAATATAAATCACAAAGATACAGAAGTTTAATTTAATAACAGTCCTGAACAACATTTTATTTTCATAATACTGACATTATTAAAAAATACTAGCTAATAAAATTTTATTGATATATGTGGAATTCCACAAAAAGCTAAACCTAGTCTTAAATCTCAACTGAATTCACTTCAGATTATTGATTGATATATTTGAAGCAGGCGCAGATATAGTCTTTGAAACAATGGGCTTTCTTCGATTTTTCTAAATGAATTATGAAACTAATTCGAAGCCAAATGAAGATGTAGTAATAAATGAAGTCGAAATTGATGCAACTAACTCAACTAATACACAGCTAATTCAATTGCTTTAAACAAAATTTAAGCTTTCGTTTTTTAAGTTCTTCAAATAATGCAAAAAAGCTTTGGTGTAAAGTTTTTTTAATTAGTTGTTGGTAGTTTTTGAAAGTCTTTAAATATTGAAAAAAATGCTTCTGAATTTATAAGTTATAATCTTAAGTGCATACTGAAATATCCCGAAAAATCCAATTAAGTCTTAAATTATTGCTTATTGCGCAAGTAGTTTTTTTCCACTGACTTCTGAGATCCAACTATTAAGCTTTTTAAACTTATATTTAAATAAACTTTTGCAATAAAATGAAATCTACCATGCAAATATGCATTTTTACAAAATGTTTCATTTAATTTGAAAATGCTTATATATATATTTTATATAGATATATATAACTTGCGGGCCACGTTTTTTTCTCACCTGTTTTATTAAATCAGTTTTAGTATGTAGTTTTTATATGGATAACTTAAAAAATGTAGAAACCATATTATAACTAAAGAAAACAAACATAAGGAATATGTTGTACGTATTAGAACATAAAATATATGTATATGAAAGGTAAGAAAACTGTTATTGATATTCATATATACATATATATATAAGTCTTAGTATTGCATATCATACGTATAGAGAGGCAGCAGCAGCAGCTTTATAATAAATATCAATAAAGTAGTGTTTGATTTGATTTTACACTTCTGATTTCTCACAAAAATCTATGTAGTGTATATACTTAGATATATATATATATATATTTTATATAATATATTAAATCTTGTTTAAGTATTTTGTTTACTTTTTTGAAATTATTTACTTTAGTATCTCTTTTAAAACAAATAACTTTAAAGGATGAAGTTATAAGTTACTACTTTTATGCTCACGTGCTTTTCAGTCACGATTTGAAAATTTTTAAATTTATAATGCACTTTTAATAATTTTCACAATTTTATTTATGAAAATTACACCTGCATAGTAAAACTGATTTCATTGAACCAAAAAAATGTAACTTTCTTAATACTTCTGTATACTTCAGTCCCGTGCTTTAGAAATTTAGTTCAGGCCACTTTCCATGGATTTATCTGAATATCTTAAAAAATCTAATAAAATTGAAATTTATTAATTATACAAATTTATATTAAAAAAATTTATTTTATGTTTTAAATATGATTTTTATTATTATTTTTAAATATATAAATATGAACTACACACATACCACATACATTAAGTTAATTATACTATTAAATAATTTTTTTTGGTTTTATTTTATTATTTCATAAAAACAAAAAATTTTGAATAAATTAATTGAGGGTTTTTTTTTATATGTTTCTGTTAATTTTAAAAGAAATTTTTAATTATCTTGACCTACGACGACGCCTTGAACGGCTTCGACCACCTCCCTTACGACTTTTACTTCTACGTCTACGTCTACCACCTCTATCAACAACTTCGGCTGAATCATCTTCAGATTCTTCACCGTATAAATAATATTTACCCTGTTGGCGTGTTATTATACCCAAATTCATACCACTTTCTAGGACTTTTCTTAGTGGCTCTTTGACTTTTTCTTGGCTTGTGTTATAGGTAGTAGCGATATAACGAGTCAAATTCAATAAAGTTGGCGTTTTATCGATAGTGCGTAATGCTTCCATTACAACATGTCCATTTTCCTTTAATGTTTTATTATCTTGTTTCGAAGCCATTGATATTATTTTGATGGCTTATTTTTTTTTTATATTTAAAATTTTCTCGTTTTAAATAATTAGGAATATATAAAAAAAAAAAAAGATAAATCCAAAATAAATTAAAAAAAAAAACAAATAAATATAAACGTATTAATCGAATGATTTTAAAATTAAAAATTTTGGATTCTATTTAAGAATTTTTTTTTTGACTTTTGAACTTTTCAGGTATCTAGATAATTTTTATTTTTTTATTATTTAAAATTAAAACAAAATCTTAATAAGTATATAAAATTGCATTCGGTTGTTTTTCTTATACCCATTTATCTTAATTATATTAGAAATCATATGTTAAGACATTTAGGCTTCTTCGTGATATGTTTTAGTCTTCCGCTTTGTTTGATTTTAGTTATTCTTTAAAAAATGTCTTAACGTATAAGTTGTTCAGTTTCCATAGAGACGAGTTGCGTTGTGCAGTACTAGAAATTGAAAGGAAGAGAATATAAAATGGTCTTAATTACCAAATATTCACTTGTATGTACTTCTATATCAAACCATCTAAAGCCAAGAAGATCTCTAAAATAAATGAGTACCTTGTACTGTTCAATATATAAAAACAATATTAAAAATTGCTGTGGCCCCAAACCTTATAGTGATAAAAAGTTTGATCAATTTACTTACCATCTATATATCACTTAAATAATTATAGTAGAAGTAATGGAGGAATTTAGAAAAAAATCTAGAATATATAAAATAAATTAATCCAGGGAAAGATTTATATGATTACAATTCAATTACACCAAAAAACAACAACATGGATTTAATTTTATTCATAGAATTTTATATTTTCTTTAATTTTATCAAAATTTTCTAATTTACAGTTACAAAAATTCCTTTTCAAAAAAAAAACTAACTGTGAAAATACTCTGAATATCCTTTTTTTTTATATGATGTTTTTAATCACTGTACTAAATATAATACAAACATTCTATGATAATTACAAACACATAAAATTCAATGAATTCTTGCGCTAAATAAAATCCTGTTTACAATGTCTGTAGGTATATATATATTATGATACATATATATATTAAAATTCAAATAAAAATAAATAACAATATGCAGAATTTAATGTATTCATATAATCAGTAACGGAGCGTAAAAATATTCTATGGGGTTCTTTCAAACGGTACTTACCTAACCTCCATGTTTATTCCTGTATAACTATTAGTCGAAAGGGTATATTAAATTCTCATTACGTTAGTGTTGGAGAGAAGGAGGAGGGCTAGATAAAGACTCAAAGTTATGGATCGGATCAGAATCGAAAAGTAAAAGCGACCGTCCGCAGGATAACTCAAAAAAAAAAGAAGCTAGGATTTTGAATTTTTCACAAATATCTAATAATGGTGGATGGTCAATAATCTGATCAATAGTAGAAATCTTTTTTAAACTTTCAGCAAAATTTAAAAATATTTTAGATTTAAAATTGCATAACTAACGGGGCGAAAGGAAAAAAAATTAGACAATTGCTCTTACACAAAAATCTAACGAATGACTTCCTGAATAAATGGCTGAATAATTAATGAACAACTAATAGGCTGACATTGTTTTGCTTTTGGGGGAAGCAATAAGTCAACTCAATATATTAACGCTTCGTATCTGAAATGGAAACTATAATATAGTATATACGAGTATATAAAATAAAAGATATTATATATTTGTTGTAATGGATTAATTTTGACATGATTTTATCTCAAAATAATGTTGTAACAAGTGAATCGTATTTAAGCTCTTCTCCATATTATATTGTATTATATATATACAGAAAAAAAAAATTAAGAACAACTATGTAAAAATGTTACATTATAATTGTAAAAGTATATAAATGAATTTATTTTATACACATGTATATAAATGTTTTAATAACGCGTCGCGGTAACAAATTTTATATCCCTGTTTTTTTTTTTAATGCATATATTTCAATGCATAAATAGGATAAGTATTAATAAAAACATTCCGGAAAGGATATTATTCCCCAAACTATTCATATAATAGACTATATATGATTTTATGTTACTTTTATAGTAATATAGAATAGTGTTCAGTGTTTCTCAATGTTGGTGAAATTAAAAGCAAAATATTCCAAAGTATCTATATAAGAATAACCCATTTCAAGGAAATTCTTAAAAGGTATACTAGGAGTTATGTTGAAAATAGACTTATTACCCAATCTTAGGAAGTATTAGGAGTGAAATGTAATTTTCATATGCATTAAATCATTTTCTAATAAAATAAAAATAGCTTAGTGACATTCGTTTAGCCATTCTTCACTATCAATACTATAGGAGTTCGCAGATGGGCCAAATCAAACCATGAGATCTGGAGGCTCCTTCACAAAAATATTAGGCACTTCAAGAAATTTCGAGTTCTAACAGTCGGAATGAGTTCAAATTTGGTACATCTCATCCGACTACTAAGATGGGTACCCATGAAGAGTAGCTTTCATAAATTGATTCAAGTATCTCTCGCGGTTTTGAGATTGTAGGAGTTTCGGATATGTCAAGATCTAAAAATTCATCAATATCTCCATAGATTTTAACGAAATTTGGTATAAATGTTTTTTTGCCAAAAGAAAGGACGACTTTGTAGCCAAGATGTTTTTGTTTTTCAAGCCAATTATAAAGCAAAATAAAGTTTATAAACTTTTTCCATTAATGTTTTCCGAGCTTTGCTTCAGTATTCACAGAAATTTATAGTGGAAAATTTTTTAAAATTAAATAATAAAATTAACTTGACATTGAAAAATTGGTGAACAAACTATCAACTGTGAAGATACTTTCAACTTGAAAGACAGAAGTACTGTAAGTGAAGCGAAATATAAAAAAATGTTCATTCATTAGATTTTATATGAGCACTAGTAGTATTTTCGAAAATTATTTCGAAAAGGAGAGTAAACTGCAGTTAAACTGATAGTCTGCTAGCCACTTGTCTTAAATACGATATTAAAATATTCTAAATTTATAAAATCAGACACTTTTTAAAAACCACTGATAAAATATTTAATTTGATTATAGGAATTGCGAATGTTATTTTTATTATGAAATTGCGGTACATGCAATTTTATATGCATACATACATTTTTGTTAATTATAGAATGAGCAGTATTTAGAACATGATGAGATAATAAATAATACAAAATTGAAATAGAGAATAGGGTGTTTTTTTTTGCTACTAAAAATTAAAATTATAAAAATAAGCATTCCAATTTGAGAATCGTATCCTTTTCTAGATTTTCAGAGTTTATAATTGTATATAATATGTATATTATTTAATATTATATATTTATATACCAATATGTAAATGTTTATATAGTAGATTTTATGTATATTAAATACAAGTTAGGATTATATGGTGTATAATTTATTTTATTGTCATTTTTATATGTTTTAATTTAAATTTTTATTTTTTTTTGTATTTTAATAAAAAAAATGGTATAAATGAGATCATTTACTTTTTTATTCAATATGAATTGGTAACACTTTTTTTTTTAATTAAACTAAACATGATGTTAAACAAATTATATTTTTTTTAACAATTTTTTAAAGTAATAATAGTTTATATGGCATGCTTAAAGTCTTAAAATTTGTGTTAATTTAATACCTTAATTGCTATATAGTATAAATAAATATATACATATATATATTTATAGATGTTATATATCATGAAGTATATATTATGTGTATATTACTTACACTTACTTCCAAAAAAAAATAGACCAAAGCATAACAAATATATGCTATAACTGAAAATTATACTCGAACTAAATAAATATAGTAGAAGATCTAGAGTTGCGACTTCTCAATCAAAAAGTCTCGGGTTCAAATCCTGGTCGGATCATATCTTATATAAAAATATGTATAGTGTATGTTAAAAATAATTTAATAAAAAGTCCAAATATCAAATAGGCAAAGGATTAATATTATCAGGCAATATTTACTATTTGCTGGTACTACAAATAAATAAATAAATGCTTTGTAATTAAATTTCATGTTAGTTTTAAGTTTTAGCTATAAGAATTTTCTGTAAAAACCTTGTTTTGGTTCAAATAAAATAAATAAATAAATAAATAAATATAATAGAAGCTAGGGATGCGTTTAATTGACGTTTTCAATATTTATTATCAGAATAAGGGTGTAAAATATTTTAATTTTTGATTAGCAGAACCGTTGAAACTTGTTTAAAATATAAATACACAATTTTTAGAAATGGCCTTCAAGTGTTATAACACCATTCTTAACAATATATTTAAGTATAAATTATCAATTACCTATTTTATAGCTAAGGTATTGTGTCATAGGCACAAAGATTTAGGTAAGCAATGCTAACTTATGTGTTCGTCCTATTACAACAGTCGACGTGTAAAATTTTTCTATACAACAGAGAGCACAACTAAGCCTTGAACAATGTGTTGTTCTAGAACTGTAATCATCTATTTTATGTTTATTATATGTTTCAATTTAATTTATTGAATTATAGGATACACCTAAATATAAATTAATAACCTTTAGAATATTTGTTTACTACTCTAGCTTTGTTCAATGCAAACCAGAGAACATTGGCTTCAGATCCAATAAACTAATCATTGTTTACACAATAAATCCGATGCCACTAAGTTGTAAGAAGTGTATATTATATGATGTATTGCACATTCTAGTCGCAATTTTAAATCTTGCACTAAGAACTATATATCACTATTCTTATTTAATATTAGCTAATACCCGTTGCTGCGCTTTTCAATGTTGACGTTGACGTTGATGTTAAAAAGTTGTTGTGCTGTATTAGGTTAACGAAACTTGGAAAAGAAATTTTCAGACTTTCTTTTGGTCAGAGCAGTACTTCGCACAATTGGATGTTATTCGCTTCCAAAATTTATTTTTGAAAAACATTGTGCTGACACGGGTTAACGAATTCCAAATTCGTTAATAGAGTCAGCTCTATTGTCAAAGAGTAAATACATATACAAAATTTGAAGTCAATCGGTCAACCTTTGTTTTTTAGAATAAAAAAGTTTAAATACATGCACACAGCTGCAAATTGGCAATCTGCTTTCCGTTTCCTATATTTCGAGATAGTCGGTTTAGCAGTGTAGGAGCCAGTCTATACGCTATACACAAACATTCGCTTTTACATATATATATATATAGATTTTAAAAAAGAAATTTATTATCACAAGGAAAAGAGAGAATTAAATTTTTTTTTTAATTTTCCAACTTTCCAAAACAATTTGCATAAAAATAATAAATTGTTAAAGGTACCACCAGCAGGTGTTTAATGTTTTTCATCACCGCCATTTCTAATAGTATGATTTTGTATATACGCCGGTATTATTCAACAAGAACAAAATTACACCTTATTTGCCAAAGTGAGAAAAAAAAAATAACTTTGTAGAAAATTAATAACGTTTAATTTTAAAATTCAAGTCATCTTTCAAAGATTATTTTAAATATATAGTGTATAAAATATTTTTTTTTTCAATGAAACTTTTATTAATACTTACTGGTGCTATTTCATGGAAGGTTATAATTCATCTGCGAATAAGAAAAAAAACAAAATAATAATAAAAACTTCAAATCACCCCTGAATGCTCTAAAATTGGCACTAAATTTGCCAAATCATCATGGTAATAATTTTTGTTTTTAACAAATTTAACGGTATTATTATATACCGTTATCCACTGAAGTAATAAAAAAATTATGCAAGATACTTCTACTATATACACATATACCATAAAATATGATATATTTTAATTTCATTCATACTCACCACCTAATATTTTTTTTTCAAGTGTATACAAGTACAAAATTCCAGAAAAATTGTACCAAAACAGTACTTGTTTGTTCTCAGTATGAATCTCTCTTTTTAAATTTTATTTTTTATTTTTGACTTTGTGGGTGTTCTAATGCTTGGGCTAGGCAATCTTGATATGTTTTGTGTTGCAAATAATGAACATTTAAAAAAAATAAATTATAGGGGAATTAACACGTTATATTGAACCAAATTTTGGTTATTTTTGTTACTTCTTCAATTTATATTTTGAAATATTAAAGGTTAAATATGCCTCTTCACTATGAAAAAATAGAGAACACATTTTCATGTGTTTTATTTTTAAACCATATATTGTTTTTAAGATATATACTGTTTTCACGTAAACTTAGTCCTTTCCATATAAAATTAATTTATTTTCGAATTAATTTTGTCCAATACAAAATTTTCAGGTTAAATTGGCCAAGTTTTAATAAGCCCCGTTTTTTTGGGATATTCACAGATTTTATAGTACAACCCAAATACACAAAAAAAATAAAAAAATTTGACTCTAAAGTGCACCCTAAAAACAGCTCTAAAAAATTCGGTAATTTTAAATTTATGGGAAAAGTAGTTGTAACTTCCAACAATAATCAGCATTCTTACGTCTGACTGAACACAGTCTTTCCATCGAAGATGTGGTCGACCTCTTCTGCGTTTATACTCTCAACTCAAATCAAAAACCGATCTTGCTGGAGCATCGTTCATCCTTACTAAGTGACCTAATCAACGTAATCGTACTTTTCAAATGACCCTATCAGATTTTCATCGTAGTTGGATATAGTCCACGATTCCGCACCATACGTCAGAACTGGTACAATGAGTGTCAATATAGTTTAAATTTAATTGAACCGAAAGTTTTGACAATTCTTTAAGAAAAAAATAATATTTACTGCTCTCAAAAAAACGAAATGTTGTTCGGAGCTTAATTTTTGTAAGAAATGACCTTCATTTCCTAATGAAGAACCATTTTATTATTGGACTTTTGGTGTCATCATTTCAGAAGCCTAAGCATTAATTAAATCTATCCTATATATTAATGACTCACTTATTGGACAAAACAAATATATTTTTTAATATTTCAAATTTTTCAATTTTCTAGGTTTCATTTAAAAAAGTTTACTTTAAAAGGGCTGTGTCTGTAGCTACAGTATTAGAATCATTTAAGGGTACCATAACATTCATAATACTATGAATTTTTAAAAATATACTATATATACATATTTAAATGAAACGTGTACGATATATGAACAAGTTAATATATTAACGACCAATTTTCAACTTAAAATAATTTAAAAGTGAACTCGTTTATAATTTTTACCAACTCAGCCAAAAAGACATATTATGTGAGCACATTACATTTATATGAAATACCACAACCTACAACTACATATATAAAAGTACGAGAACATTTTTTAAACTGTTGTGCTGCTAGACGACAATTTACAGGATAGAATTATCTATATCATCATCTTTATAATAGTCATCATCGATTCTGCAATTACTTCGGAGGTACCCGATAGAAAAAATTCAAAGAGAATACTGATAAATTTATATGTGTATAGTATGAGTATATACTATAATATTTGAATATAGTAATACATTATTTTATGTATAGCTGCAAAAAAGAATATGAATTATAATTTAAGTTAAATCAGCAAAAATTAAGCAGTCAGCTATAGCTAACCAGCCAACCAACGTATCAAGGAACCATTCAACCATTTAAAAAAAAAAGAATAATTTTATTCATAAGGAAGTCTGTTATAAGTTGGTGTTATGTTATGAATATGAAATATGAGAAGATAAAAAAAATGAGGAAATAAATCGAAACCAATTTGAACAAAGTAAAATGTATATTATGAATTAACGTTTTAAATTATTTTAAATTCTAACAAGGACACAGTTTATAGAAAAATTTCCATACCTTATTCCTTTATTATAACACTAGTATGATCGTATTCTAAGAGTATACTTATTTTGTTATACCTTTTATGACGCTTGAGCCTCTATTTATCTAGTCTCCTTTATCGTAATAATCCTATTGGTAAATTTTGTATATATCCTTCGAAATAATATTTGATTTTAAAACTTGGTAGATCATTATAGCCGCCGTTGTGGACTCTCTGATATTTGTGTGAACGAACACATTATAATGTTGAAAATATAATATCGTTAAACTGATATTACTCACTAAGCTTTTCATATTTTGGATGAATTTTGTTACAAGTCCTGTCTCAGGATAATGGTATTCAAAATGGATCCAAATTTTAGCACAAAAAAAAATGTATAAAATTAACAAAATTATTAAAGAATTAATTTGCCTCTGCTCTTAAATATGGCCTGAATAATTTCAAGCAATTTCAACACGAAGGTTGATTATTTTCACAAATGGGACTGAGGAAATTTGTAGGGCAGCTACTCAGAATATGACCGAAATATCTATTTTTAATATTATTTACTAATTTTTATTTTCAATCTTCTAATTTTGTTGCCTTTAGATAAGAACCGTGATTCCACATATATCCACGGAAACTACACTTAACCGCAATATAAGCGGGGTTTAAATATTTGGAAGGCATCGATTTGAAAATGAATATCTTCAAGCCCAATTTAAAACTGAACAAAAGAGCTTGTTCTGATTTAAAACTTCATGACTTTTAAAATTGTACGGCAGCCATAGTTCGGTTTTAACCAAAAACAATAGGGAGTTTACAAACTGTTTCAAAATTACTTACCGTGAATATCAATATTCTAAGATCCTTTAGTTTTTGAGTATGAAATATCATATATAAATGTAAACTTTGGGATTTTAATACGGTACACTTCAACATTCGATAATTTTCCATTAGACAGTAGAGGCCATTTTGCAAAAAATTGAATTTATTGAAATATTTTGGCAATGATATAGTGAGATTATCTGTTAATTGATTTCAATGATCTGCCTAATTAACTAATGTTTATCTTTATTGCAATCAAATTGTATACAGACTTTATGTCCTAATAGAAAATATACTCGTTAGGTTCAGAATTTTGAAAAAATATAAATAATAAGTGATGAAAAAACCAAGTTTTTATAGATGCACATTACCAAAACTGCACAATGTTTCATACCAAGTTTTGGGTAAAAAATATATATAAAAATAAATTGATAATATTATTATTTATTTATTAATTATTTGTAAATTATGAATAATAATGTAATAAATACTACAAGCCCATAATGCAAATGTGAAAACTCTTAAGATATGTCGAAATTAGATGTTAGAGCTAGAATTAGAGGTAGTTAACTTTTAACCTTGAAAATATGTTCATAGGTTCCTAATGCAGCCGTTTACTAGAATGAGTCCGAAATTTTTCTGATCAAACTTATGCTGAGTCTAGAGGATTAAGAAATCATTTTAATTCTTAAATAATTATTACTTAGGATCTAACTTCATACTCAAAAAATTAAATATCAAAGGATCTAACTCACAGAATTACAAGATTTAAACTCTTAAGAAGGTATGAGAGATCAAAGTTGAGTTTCGCATAACGGTAAACTAAAAAATGGCAACTCTATATATTTTTTAATACATATATTTTTAGAGCTTATAAAAGCTGCTTTTTATACCCGTATGACTATATAGTCCAAGGGTATAATAAATTTGCCATTACGTTTGTGACGCAGAGAAGGAGGGGGGGTAGATATAGACTCAAGTGTATGGATCGGATCAGAATCGAAAAATGAATCGATTTAGATATGTATGTCCGTCCGTCCGTCATCACGATAACTCAAAAAGTAAAGGAGCTAGGATTATGAAATTTTCACAAATTCGTTTTTATGCAAAAAACGGAATCGAGTTTTAAATTCAGCCATTTTGGTCCACGGGTTCGAGTACCTGCCATACAACTTCTAATTTTATATGAGCATTACTCTATACCTATGGAAGCTGCGTGTCTGAAATTTTGCCAAAAGTAGTTTAGTATAATGGCCAAAGTTACTGCAAAATTTGGTTGGTCTACTGCAGAGGGTTCGAGTAGCTGCCATACAACTCCTTCTTTTATATGAGCTTTACACTACACCTGATAAAGCTGGGTGTCTAAAATTTTGCAAAAAATAGTTTAGTGTAATGGCCAAAGTTACTGCAAAATTTAGTTGGTCTACTGCTGAGGGTTCGAGTAGCTGCCATACAACTCCTTCTTTTATATGAGGATTACACTACACCAAATGAAGCTGGGTGTCTGAAATTTTGCCAAAAATAGTTTAGTGTAATAGCCAAAGTTACTGCAAAATTTGGTTGGTCTACTGCAAAGGGTTCGAGTAGCTGCCATACAACTCCTTCTTTTATATGAGCATTACTCTACACCTTATAAAGCTGAATGTTTGAAATTTTGCCAAAAGTAATTAACCGGATGATATAATGTATATGTTACGGTCATACGGGTATCCCAGAGTTGACACAGTCTACTCTACTACACTCTTCCTCGTTTTAGATTGAAAATACTTCTAACAGGACTCTTTTTAGAATAATATCAAAATTGAGGTTTTCCGAACTTTGGAGGTCTGAAGCTACAGAAATAAAGTTGGCGCTTTAATTTTTATTTTTTTTTTTCAAACATTGTAGAAATTTTGTAAAAACAGGAACGGACGGATAGACAGAGTGAAAATAGACATATTCATTCAAAATAATTTAAAAATGTGCTATGAAATCAGTGTAGGTAATTATTATTGAGTTTTTGCAATAATTTAAATTTAGCAAATTATAAAATAAAAATATATGTATATATATATACATATTTTAATTATATAGAATTAAATTTCAGCTTTTTATGAAACGCTCAAGGTAATGGCATTCAGTTTTTTCAAAATGTATTTACTGAACTTTCTTATTTTATCTGCTGCCTGCATACAAAGTCAAAATATTTTCTGCAAAGCAAAAGTAAGTTAAAAAAAAATTTAATTAATAACTTAATTCTCATAAAAATCTTATTCCAATTATTTTAGACAATAAAATATTTATCATTAAGTATGTCGTGTAATAAATATTATAATCTTGTATGTTCTTCCAACATTACAAATGAAAAAACTGCCATAAACATTAATATAAGATTATTACGTATTTTGGATAGGAATCCAAGTTTCAATTTTTATATGAGACGAAAAATTGGAAAAAAATATGAAATTTTTTTTCAGTTGCAGAAAAAAAATTTTTGTTCATTGATTCACGAAGCAATGACAGATAATTTAATACAAATAGCTTTTGGTAAATCATTTAAGGAAGCTGGCATTTCATAATGTCCTGTACAAAAAGTTAATTAATGATTTATTGTGCTTTGAACTATTTAAATTATTACATTTTTTTTTTTAGGGTGTGTACAGTCTTACAAATTTTACTGTAAGTTCGGAAATATTTTCATTGTTTCCTTTAAAAGGACCTTTTAGGACTTTTGCGGAGTTATATCAGCCGAATCAAGAACAAATTAAAATTATTTCATTTGTTTTAAATTTTTCTTTTTTTTAGATTTTCTTTTTAAAAATAAAAAAATTTAAACAATGCCTGAATAAAATAATTATTTATTTAGGTATTTATAAACAGTCCCTTACGTCATAAAATGTGATACGGGCCTTTTCAGGCGTAGCAGATTATACTATCTATTAGTTTTATTAGTAATATTATTTATTTGGTTTATTATACAATATATGATGTATATTTTATTATGTATATTTGGTCACCATGGGAATTTGTAAAGAAATATTATTTTTCAATAAGTATTTTTTTCAATTAAAAAAGTTCATGACCCGTACCGGAATAGAACCCGCACCCCATCGGTTAATAAGCCAAAGGCTTACCCACTAACACACCCAGTTTAGCCTGTTAATAACGAGTTTTTTTTAAAGTATTCAACTGTTCAACTAGTGCGCAATGAGTTTTTGCAGTTACACTCATGACTTAAAGATCGAAAACTTACAGAATATGTAATTAAATAAGTAAAATATTTATTATATTTATTATTTATATGTTGTTGTAGCTGGCTGGACCAAAATGAATTATGTATAAATGCGATACTATAATAGAACAAGTTGATAATGTTAAGTACTTAAGAATGATAATTGATGAAAACTTTAGATGGGATAAACACTTAAAAGCATTAATAAAAAAAATTATTCCTATAATAATGGTTATCAAAATAGGGAGTATTCCGAATTATGCTGCTAAACTTATATATAATTGCCATATTTTACCAAGAATTATGTATATTATATGCAGTTGAAGTCCTTGTTCAAATTTTCATAAAAATCAAATGAGTGTAGTAACGAATAGAGCTCTCAAAACTTTATTTAATTTGAATATAAGAACCAGGACTAATAATTTATATAAAATAATTGACACAGTGGATATTAACCAACTAATTTACTTTGAAAAATATAAATACATGTATAATATCCTGAATAATAATATTAAGCCAAAAATAAAACTTCAAAACAGGTAGAATATTCATAGCTATCTAACTAGAAACAGGAAAAATATCGAATTTCCTAAAGCCCAAACAACATTGAAGCAAAAAAGTCTAAAATGCAGCGCAATAAAACTTTTCAACTCGCTACTGGTAGAAATTAGAAACAGTCAAAAAACTTATTTAAAAGTAAGTTTAGAAAATTTTTAAAAAATCTTTGAAACTAATCTTTGAAATTTGAAAACTTAAAAAAACAAATTATAATTTAGAAAAATTTTAAAAAATCAGAAGTTATAGAAATTATTATTTAAATGTTAGTTATAAACTGCAGTTTTAGTATTACTTAGTTTCTTGTACATAATCTTATATATTATTGTAAAATTATCTGAAACTAAATAAAAAATTTAATTTAATATTTATAATATCTAAAATATTATAAACTTTATTTTAGCTTCAATAATATTTTAAATCAGTTTTTTATTACAGCTTAAAGTCAAGCCTAACTGAAAGTATCTTTACAATATCCTGATTTGGTTGAAATATTTCTGCAAAAATTCTGTATGATCCAAGTTGTATAAATACAGGTGTATTTACTGAAGATGTTGAATAATTTGTTAAAAAAGTTTGTAATAGAAAGTTTGACAGAAAACTGACACAAAAAAAATCATTTATATTAAACTTACTCTTTTTATTGGGCATTTTGTAAGACCAACCATTAAAAGTGCTCTGCCAATAAATGGTTTAAGTAGAATATCGTTTAATGCTTCATTGATAAAATTACATACATTAAAATTGTTTCCCCTTATTGTTGGTACAAATTTTTTGCCAACTTTTCGTTTCAGTGCAATATTTAAGTACAATGTTGAATCACGTTTAAAGTCGCGTATTAATGTTATTTTTAAATTAAGTGAAGTCTGATTATTTGTTATGAAAGCATTGCAATTAGCATAAATAGAATGACAATTTAAATGAACCGCAGTAAATTTTGTTAACTAAAATCAAATTAATGAAATTTTTTTTGAAAAATAATTTTATTAATTTTTTTAATTTTTACCCACATGTGATTTGCAATGCAAGATTACACTGAAAACTAAGAAAAAACTTTTGAAATGCATATATGAAATTAAAAAAGTAAGTTTTGATGTAATATTACTTAAAGATTTTAATTTTCGGTAGTTATATTATTACTGGTTTTTATGTTAAAACTAGTTGAATACTAAAATAGGATAAAGCAACATTGTTGATGTTAATGAGTTAGATTACATGGTTTCAAATTATAATTTGTAAAATTGGTTTTTATGCTGATTACTCATGTATAACAAATTTGCGAAGTAATTAAATAAAATAATGATTTAATCGAATTTCATAATTAGTCAATTTATACTCGTTTTAAAATTAATTCTAACGCATCGAACTAGACAAGCTAGATATAGTCAAAGGTACGTATCGGATTAGCATCGAACAGTAAATAAATATAGCTATGTGTGTCTATCCGTCCGTCCGTTTGCCTGTGTGTCAGCAAGATAACTCAAAAACTAAAAGAGCTACAGTTTTGAAATTTTCACAAAATATTTTTCAAACAATTTTCTAGGTTCTCTATTTTTTTGGTTAAGGTCTGACCAAAATTTTGGGTGGCTTTCGAACAACAAATTTTTATAACTTCAAATTTTTCTTTTATAACAAAAATTTTAAATTTTACAGTTTATTTTATATACAACGAGTTTCGACTTCGTATGTTTTAAATGACGCGTAGTTCAAAAATTTTTATATAAGAAAAAATCAACACTTAAATAATTTACATGTATTCATATATATGTATATGAGCAATATTTTGTATGTGGAATTTTTATTTTGAGATTGATAGATAATAGTCATTATGAATATGATGATTATTATTTATCATGATGAACGTTATATGAATATGATGCTTATTTTGTCAAGGTTTAATATACTCGTCACTTAAAAATTACAAGAAATAGTATTAAAAAATTAGAGCTGAGTTTCGAAATTCACACAAAACATTTTTTAGATATTTTTGAGGTTTCCTATTGTTTTTGGTTAAAATCAAGGCTTCGGGCAGCTGTCATACAAGTTTTTTGAACCGACATAATTATCTTAAAAACAAATAACAAGAGCAACTATAATCTTCCTCATTTGATTCCGTTCATTCGTTCCGTTCATTGAAATCTATTCCCTTTTCTTTTCTGATCTGAAAATTCCCTTTCAAATGAAATTTAAAGAATTAATATTAAATATAAAATATAAATATTAAATATATTTGTGTGAATATACTGTAAATGTGAAGAAGAGTTTAAATATAATGTTGGAGCTTCAATGGTAAGATTTATTATATATAGTTAAACCAGGGCACGACCAGCAACTTATCACTAATCAAATACTGAAATTATAGTAATTTTGATAAATTTTTGTTGCATCAACACCATTTTTGACATCTATACAATGACACTTTATTAATCTCAAATATATAATGATCGTGAATGTCAAAATTATAAATTACGTTTAGATGTCATCTTTCGATATTGTAGATAAAATTTTAAATTTTCATTTAAATATAAAAGGTTTTCTATTGCAATTTGGATGTTACCAGAATATTTGACAAATCGTACTACACAACAACTATTTATTTTGTTTTTATTTCTCTTTGCATGATGCCTATAAGCCATCTTCATTCGAATTTTTTTGTAGCTGGTATTCTGTATTCCTCACAATAATTCCATTTAACAGAAGTTAGTCCTTAAAGAATTGAAAAATTGTTGAAAACACTATTTTTAAGTTGTTTGTATTTCATATCATTTATTCGGATTGTAAGATATGTTAAAATTTAAAATCAAAAATAATTTAATTTTTTCAACTCATTTTATATTTTTATTTGCATTACAAATTTTTCAAATAAATACAATAATTTCAATAAATTACATTGTAAAATCAACACTGAAAGAAAATATTTTTACAATATCCTGATTTGGAAGAAAAATTTCCATAAAAATTCTATATAATCCGGGTTGTATAAACATTGGTAACTGGTCTATAGGAGGTTTAAAATTTCTTAAAACAAAGACACCCTAAGTAAAAAAAAATAAGACCAATAAATTTATTATATAATATGTATATATAATTAAATAATAAAATTTATTAAACTTACTTTTTTAATTGGACATTTTGTAAGACCACCCATTATAAGTGGCTTGCCAACAAATGGTTTCAAAATTATATCTGTTAATGCTTCATTAATAAAATTACACAAATTACAATTGTTTCGTTGTAATAAAATTTTAAATTTTCTTCCAACTTTTTTTTTAAATGCAATATTTAAAAATAATGTATAATCAAGATTTAAATTACGTATTATATCTACTTTGACATTAAGTGAAGTGTGATTATTTGTTACGTTAGAATGACAGTTAAAATAAAGAGAATGACATTTATAACGACAAGAAGTAAATCTTATGTACTTAAATTAAAGAAATAAATTATTTAAGATATAATTTTATTTTATTTTATTTAATTTTAAAATTTTACCTACATCTGATTTACAAACGAAACATATGCTAATAATTATTATAAAAAAACTTTTCACATACATAATAATGCATTAAGTTTATGTTTAATATTTTAAAAATTCAACCAATTACTGATTTTATTCAAAAGAATGTTTTAAACAAGTTTGATGCAATATTTAAAATATACTAAAATAGCATATAATAATTTTTATAAATCTCTTTGGGTTTTTGGATTATATATCCAAAAGATAGCGAACTACGATTTGCATTTTTAATTTTGAAGTGACGTCCTGTATCATTATAGTTCATTTTTTGAGATCCAAGTTCAGATAAAAGTTGTTCGAGTTAATTTGATGTAAAATTTAATGTAATAATAAAAATATTTATTAAATTAAAAATTAAATTTTATACATATGTTTATTATTATTTAATACAAATTGGTTGAATTTCACGGTAATATAACACAAAATGAATGTTAAGAAATGTGAAGGAACTTTTTTTCATATAATACTGTTGAAAATTAACCAATTACCATAAGCAAGTCAAGTCAAGCATATGCATGAAATTATTTACGAATTTTCGGCTAATTATCGTATAATTTTTGTTATTTTAATGTATACTTCTCCCATTGTAATATCAATTTATGACTCAAGCTTATGATATTTGCGAATTGTAATTAAAACATTAAATTGTGGAAATGAACTGGAGTTAGGTTTCAGGTAACTCCAACACACCTACTTAGACTCAATAACATGTCTTGTAATTAACTAAGAAAAAAACTTGAAAGTCAAGGCGAATAAAGAAAGAAGTATTACAGCCTAGGGTAGGTAATACGCGTTCCCCAAAGCTAAATAATAGGTATATTTCCTAAATTTTTCCTGAATTTTTCCAAAAATGAATATTGAAAAAAAATGCAATACTACTTAGCTCAGGAATAAAATAATTAATAAAATGAACAATAAAAACGATAGGATAAGTTTAAATGTTAATTGAATTATATAAATACGAGGAAGAGTTTAGTAGAGTAGACTGTGTCAACTCTGGGATACCCGTATGACCGTTATATAAACATTATATCATTATTATTATAAACATTAATTATTTTTGGCAACATTTCAAACATACCAGCTTTATTAGGTGTAGTGTAATGCTCATATAAAAGAAGGATTTGTATGGCAGCTACTTGAACTCTCTATAGTAGACCAACCAAATTTGCGGGTAACTTATGCCATTGCACTAAACTATTTTTGGCAAAATTTCAGACACCCAACTTCAATAGGTGCTCATATAAAAAATGCTCATATAAAATGAGAAGTTGTATGGCAGCTACTCGAAACCTTTGCAATAAACCAATCAAATTTTGCAGAAACTTTGGCCATAAAACTAAACTACTTTTGCCAATATAATAAGCTGGGTATAATAAGCTGTTTTTCTTAACTTTTGTAGGCTAAGACAATTTAAGAATGTTAAAAAAAGTAACATAAAGTTTCCAAATTTCACAAATTAAATTTAAAAATTTACAATTTCGTTCAGGTGCATCATTTCATAACTCTTTTATATTCCTGGAAATTGAATTGGGAGAGAAGTGATGGTTTGGTAACTCACAAAGTCAAACAAACCAATATGTCCCCCTAACTAGTAAATTTAACAACTTAATTTTACAATTGTAGGATATTAAAATGTCGTTTGCATCGAATTTTGTTACTTAAGTAAGAGATAATTTTCAATTTTTAAAAATAAAACAATAATAATTTAAAATAATTATTTAAAATAAATATTTATTTAAAAAAATGTGTACATAAATTAAAATTTAAAGTCAAGACTATATGAAAATAATTTTACAATATCCTGATTTGGAACAAATGCCTCTGCAAAGATTCTGTATGTTCCATATTGGAAAAATACTGGTATCCGATCAATAGGTGGTGTGTAGTTATTAATAACATAAACACCCTAAAATACAGAACAAGAACAGTATAAGCATAATTTATTGCTTGAAACATTATAATAGACTCACTTTTTTGATTGGGCATTTTGTTAGACCAAACATTGATAGTGCTTTTCCAACAAATGGTTTTAAAATAATATCATTTAATGCTTCATTAATAAATTTACATGCATTAACATTTTTTTCTTGCAATATGGGCACATATTTTTTTCCAGATTTTTTTTTTAATATAATATTTAAAAATAATGTAGAATCACGTTCAAAGCTGCGTTTTAATGTGACTCTAAGGTTAAGTGCACTTGAATTATTCGTTATATTACAATAACAGTTTGCATAAAGTGATTCACAATTTAAACGGAAGGTTGTAAATTTCACAAACTAAAATTAGAAATAAGTGAATATCTTAAAGATATAGTTATATATTATTTAATATTTTTACATACATTTGAGTTACAAAGTATAGCTGCACTAATAATAATAAAAAAACTTTTTAAATACATATGAATTATATTTTTATTTAATATTTAACAATATTTAATCCAAATATTAAAAAATATTTAACAGAATTATAAATATAAACAATTATGATCTAATATTTTGAAAATACTAAAATAGCTAATGTAATTTTTTATTAGTTCTTATAATTTTGGGTTAAAAGATTCAAAATTACGATTTGGTAATTTAAGTTATAAATAAACATTATTAGAATTTAATTTTTGATTTGATTCTAGATAAAAAATGATGTGATTCAATATGACGTAGCACCAATATAATTTTATAAAATTGGTTAGAATTGTAATTGTATGTGATATACAGGGTATCTTTTAGTTTTATTTCACCAAGGCTCAATATATTTTTTCCTAAAGGAGCCTTAGATTATTTTAGTTTAAAAAAGTAAACTTAAATTATTTAAAAAGTTATAATTCTGCAATGCCCCAGAACTCCTAAAAAGTTAGGCAGAGGTAACTTCTTTTTAAAATTTTTAAATTATTGAGACTATCTTTTCGGTTCTTATTGATAAATTTCGGGATATATATACATTTCTCAAATCAGTTTAGATTTGTCTTCAAATGTTACACACTGTGAAAGGCTTAAATTCAAATTACTTAATAATGTAACTGTAGGCAAGATTTTTTTGAAGTTTTGTTGCAACTCGACTGCGTTGGAGTTAGTCTACTAAGTTTAATTCAAAAAACACAATTAATCTTAAAGGAAAGGTTGAAGTCATCATTGGCAAATAGTTTTTCGGATCCAGATTGGATGTCATTTCCTTCTATAGAAATTGAATAAATAAAAATTATGAAAATTTAGAGTAATAATTGGCCCTGTAATTATCAGCTTGATCTTTCATTTTAAAAGATTCGTACCTCGAAATTTATATATTTGTTATTTATTCGTAGGTACCCATATCATTTTTAAAATAAAGGGGTCTTCCTTTTTTTCGTAGATTTATTTTTACATCACTGTGATCATGATAAAGACCTTTCTTTAGGAATTTTTAGCTTCAACAATATTTTTTAAAATTCCTGAACGATATCTATAATCGGAACAATATTGTTTTTGTTCTGAAATAAATGTGTTGTTATTAGAAAGATACTAGAAGCTATTTATATTCAACAGCTTAATAGTATAGATCTGGTGGCAATCGAGATGGAAGAGGTGACCGAAAACGGGAAAATGGCAGTGATTCTGGCTTAAGTTTAGGGCTTTAAAGAGCCGACCTAAAATCAGAATCGATCAATTGATTACAGAGGAAATGGAAACCTGTTGTAACCGCCTTTGAGCAGATAACTTATACCCGAAACAGATTCTGGAGAGTCTACAACTTCTAAAGAGAAAAATCAAAGCTATTTATAAAAATTGTAAGACTTCTATACACGACACAGATCTTGAAGGAATCCAGGGTCGTCTTCCTACCCAAAGCGAACTAGTCTATAGACAAGACTACTTTTTTACTAAAAGAATTAGAAAACATAGTAGAAGTGGAAAAAGGAATCATATGAACCCAAAGCTACATCTCCACCAACACGCCAATAACGAAGGACAGTGGGTGGAAACGGCTCTGCACGATGCCGTTCATACGATAGAAGAAAGTTTGAGAAAAAAAAGTTTAACCTAGGATATTTCATTGATACAGAGGGAGCCTTTAATAACGTGAAAACAGATAAAACGAGGAAGAGTGTAGTAGAGTAGACTGTGTCAACTCTGGGATACCCGTATGACCGTAACATATACATTATATCATCCGGTTAATTACTTTTGGCAAAATTTCAAACATTCAGCTTTATTAGGTGTAGAGTAATGCTCATATAAAAGAAGGAGTTGTATGGCAGCTACTCGAACCCTTTGCAGTAGACCAACCAAATTTTGCAGTAACTTTGGCCATTACACTAAACTATTTTTGGCAAAATTTCAGACACCCAGCTTCATTTGGTGTAGTGTAATCCTCATATAAAAGAAGGAGTTGTATTGCAGCTACTCGAACCCTCGGCAGTAGACCAACTAAATTTTGCAGTAACTTTGGCCATTACACTAAACTATTTTTTGCAAAATTTCAGACACCCAGCTTCATCAGGTGTAGTGTAAAGCATATATAAAAGAAGGAGTTGTATGGCAGCTACTCGAACCCTCTGCAGTAGACCAACCAAATTTTGCAGTAACTTTGGCCATTATACTAAACTACTTTTGGCAAAATTTCAGACACGCAGCTTCCATAGGTATAGAGTAATGCTCATATAAAATTAGAAGTTGTATGGAGGTACTCGAACCCGTTGACCAAAATGGCTGAATTTAAAACTCGATCCCGTTTTTTGCATAAAAACGAATTTGTGAAAGTTTCATAATCCTAGCTCCTTTACTTTTTGAGTTATCGTGATGACGGACGGACGGACAGACGGACAGACGGACAGACGGACGGACGGACGGACGGACATACATAGCTAAATCGATTTATTTTTCGATTCTGATCCGATCCATACACTTGAGTCTATATCTACCCCCCCCTCCTTCTCTGCGTCACAAACGTAATGGCAAATTTATTATACCCTTGGACTATATAGTCATACGGGTATAAAAATCGAGAACCTCCGAAATAGATGATAGTATCTTTAGTTTCAAAGCTGTAATTTAAAAACGATCAAATAAAACACTAAACATAATTTATTAAAAAATATAATTTTTTTTTATTTTTTTATTAGTATCACATTAGTAAAGTTTATTGTATTTTTGTTAAAACAATACCAGAAAAAATTTTAACATCATCTTTATTTCGTTGAAATATTTCTATAAAAACTCGATATTCACCCTTTAATATAAATATTGGAACTATATTCTGATCAATTTGAAAGTTCCTCAGTGTGTAAATACCCTGGATTCATTAAAAAAGAGTTAAATTATTATATCTACAAATTATAGAAATACTTTTACTTTTTTAATAGGACATTTCTCAATGCCAACTTCTTCTAAAGGTTTGGTCAGAAATGGTCCCAAAAAAACATCACTTTTTACTTCATCCAAAAATTTACAAATATTATAATTGTGTAATTGAAAAATACTTTTAAATTTTTTTCCAACCTTTTTTTTTAAAATTGCATTCAGTTGTAAAGATTCATCAAATTGATACAGGAGGGTCATATTAAAATTTAGTTCAGTATTTTGATTTGTTAGATTGTATGCACATTTCAGCAAGTTCTTATTACACGTAAATCGAACTGATAAATATTGAACGGGCTAAAATACAAAAAAAATTATAGTTTATTAATATTTAATTTATTTATTAATAATTAATTTAATTTTAATATACCAGAGCATTGCAAAGACTTGTTTCATTATGTACCCAAATGTACATAAGAATCAAGAGACACGTAAAATACATAAAATATTTTTCTTTTTATTTTTTCACCAATTCAGCAATCACTAGTTAACCTTTAAAGTTTCTGAATACTTTTAAGTACTAAACTAGATGTAAATTTTAATCCAAATTATTTAATTTTAATTTTAGTTACCAACTGTATAATGGTAAAACTGATCTGATAATATAAAAGTCTGGTTTATAATTAGGAACAAACGAAATGTGACTGATATTTATTTATAAAGGTATTCTTAATTTGAAATTAAGGTTAGAATGTTAATTCGGTTGAAGTTTAGGTTGGAATCTAAAAGTAATTAAAATATTATTTTTTTCCTTACTCCTCTTGGAAGCATAAGACTTCTACTTGACATCTCCAAATCACGAGCTGATATTTTAATGTCATCGCAGGAGATTTCTTGGTAAATTGCCCTGCGCCATGTGATGTTGGGACGGCCACGTCTTCTAGTCTTTTAAGGGTTCCACTATAATGCCATATATGTTATGCTTTCACTAGGCTTTCTAAGCGTGTTGTCTATCCACCTCCATTTCTTACGCCAGATTTGTTTGGCTATGGGTTCTTCCCCTGTTAGTATCCAGAGGCCTTCCTTGGATATTGTGATCGGCCAGAATATGCGGCATATTATCCTAAGACACTTATTTACGAAAACCTGCAGCTTGTGGGTTAGGTTGTTGGTTTCAAGCCAGTTTTCGTGGTCATATGTTAGGACTGTTTTCACACATGCCTTAATTAAAATATAATTGCAATTTATATCAATGAAAGATGGTTATCTGCTATTTTAAATTTTTATTCTATTATACTATTCACTGCTTTCCTGGTTTTATCTTCTTGGGAAATAATTTAAAGTTTATTTGTAAGTGTATACTGCACTGTATTGTCTTAAATACGATTTAACTCTCCTTGTCACGAAGTGCGACGTGTAACACGACTTGAGACTTAAAACATTACAGACTCCAGTTTGACGAGTAAAGGTGGAGATAATCAAAAGACGATAATCATAGATAATCATCGGATGGTGAGATGATAATTATTTTTTTTTTAACGTGTTGGATTTCAACTACTCTTTATTATTATTTTTAAGAAACCTTGTATCAAAAATTAAAGTAGTTTGAAGGACTTTGTTTTTGTTTTGAAAATGTTGGGTTGGGAATAACAAACATCTCGCATATAACTAAACCAAGTGGAAAACTAGTTGAGCTAAATGTTGTAATCAAAGGAATTGATTCATCTTGCACTTTTTTTGAGAAAACTTAAGTTGTACCGGCTCCTATTTCTGCCTTTAGCTGATAAAATACACTTTCTGCGTTGCTACAATAGTGGGACAAACATGCTTTCTTAGTACAAAGAATACAAGGAATAAACTATTATATTAAAGATTAAATAGGCAATGTTAAGAACTGAATGTTGTACGATTTATCAAAGTTATAGTTCGTAAAAGCTCTACTGTATATTAATGTGATTCATAATAATTTTAATTTCAACCGAAGAAAAGCAAACGAGGAAGCGAACAAGCAACTCCTATATTTTTGTGACCTCGTAATTATTAATTAGATGAAGAGCTTTTTTTAATCTTATCTAGGCACTTGAATCTATCTTATCTAATAAGTCTACCATAAGAAATAGGTATATTCAAGCTTAATCAGAATATATTGATATTTTAAAAGAATAAATTGTGTGTAAAATCGCTTTGCTTTGTGGGTATCACACAGCTTCAGGTTTTCAAAGCATTAAAACTTTTCTTGTCGATTACTAACCCCTGTCCTCAGTGAAAATTTGCATTATGTTAGAAGTCATGGAATAAAGATCATTGATAAAAATTGGCAATTGACAAAAATGTTGTAGTAAGAGCACAGTTGTGTTTTCAGGGGCACCTGTGTTAATTTAAAATTTATAATTGTTGTCAAACCATCCAACTCAACTTGCGTTAAATGGTGTATAAAAAAACATTATTTTCAGGAGTTGCAAATCCTACCTTAATTTACCCTGCAAGTTTAGAATACCCTTAGAACTATGCTCCTACAAGTATATAGTTTTATAACTAGCAAAGAAACTAATTTAACATATATTTTCTATAGCATTTAATATAAATAATATTTTTTTACAATAATATTTTTCAAATAATTTTTTAATCCACTTTCGTTTGAATAATTGTAGAAACAATTTTAACATCGCTATGATTTAGTTGAAATACATCACCAACAATTCTATATTCGCCTTTTAATAGAAATAATGGAGCAAATTTCTGATCAACTTGAAAATTTTTAATTGAATAATTTCCCTAAATTAAATAAATAATTTTTATTATTCCAGTATTTTCTGAATAAAAGAAAATTTACTTTCTTGATTGGACACTTCTCTATTCCAGATTCTGATAATAATCTTCCAACTATTGGTCCAAAAATAAAATCACTTCTCACATCGTCAATAAATTTACACAAATTTTGATTTTGAAATTGCATTATAATTTTTCGTTTTTTTCCAATTTTTCTTTTTAAAACTGCATTAAATTGTAAAGAACTTGTAACTGGAGTTAAAACTATTGCATTCACATTAAGTGCAGTGCCATGATGTGTAATATTGTGAGTACATATTAAGTAATTTCGATTACAAGACAATCGAATTGATAAATATTGAAACATCTAAAATAAATTTTTTAAAATTGTGCATTTATAAAAGGGTACAAATTATTTGAATAATTACAATGGCGTTAGAAAATAGTTTTTCATTATGTATCAGTATATACAAATATATTAAAAGACATTTAAAATTCATAAAATTTGGTTTTGAGAAACTTTTTTGGTTTTTGAAAAAAAATTCGTAAACTATCAACGTTATAAGACTTAACAATACTAAAATATTCGAGTACTTTCATTTATTTAATTGGTTTTGAAAAGTAATCAGTCATCATAAATGATTATTATCACAATTTAATACTAATTCTTAAATAATTAGATATTTAAAAATTACGTACACTAAGATTTATTTAAATTTGTTTATAATTTAAATAAAAATTTAAAAAAAACTAGCTATCGACGCAAGCGCATATCAATAAATGACTAGTGACTGCACATTGATATTTAGAGTACTCAAATATCATTGTAACCTATTTTTTCTCAAATAAAACTGAGTTGCAAAGATAAAATACTCAATTAAGTATTTAGATGTTGAATAGACTCTATCAAGCTGAAGAAAGGATTTAAATATTTTGCATTGTAGTATTGTTGGCAATATAATTACAAAATGTGGCAGAATATTTTGGAATAATTATTTAATTACAGTAAATGTATTTATTTGTAGTAGTCTGGAAAATGATATGGGAATTCTTTGGTATCAAAGCTTTCTTAATAAAATTAAAATTTCAATAGTTTTGTTCTTCTCTTGTAAAATTCTTTCCGCCAACAGCTGCTAATTTTTAAGTATTTAGTGTTTAAATAAAAAAACCGTAAAAAATATTCAGTAAAATTAAAATACTATTACCGATATTGGAAAAAATATAAGTAACAGTTTAAAATACTGGTACTGTTATCCACCAGTATTTTTCGAGTATCAACTATAACTTACCGTTGTCAACGAGTACTTTCCAGTATTTTTTCAGTATCAACAATTACTTACCATTATCAACCAGTACTTTCCAGAATCAATCAGTATTTACCAGTATCAACCAGTACTTACCAGTATCAATCAGTAACTTCCAGTATAAACAAGTATTTACCAGTATTATATAGTAAAATCTGGTAATTGAGATAAATATATGTATATGTATAAAATATTTAGTATTTACACTTTTTATTAAGAAACCATCTTTTCTTTTACAATATTTTAAAAATATTATCAGTAATAAAAACCAATTTTATTTGGAAATTAAAATTCATATAATATTAAAATCTACTGAAATAGGTAAAGTATTTATAGATTTTAAAAGGTTTTACTTTTGGTTTATATTCTTTATTGTGGAAAAAAATTAAAGTCATTTTAATTTCGATATCAATTAAGTATTTACTAATACTGGAATCAGTATTTTTACTGGTAATTATATACTTTTGCAGTGCCAGTACTAATATTTGAAATTTATTTAGTATTTTTTCCAGTTTCGGTACTGGAACTTGATATTCACCAGCTCTGTTTTTTGAGGTTGCAGTTTAAGAGTGAGTCAATTTTTTTATGTGTAACAAATAAAGCTAGTTTTCAGTAAAAATTTTATTAGTGTCTTTTTCAAATAAATCAAAATTTAAATAAGATTCATAAAATAATTTTCAATTTTTTATACAAAATCTGATTCTATTATACTTGTAACCAATTTATTATCACCATGTTTGGCCTGAAAGATATCAACAACAACACGATATCGTCCATGCAATAAAAATACTGGAAGATCTTCTTTATACCAATGAAAATTTTTAAGTAAATAATAACCCTAAAATTAAAAAAAATGACTAATTACTTAATTTTATCTTATATAAATAATAAAAAATATATTTTGCATACTTTTTTAATGGGACATTTTTCAATTCCAAATTCTCTTAGAGATCTTCCAATAAATGGTCCCAAAAATATATCAGCTTTAACTTCTTCAATAAATTTACATAAATTCATATTTCGAATTTGGGAAATAGTTATAAATTTTTTTCCAGACTTTTTTTTTATTTGAATATTTGAAATCATGTCAGATTCTAAATCATGTAAAGCTGTAATATTCATATTGAGGGAAGTATCGTTATTTGTTACATTGCAGTTGCACAACACATGTTTCTTATTGCAGTTTATATGATAATTTAAAAGTTTTAGAACCTAAAATAAAGTAAAAGATATTAAAATTTTTTAGTTTTAAGAATGAAATTTGTAGTTTGCGTAAGTACCGCAGGGCTGCTTAATATGACTTTACTATGTGCCCATAAACATACAAGAAAAAAAACTAATTTTAAACGCATTTAGTATTTTTGGAATACTCGTATAGAGATGTTCATAGACTACAACAACGACTTAATTGTATTTAAATAAAAATATTTTGTGGTTTTTTAATATATAAATGTACTACTCGTTGTTCTAAATAAAACAATACTAAAGCTTAAAATCATTAGAAAAACGTTATTATTATTTTAATCATCAGAGATCATTATAACTAATTAACTACAAATCTTAAAATCAGTAATTATTAATAACGTGCTATTAACTCACATTAAATTTAGATTTGGGATGGTGTCATAATTCCAAAAAAAAAAAAATTCAAAGTTACAAAATTCCAAACAATGAAAAAAGAAAATTTCAAAATTAGCAGAGATTTTAGAGTTGGATTCAAAACCAGGATTGCCGCTTTTTCCAGAAAATTAATTTCTTCTTTATTTATTTTTCGTAGAATTTTGAATTTTTGGGAACCACTTTTTTTGAAATTGTGGTAATTGTTTTTTGGGAAAAGATTTTTTTTTAGAAATTTCGTACCAAACCCTTTTAATTTATATTCCAATTCAATATTTAAAAATTTTATTTTTTGAAATATATAATTGAATTTTCTGAATGAAATTTTGAAAATCTAACAAATCTAAATATAATAAATGAGAAACTGCTGCTGCTGATTAGCGTGCTCTAATGTTATGTTAAACTTTATTTAAACTGTAGGTACTAATGTAAACGTACTTCTTTTCTAATATTTACATGCAGAACCCATAAAATCTATGAAAACCATAAAACAGAAAATCAAAATTTATAAGAGTTATTTCTTAAATACACACACTTCTATTCTGTCTAAGGAGGCCAGAAATGCTGCTAACTCATGTGCCCTATTCTTCAAAATTAACACTTAGCAAGGAAAGTATAAGTAACCAAAGGCTTACGAATAATATTAAATTTTAGGTTAAAGGGATTAAGTCCAGATCAGTGGCACAGTGGCACAGTGGTTGAGTACCGACCTTTTATGCGGAAAGGCCCAGGTTCGAATTCTAGTGAAAGTAAAAAAAACTTTTCTGGTTTTTGACTCGACTCAGTTACCATTCGCCAATGGGTTTAAATTAATGGCATAATCAATAATTAATAATTATATATCATTAATAAAAAATACTTTAATATAACAATATAAACAAATGCTACAAATAATTTAATTGAATAATATAACTCGCAGATATAGAATACCATATAACTCAAATACAAATTATTACAATATAAACAAAAAATAGAACTGTTAATATTGAAAATCTAAGACGTTTCTACATGTTATAAGGCCTAGTACAGTCTCATGTTCAATAAGACCAATTCTAATAACACGAATATAATGTGAGCCCCTGTTCCAAGATGTACCTATGGTATAGACAGGCTTATTAGCCTAACAGTTGAACAGTTAGCGCTTAAAAAAAAAAAACCGAAAGTTGGCAAAACAATTTAGTAAGAAGGGCAAGTATTTGACGCTTGGGATAGTTTTTAGCGGAAATTAAGATAATTCTAATGCAATTTTGAATATCGCTTTGCAGCATCCTAGTTTGGAACATTATCAAAGAGTGCACACATGAAATTTCAGAAAAGTAAATATTTAAAGTTTAAAATATAAGATTACCAGATTACCAAAATTTTTTTTCTCTTAAATCTTTTCTTAAAATTTAAGATAAACTGCAATCCTGCTAACATGTGTCGAAATAAAATGTTAGAGCCTAATAATTGTTAAAATTTTTTAAAATAATTTTTATTTCCATTTCTATTTTCCATTATCATAGGCGATAATGTATAAATAAATAAATATATCAAATTTCGGAATTCATCACAGATTGTACAATTTTATGATTATCATCAATTGGATTAAAAATATCAAATGTTAATCGAAATCGCGTGCTTGGTATAAACAACGGAATAGCTTCTGAACTAAGTGTAAAGTTTTTAAGTAAGTAGATACCCTGTAGGTAAAAAAAAAATTTTAATAATTTAAAATAAAGTCAATTTAGATAATTACCCTTTTAAAAGGACATTTTGTCATACCCAGTCCTTTTATAAATTTACCGACTATTGGCCCAAGAGCAAAATCATCTTTCATATCCTGAATAAATCCACAAATATTACGATTTTGAACTTTATATATATTTATAAATTTTTTATTAGCTTTATATTTAATAACTAAGGTTATAGAAGCAGATATTTCAAAATCTCGTACAACTGTACCATTTATATTTAATAGTGTACCATGATGTGTTGTATTCCAATTACAAATGACATAAGTTTCATTACAAGTTAAACGCATAGATAAAAATTTCATAATCTAAAAATAAATAAAATTAGTAATTCCTTGGCGAAATGTAGTATATATATAAGTCCACTTACTTTTAATTCAGAAAATTGAATCATGGAAATCATATAAAAAATCAATATTAGAAAATATTTCAAATTCATCGAAAACAATTTTTTATAACTAATATAAAGTAAAACGTATTTCGTTTTTAATATAAATTTTTATGAGTTTGTTACAATACTAAAATTCTTAAAAATAATTATCAACTAGAACATAAGATAAATTAATAAGCCATTAGTATTTTATTTAGTATATTATTTAGCAATTAGCAATTAGTTTTATAATATGCGAAGATTTTGAAATTTCTATAATATCTGTAGCTTGGCAGTTTTCTGCACATTTTCAAAAAATTTTGAAAAAATTTACCTAAATAGTTTCTCTCTGTCCATCCGCATGTTAACAACACCTTTGCACCGTTCGAAATAGAGAGAAGGCATTTTAATTATGGGTAGTTATTATAAAAGAAATAATTTCATCGAAGAACTTTTTTCTGTAGGCCCATTCGATACGCAACTACAGCTCTCCGAAGTCGGAAAAACCCTATATTTAAATTTTTATAACAAGAGTCCTATTAGGATTATTGTCAATCTAAAAACAGTAAAAGACAGCTACTTTAATGTGCTTATATATTTTTGAAACACAAAAATAAAGAGTTGCCATACTAAAATTAACCGTTAGGCAAAACTCAATGTTTGAAAATATTTTGGCCCTCCACATTTTCTGAGCGGCACAAGGAAGAAATATGAAATTGGGTTAAGTTAGAATTTAGATCCTTAGAAATTAGTGTAATAAAATATTTTAGTGACGTCCACTGTTTAGAAGCTGTAAAGGATCGAAATTTAAAATTTAGCTATTTGCAAAAACACCTGTAACCCAATTTTTTTTTAGCAATATACAAAACTCAAAAAATATATTTCATCATGACGTGTCAAAGGTTTCTCTCAATTTTGAAGGTCAACGGAGCTAGAATTCCTCCATTTTGAGGGATTTGTAATTTTGAAAATGCGCTGTTTTTTCATCACTTTTTTTTTCCTTTAAAGATTGTGCTTCAAGTCATTAGTGATATTATATAATATTGTTTTGATATAAATTTCAAGTGTGCGTTACTTTTTTACACAATCCAAACTATTGCATCACCATGAATTTTTAAGAATAGCTTCAATAAATGGTTTGAATACATAAAACTATGAGTTTGAACTTATAACTCACCTTTTTAAAACAAATTAAAAGAAACTTAACACAAAATAATGTACATCTAAATATAATAAAAGACAAACTGCTGTTTCTGTTGATTAGTGTGACCTAATGTTATGTTAAGTGTCATACACGTACCGTACTTCCTATGTCGTAAAATTGGCAGGCAATGCTATTTTAAAAAATATAAAATAAAACTTTAAGGTTGATCTAACACAACTACGTCATAATATAATATAGGTTTGATATTATATTATTTAATACGTTTCAGCACGTAACTTTTACTTTTATTTGAACCTTAACATGTTATATATTTGTATGAATTTACTAAAATTAAATTGTTTATAAATCTGAGGAAACTTTCACATAAGACACATTTTTTAATACTGTTCATATGACGGGCCTCTTTACCAGTATATAAAAAATTTATTTATTTATTTATTTGCAGTACCAAACAATAGTAAATATTGCCTAATAATATTAATTCCTTTACCGATTTGACATTTGGACTTTTGATTAAATTATTGTAATATACACTTTTATTAGATATGATTCGACCAGGATTTGAAACCGAGACTTTTCTTTTGATAAGCTGCCACTCTATCAGTGAGCTACCGATCAGATATATAAAAAAATATATTAAACATGAACCCAGTTAAAAATTTAATAAAAATATATATTTCCATTATAATTTCATTTCAATTATAATTTAAAAAAAATTATTAAATTTTAGTATTTATAACAGCCGCTATAACTTCAACATTTTCATTATTTGGTATAAATACTTTTATTATTGCTCTAAACTGTACTTTTGGCACTACAATAGGTAAAGATTCGACTGCAAAACTAAAATTTTTGAGTGTGTAAATACCCTAGATAAAAAATAGTAAAAGATTAGAGGTTCAATAACATAAAAAGATACCCACCTTTTTGAGAGGACAATTTCTTATACCAATTTCATGCATAAATTTCCCTAAAATTCGGCTTAGTACATAGTCATTATTTACTTCCTGAATAAAGCGGCAGACATTTTTATTTTGAACTTTAAAAGTAGTTATATATTTTCTTTCAGATTTGTATTTAATTTCCATGTTAATACATGTTGATATCTCCAAATCACGTAATAATATTCCATTTACATTAGCTACAGTGTTATTATTTGTAACATTCCATTCACATATCAGATAAGTTTTTTTACAGTTAAGTCGCATAGATAAAAGTGTTATAGCCTATATTTATATATGAAAGTCATAAAATTTTTTGACATATTCTAGAAATTATCATAATTTTTATTCAAACCTTTAATTCGCAGAGTACAGTTACAGAAAAAATAATTATTAGATGTTTTAAATACATGAAAACTATTTTTAAAACAATTCTAAGATACAAACTCTATTCTATTTAAAAAACTGTATCAAATGTCTAAAGTCTAATAGAATTCTAAAATTAAAAATATTTCTAAAATAGTTTTTAATAAGAATGCTAATGACATTGATTGAAATTACAGATTCAATTAATTGATTAACTCATTTTAGTATAATATATTTTTAATAACAAAAATATCTGGAATATATTAAGAATTTTATTACTCAGGTTAACTTTTAATGTAATTTTAAATATTTTCCTAACTTTTATAAAATTTCCTAATCATAATTAAAAAATTTTGACATTTATTTCAAAATTTTAAATTTGCTATTTTTGACGCCTTACATCTCCTAAACGTTTGGCTACACTTAGAAGTTTTCTTAAAGAACTTATACTTGTTTTTTAAGATCCAACTCTATTTAAACTTTAAAATTCCTAACTTGAACCGATTGAAATATATCAAGGGTTAAGAATTTTTCAGAATTTTGAAAAAAACTTTAGTTTCGGATAACGGTCGATTAAAGTTCCCTATGGTAAAACCATAGATATAACAAAAATGTTTTTCCGTTATTTTAAAATGTTGTCTAAATCATTTAAAGTTTTCCTAATGCGCTTGCACTTTTCCAAATTCCAAACTTTTTCAAAACTTAGAAAAAATTTTAGCTTTCATGTATATCAAAAATAAAGATGTGAATTTCTGTGAATTTCTTTTAGCAAAAAAACCTTTATTCTGAATTTTATTATTTGCCATTCCTTCCTTATACCTTTTGACCCCCTAACACTATATACAATTTATAAAAGCTATTGTAGATTGACTACCCACTTGTACCAAATTTGAACTCATTCAAAATATAATAACTCGAGATTTCCCAAAAAACCTAGTGTTTTAGTGTATGGGCCTCCCGATTCCGTGCTTCGATTTGGCAAGAATTCATACCAAATTTCATCAAAATCTGACGAAATTTACATGAGTGATTGTGTACACAAACCTACTTACATACACACACACAAACACAAAAAATTTTCAGGTATCCGATAAAGTGGAACAACGTTTGTTAGGACGGAACAAATTCTATCGTTTTTTCTTTCAGAAGAACTTAAATTCTTTTTTCAAATTGCTACTAAAGAAAATCTTAAACTGTAAAAAAAAAATTTTATATTTTCTATTACGAATTCATTCACAATAACAATTTTTTTATATTATGTAAATCCAACATTTATAACACCTTCTATAAACTTAAAATTATCATTATTAGGTAGAAAAACTTTCAATATTACCCTGAACTCTGTTTTCGGTAAATAAGAAGGTATAATATCATCTCCGAGGGAAAAGTTTCTAAGAATGTAGATCCCCTGGCGGTAAAAAGCAAAAATTACATAATTTAATAATTTTAATAACATAAAAATAAACCTTTTTGATAGGACAGGTTGTTACACCGATTTCAATTAAAAATTTGCCTAGAAATCGGCTTAATACAATGTTTTCATGCGCTACCTCAATAAAGCGGCAGACATTTTTATTTTGAAATTTATAAGCGGTGATATATTTTCTTTGAGCTTTATATTTAATGAAGATGTTTATGCGTGTTGATATATCAAAATCTCGTAACAATACAGCATGTATATTCCCTACAGTTCTATTATTTGTAATATTCCAGTGACAAATAAGATAATCTTTTTGACAGTTGAGACGCATAGATAAAAGTTTTATAGCCTAAATTTATATTTAAAATAAAAAATATTAAAAACATTAAAATGAAATTTATAAAACTCAACTTGAAAATATATTTACTTATTTTTTGTACCTTGAAATCACAAAGGGCGGTAATTAAAAAAATTATTATGAGATGTTTTAAATACATAAAAAGTTCTTTAAAAAAAAACAATTACATACAAATTTTATTTATTGATTTATAATAGGCTCTAAATGAAGTCTTATAGAATACTAAAATTGAAAATGTTTTTTTTTAATAGAATGTTATACTCGTAAATGATGTGCAATTGCTTTTAAAAATTAGTAAAATTTTAGAGATTCAATTAAATGATTATTAAATTTTTTTTAATAAGTTTTTAATGATAGAGTAAAGTTCAAAAATATGAAAAAAAATTATTTGTGTTGCGTAAAAATTTGTTTTGCGTAAGCATTTAATTAGGTTTGGTTTTTTTTGCAAAGTCCAGCTGGTTTTATGTATTGTTTCTTGATAAAGAAACTCGTTGCGGCATGCAGATCTGCTTTAAAAATTATACAAAAAGTGATTTTTATTAAATTTTGCAAGAAAAGCTTTTTGAAGAGCATGAAGCATATAGGATTTAGGTTTCCTGTTCCTGTACTGTGCAACAGAGAAAGTATAAGTATTTTAGTAAACTGTTCACATATTTATGCTTTAATAGTTCGAAAATACAGATTTTTAAAAAGGCTTAAAAATTTGCTTTTATGTCTATTAGTCTGGGTCGTTTTCTATATATGCAACCTTGTGGTTAAACGAATTAACTTAAAAACTTAAATTTTGCAATTATTTGTTTTTTCGCAATAGGAGGAGCCTTATTTGTTTGAGCTAATTCTCGTTAGAAAGTCTGGTGCCATCCATACAAGAAAGATTTTGATAGGATCTTTTCTGAGAAAATAGGTAAGCTATTTTCATTCAAAATTTCCTATTCCCGAGAAGTTTTTTTTTTAACCTTCTATACGTTGTATAGAGATCTATTAGTTTATTTGCCCAAAATTTTTATTATTCCAATGATTAAATATAATATTAGGTATTTACAGTTAAGTCGAATAGAAAGAAGATTTAAAGCCTAAATTTATATGATAATCTAAATATAATAGAAGACAAACTGCTGCTGCTGACGTACATAAGAGAAAGAATAAAAGTAACTAATAAAATGTTAATTCAGAATGTTCTTTACGTAAACTTTCATACATAAGAATAAAAGGCACATCAATAATAAAAATGTTTTGATATGAACAGAAAGAAAAAAATCAAAACGTATAAGAAATCGGTTAGAAAGTACAGACATAAAATTATAATAAAAACGTATAAGGCTATTTCTTACATTTTTGTATGTACTTCTATTTTAATATCATTTATAGAACTAAAAAAAAAAACTATTATAATGTTAACTTAATCTTCTTTATGTAACAAATTTTCTTTTATTACTTCTGTAGCGCAAGAGTAGGAGGATAAAGAATATATCTATATTAAAAGAGAAATTAAAATTATACCAGTCGTCCTGTTACTGTTACATTTTGTAATACGTAGATTATATTTCGATTCTAGTAATTGATACACAAAAAAATGAACTATATTTATATAACTGCTTGTTGTTTCTTAAAAATTTGAAGATGAATAATAAGTTATGTAGTCTGCCTTTTGTATGTTTTAAATTTGATAAAATTTCGGGGTTGTTAGTTCAAATCCCTTCTTGCTGAATTTTTTTTTTTAATTTCAATTATTTTTTTTTTTATGCAATTACGTACTTGTTTAAATTTTAAATTTTTAAATTTAAATTAGATAAATTTGTTTGTTAAAAGATTTGAAATTTTTTTATAGGTTTATTTTGTTTCAATAATGATCTATTTCTCCATCTATTAACTTTATGTATACATATTTTTAAAATGTTTCTAAGCTCTGTATATTGTTTCATAACCTTTTTTTAGTAGATTCAAATCGAAATACTTGTATGTTTCCAACATTCTGCAATGTACCTACTCAACATGTTTAATTATGTACCTATTTCTATGGACATTATCAAATGCAAATTATTTTTTGATTTTTTTTATTATACCTACCTAATTAAGTAAAAACGAGGAAGAGTGTAGTAGAGTAGACTGTGTCAACTCTCGGATACCCGTATGACCGTAACATATACATTATATCATCCGGTTAATTACTTTTGGCAAAATTTCAAACATTCAGCTTTATTAGGTGTAGAGTAATGCTCATATAAAAGAAGGAGTTGTATGGCAGCTACTCGAACCCTTAGCAGTAGACCAACTAAATTTTGCAGTAACTTTGGCCATTACACTAAACTATTTTTTGCAAAATTTCAGACACCCAGCTTCATCAGGTGTAGTGTAAAGCTCATATAAAAGAAGGAGTTGTATGGCAGCTACTTGAACCCTCTGCAGTAGACCAACCAAATTTTGCAGTAATTTTGGCCTTATACTAAACTATTTTTGGCAAAATTTCAGACACGCAGCTTCCATAGGTATAGAGTAATGCTCATATAAAATTAGAAGTTGTATGGCAGGTACTCGAACCCGTGGACCAAAATGGCTGAATTTAAAACTCGATTCCGTTTTTTGCATAAAAACGAATTTGTGAAAATTTCATAATCCTAGCTCCTTTACTTTTTGGGTTATCGTGATGACGGACGGACGGACGGACAGACAGACGGACGGATGGACATACATAGCTAAATCGATTTATTTTTCGATTCTGATCCGATCCATACACTTGAGTCTATATTTACCCCCCCTCCTTCTCTGCGTCTCAAACGTAATGGCAAATTTATTATACCCTTGGACTATATAGTCATACGGGTATAAAAATATATTTGCTTTGATTTCTATGGGGCAGTTCATTTGGCTTTATTTCAGGGATGAGATGAGGGAAGCTTTGAAATTGCTTTGAAACATTGCTTGCTTTATTTACTTTCCAAAGCAAAAAGCAAGCAACGCAACAAAGCGTACATTTGGCCTTCGCCATTATTTCAGTTTTTAACTGAAACTAATGAAGACTTACTTCAAAACTGTTCATGTGAAGCATAGTCTTAGTTTTTAATACCAAAATGATTTACTATTTATTTAAAACTCCCAGAAAATCTTCTGTGATTTTTAAAACTGAAATTAATTTTTTCATAAACTAATAAATAAATTTAAGTTCATAAAAAATTTTTTTTTATTTTTTTTTTGTTTTTTTTTTTATTAAAAATAAATAAAATATTTTTTGGCCTGCTTACGATAATTTATGATATTTTATTTTCTAAAATAAAACACATTCAACAAAACATTAATATTTTATTTTTTAATAATTGAACACATCCAACAAAACACATTTAATTAAATGCGTTTGTAAATGCGTTACACTTCATTCTAAACAAATATATTAATAATAATTAGAATATTTATGCTGAACAGTTACTCTTTCATTAATAAATACAATTAAAGGTATTTATCTAGATTTTTTTTCTTTACATATTTTAAGTTTAAAAACAAAAAAATAACTGAAATAAATTTATCTACATCTAAATAAAGTTTGTGAAAGCAATAATAGGATATCAAATTTTAGAGCATCAATAGAATTTAATATGCTTAAAGTTATAAATAAACTATTTATTGAATTAATTTGTACTTGCATTCTAGTGTCTGTTAAATAAATGATATCTTTTAAATAAGTGATGAAAAAAAGGGTTTTCAAAAAAGCATATTTCCAAAACTACAAAGAATTAAACCTTGGAGTATATACATAGGTGCCTGGTTTTGTAAGGTTTTAAGTACTCATATCCCTCGAATGGAGAAGATTCCAAATAATTTTTTTAAAAAGTCATGCTGATTCTCAAACATCTAATTTCTCCAAAAATTTCAAGTTACCAACTTAACCATTTAAAAAAAAATATGAGGGTCAAAATCGAGTTTCGGATAACGGTAAACTAAAACAGTTTGGCAACCCTATATTTTGGTTTTAAATATAAAAATTATAAAAGATATAGCAAAAAGGGGTTCTGTGGAATAATTTTAATTATGATATCAATCCTCAGTTTTCTTATTTCAAACGGTGTAGAAATTTTGTGAAAATTCGGACGTACTAACGGAGTGAAATTAAATAGGAACATTTTTACACAATTTTTTGAAAATGTTCCAAAAAGTTTTAGATTTGTATAACGATAACTCAAGTACCTTCTTCTTAATATTTTTTTAATCACATTTTTTTGTAAATATTTTGACTTTCTACCTTAATGTCTCTGATAATTAACTTTTTCTATCAATTAGCGAAGTTTTGCACAATATTTCAAAAATTGATTTAGAATGTCAATTTATGATTACTGATAGCACAGATCACTGTTAATTATTTGTTTGCTATAAACTATATCTATATCTGAATTATATTTATGTAAAAAATTTTTTTATACTACTTACTTATAATATAACAGAAAAAAATTAAATAATTATTAGTATAACACCAATATAAAGTTAGTATAATAGAGAATTTTATAATATAGAGAACTAAAACTGATTTGTGAAACAATATTCATAATGTATTTTAAGTATATTTTATTAATTATTATTTTTATTAAATATGGACAGATCCTGTGTAAAGATTTAGTAAGTTCTATTAGAAAATAAAAAATTAAACGTACTATAAAATATAAGAATTAAAATCTTATTCTTGTTTTTGGAAAATTTTCATCTTTATACAGCCTATTAAATTTGTATCAGCTCGAATTATATGCAATTAATATTATGCAATCTGTAATTATAATTTAACAAATGATAATACTATCATTAATGCTAATTTGTCAGTAATACGAGACTTTGATAGTAGTTTAAAGCTTAATATTATAATAAAACGTAAAACTGAAAATAGATATCATAATTTATTACAAATGCGGAATATAAATGTCTGTGAGTTAATAAATAATTCAATTGATGATTATTATTTGGGACAGTATTATAAAAAAGCATTCGCAGAGCTTGGTGTAACAAAATGTCCGCTTAGAAAAGTATTTGAAATTATTTGTCATGACTTATATTGTAATTATAACATTTATCGTTTTATTTTTTAATTTTTAGGGCAGTTACTTACTTAAGAATTTTTCAGTATATCCTGGGATATTCAGAATGTTTGCACCAAAGGGACTGTACAGAAATATAGTTGACGTTTATCAACCATATCAGGATAATGTTAAAGTTGTTTCAGCAATTTTTATTACTATGGTTACATAATATTGGTATATATTAACATAAGAACAAAAGTTTTTATTCCAGATTTAGTTCAGCTACTCCAGATTTAAGCAGCTTTAAAATTCAATTATCTAATACGATTAAATATTTAAATAAAAGTTTTTGATTATTATCTTTAATAAATTTTTTAAAATGGCTATGGTTTATAATTTTTAATTACTAGTAAGAATTTAGTTATAGCTATTAATGTCTTCAAGATAGGTCCCCAAGGTGATTTAAAAAATTTTAAGGCAATATAAAGATAGAATTTAATTTAAATTAAATCGTTGAAATAGATACTGTTGTGTCTAAATTTGAGGCGTGCTAACCAACTATAAAGTTCATCTGCAGGATAAAAATCACAAAATAATATGTGTAAAACAGATTTTTCATACCCCTACGAAAGTACGTTAAAAATTTACCATTACGTATGCGCTGCAGTGAAGAAGTAGGGGATATCGAATGATATAGACTCAAGGGTATGGATTGAATCAGAGTCGAAATGAATGTCAATCTAGCTATATGGATCCGTCTGCAAAATAACTCAAAAGTTAAAGAAACTAAAATCCTGAAATTTTCATATATTTGTTTTTATTCAAGAGTCGTCTTCGCTATTGAAATTCAGCCATCGCTTTTGAATTTGCTTAATGGATTCGAAAAGCTCCCATACAATTTCTTATTTTATATGATAACTCTTTACTTAATATAGTTGGGTATCTAAAATTTTGCCAAAAGTAGTTCAACTTCATTGACAAAGTATGAGCAAAACCTTGTTTATCTAGTATAGCGGGTTCGAGTTACTGTCATACAACTTATTTTTTTATATGAGCATATTTGAAAATCTATAATGAAATTGAGTATCTGAAATTTACTGTTTTTAGCTATTGGGACTGCCATACAACTTTTATATATAAATCGGAGTCTATTTAAGTTGTTTATTTGATATTTAGGCAAAAGTAATTAACTGGATGATATAATGTTTATGTTAAGTGCATACGGGTATCCTAGATTTGACAGAGTATACTAAACATTATTCCCCGTATTTTTGTTCATTTTATTAAATTCTTCTAAAATATTCAATGTTTTACTTTACTAATTGCTGGGTGACACAGTGGGTAGAGTGCCGACCTTTTATTCGAAAGACCCGGGTTCGAGTCCTAGTGAAAGTGAAAAAAACTTTTCTGGTTTTTGACTCAGTTACCACTCGCCATTGGGTTCAAATTAATGGCTTAATCAATAATTTGTAATTGTATATTTTTAATAAAAAATACATTAATATAACAATATAAACAAATAATTTAATTGAATAATATAACTCACAGATATAGAATATAATTTAATTACAAAATATTACAATATAAACAAAACTAGAATTGTATCTATTGAAAATCTAAGACGTTTCTACATGTTATAAGGCCTAGTACTATCTCATGTTAAAATTGTATGTGGAATTCATTAAGATCAATTCTAATAACACGAATATAATATGACCCCCTGTTTCAAAATGTACCTATGGTAAAGACCGGCTTATTAGCCTAACAGTTGAACAGTTAGCGCTTTAAAAACAAGAAAAACATATTTTATTATTTCATTAGAACATTTAAAAAAATGCAAAATTATTTATTGATGTTATAATTTTAACATTATCTTGTTGCGGCTGATAAATATCAGCTATAATTCTAAATTCACCTTTTGGTAAAAATAACGGTAACAGATCTGTTGTAATACTAAAGTTTTTAAGTAAATAAGTACCCTGAAAATAAAAATTAAATTAAAATTATTAATTAAAATAAAAAAAAAATTAATTACTTTTAGTACGGGACACTTTGTTATACCAATTTCTTTTAAAGGTGGACCAACAACTGGACCAACAATGGAATCTCTAACAATATCTTCCACAAATTTACAAAAACTTCTATTTTCAGTTTTAACTATACTTGCATATTTTTTACCAATTTTACGTTTAAACATAAAATTAAGACGTAAATTACCTTCAATTTGACGTATTAATGTCATATTAAAATTCATAGTGGTTCCATTGTTTGTAAAATTGTAAGTGCATAATAAATAATGTTGATTGCAATAAATTTTTGTTGCTGTAAATTTTAAGGGCTGTAAAAGTAAAAAAAATAATAAATTGGACATTAAAATAATAATTTTACAAAGTTGAATATGAGTTTTAAAATTAAAAGCAACTATACTGAGGACTGCTATAACAGTAGATCAATCGGATTGGCTTAATTTAAAGTAACTTTTTGATTACTTACAACTGATTTTCCATCTACATCCTTATTTTGTCCACAAACACAGATAATAATTAGCACTAATTTAAAAGTATTATTTAAAGAATTCATTTAAATTATCTTAATTAACGGTTTTTTGAAATTAAGAATATTAATCACTACCATATTCCTCAAATGACTAAACTCATAAAAAGTAATTTATGTTTCTATTACAAATAAATTAAACTTTTTAATTTGATTCAGTAATCATAATATGAAGGTGTAATCAAATTGTAATTTTATGCTGTACCTAATAAAATTAAAAAATAATCATAATCATAAGTACATACATAATACATACATTATATATGTTTTGTACTTAGGTTCGTTAACTCTACGTGTGTCAATTTTATCTGATATTGAAATTTTATATATGCCTAGGTTTATAATTCACCAATTGTTTTTAATTTTGTACATGAAAGGATTGTTAATGTTACAGTTTTAACACTGTATTAGTGTTGATAATGAGGATAATATTAATCATACATGTGTTTTGAAGAAGTTTTATCTTCGCAACAAATACTTAAAATCTGTCTAACACTTAAATTATTATAATTACATTTAAATTGGTGAAAAATTTATTCTATTCCATGTGCTGTCTTCAGTTAAATATTGACAGTAAGTTGATTTAATTTTTTTTTTTTGATTGTGTTCAGTTTAATTAATATTTAATTTATTAATTTATTTTTTTTTTCAATATAATAAAAGACTCGACCAAAAGAGTTATTGGCTGGGTAACTGAAAATTTAATAATGAATATTTTGACTTTAAAAATATTATAACTGTTCGAATGTTTTGTTTACATAATTTTCTGTTCTAATTGTCAACTCTGAGTGTTTCTGTATTGGTTCTATGTATGTATACCCTACATAGTTAGTCTATCTGACCAATGGCGCAGTGGTAAAGACGCCGCCTTTCATGTGGAAGGTCTCGGGTTCAAACCCCGATTAGATCATATCCAATAAAAAAATATCGTAAAATTGTATAATTATATCGTAAGAGTTTATATCGCAATATAAAATAAGATTTAATAAAAATATATAAATAATTTTTGTGTAAGATTATGGCGCACAAAGTTAACATTTGTGCATTCATATTTCATAATTTTATACAATAGCCACAGCCGAGTAATCAACGGCTTAGTGAATATTATGATTGTGAATACATGTATTTTTGGGAGTTCATCGCAAATACTTAGCAAGAAAAACAAAGTTAAGATTATTCCAAGCATATATAAAATTCATCCTCTTAAACTTGGCTGGTAAACTAGAAAAAACACAAAAACTACCTTCGAATTATATGCAAAAAAACTCGTCAAGAAGAATAAGTAATGAAGATTTTTAGAAAGCTGTTGATCAAGAACCAATAGAAATATTAATCAAGAAAAGAGAGAATAGATAAATAAGACACATTCTTAGAAGATCTCCGAGCAGCATAGTAAGACAGGTAGGTACTGGATTGGAACTCTCAAGAAAGGAGAAATGTTAGAAATGTTATCATATAATTAAATTTAAGAATATGTTTTTCTGGTCAATCGTTTTTTTTAGTTCAATTATATGGATTTGGATCCGTTTTTTGACCTTTGACTAAGATTTGGAATAAATAAATTTGTTATATATGTTACATATTGTTTATTTAATAATATGAATATTAAATAATACAGATTATCTGACCAATGGCTTAGTAGTAAAGACGCCGCTTTTCATGTGGAAAGTCTCGGGTTCAAACCCTGATTAGATCATATCTAATAAAAAAATATCGTAAAATTGTATAATTATACCGTAGCAATTAATATCGTAATAGAATATAAGATTTAATATAAATGTATAAATAACTCTTGCGTACGATAATAGATGGCGCACAAAATTAAAATTTGTGCATTTTTAATCTTACACAAAAGCTACAGCCTAGTAACAAAGGCTTAGTTAATGCCTTATACTCCTCAAAGACGTGAAAAAGAAATATCAAAATAATATATACAATTTCAAATTTAACTAAATTTTTGTCAATAATTATCCCTAGTCACTCTTAAAAACTGTTTAATATTAAAAAATTTTATTAATTTAAAATTAAAATTGCATAAGAATTCTAAAGAATTCTGAAAATATTAAACGAATTAATATATATATATACTATACACAATATAAATACTAATACATTGAAGTAAATCCCATTGAGATTTTTTATTCTTTAAATTTTCTTATTATTGTATAAAATAAATTTATATTTTATTTTTATTTCATCACCCATATAATTTCGCGTTAAACAATTTTTTATTTCATAAAAAAAAGTGAAAATGTCATAGGTAAAAAAGTTAAAAACGTCAGCACCCAACCCCAGAAAAAGTTATCTTTTATTTATTTTTTTTTTAATCTTAGTGTCTTTATTTCACCTGTAGTTAGTTTTCAACCTAAAGAATCATCCAACTTCTGTATATAAAAATGTGATAATAAGTGAATAAAAGAAGTCATCATCAAACCCACAATTTTATAAAATGCGACAGTGAAAAAGTATTTAAAATTAAAACGATTCTGGCAAATGGGTGATTGAGAATGGTATCACCTTATAATAGGGTGGTAATGAATGGAAAAAGAAACTACAAAAATTCTATATTAAATTGTTGAAATTACCCAATTTCATTACACTTGAGTACAATTCAAGTCAAATATTACACAATCAACAATGGTGATAATTTTACAATTGAAATATTTTTAAGTTAATTTTTTTTTAATAATCTTTTGTACCTGAAAATTAAAATTCAAGAGAATTGAAATTTGTTCAAACTTAAACTTTTGACAGTTCATTTGTTAGAAAAAAAGGGAAATGTCAAACTCAATTACTTTACATTGTTTTAAAAAGTATCAATACATTTATACTATTTTTAACTCGGATTAAATATATGTATTTTTTTTAATGGAATGAAGCAGTATCTAACTTTTAAAAGAAATGTAATGCATCTTAAAGCTGAACAAACAATGATATTTCTAGATAGCTGATTCAACAAGGTTTGACAGAAGGGATATACAAACTGTAATGTGTAATGTATAAATCTCGTATTTATTTATTAATTTTTAATTGTAGAATGCAATTTATTAAAAATAAATTTGTGAAGATTTATGTGATATTATAACCATTAGTTGAGAAGGGCAATTGCATATTTTTAGGAGAAAAGTTAATTTTTCTTATTATTTTCTTATTATATTAATAGTCAATGTAAAATAAATCGTAGGAATTTTAAAAATAATAAATTTACAAAATTAAAAAAAGTATTACAAAAACTATGAAGCAAAATTAAGTAGTATTTAAATGTTGAATAGTGAATAGCATATAAACTACTACTATTATTGTAATAACGGTAAAATTTAAATGTATTTTAATACATTTTCCTTCTTCTAGAATTAGAGACAAGATATAGGTATAATTTAATGAATTCCTTGGTATATCTAGAAATAAGTATATATTATGTTTGTATTTTAATATTCTATTTTATTTTTAAATTTATTTAGAACAGGTGAAATTCTATTTTATAAGGTGAAAAATTTTGAAATGGTAAAATAGGCGTAAAAATCCCTTCTTATTTGTTGTATTTTATTTTATTTTTAGATTGTTGTTTTTTCTTAGGTTTTTTTTATTTTTGTTGTTTTTTAATATTTGTTATAAAATTGTTCAGTTGAAAATGTTTATTACTTGTGCTCATTTTATTTTTCATTGCGTTATTTTTATTAATGAAATCTTAAGATACTTGTAAGGTATTTAAACATTTTGTTTTTGCTGTTTTTTTTGTAACAAAAAGAAAATTATAACCATAAAATTGTATTAAGGCAAAATATCATAGGAAAGAGAATGGGATTTGTTTATTTTTTTATGAATTGAAAAAATAAGAAAACCTAAAGAAAATGAAAGTTTTTTTATTTGAAAAAGTAAATTGTTAGAAAGTGCTTATTTTATATTTTACTTTTTGAATCTTATTAAAATACATTTTCTATTTGTGGTACAAAATTTATTAGGCTCTTTTATTTTTAATAATTTATTTTATTAATTTTTTAGAATGTTTTTTTCAAGTAATAAATGCCTCTAATTGTATAATAATATTATGGGTTATATTTGTTGAATCCTTTTAATTTTTCCTTAAAAAAATTTAATTAAAATTTAATTTTAATAAATTTTTATTTAAATAAAATTTAATATATTTTGGTTTACTATTTGGGTTAAAAACCTGTTTATAACTAAAGGTTATTAATATAAAAAAAAAAAAACAAACAAAATATTTGACATTTAAGAAATTTAATACGTTATACGGTTTTTATAAAATGGCGGTGCTGTCAAGTAATTAAAACAATTAGAATTTATTTAACATATTATATTAAGGGCTTGCATTTAAATATGATTTTTTTTAAAAAATTTAGAAAAATATTATTTATGTGCAATATCCTAGTAAGTTGCTAATTTTTAAGATTTTATGTCAAAATGTTAAAATTAGGGTTGGCAATCCCGTTCTATATTTTCAATTTTGGGATTGCATTTACCTAGTCCCGGGATTTTTAAATACCTTTTCTTGAAAAATATTAACATATTATTTTAACAAAATTAGTAAAATGACACATTCAAAAATAGCTTTATAAAAAAAAGGTTTATTAAATTATAAAAAAATTAATAGTTTTTATAATATTTTACGTTAAATTTATTGTTTTTATAATATTCTTAATTATTAAATTAAAAAAAGTTCATTGTTAAAGTTACATTTTTAATTATTAAATAATAAAAATACGTAATTATTTTTTATTATTTTTAAAATGTTTTGAGGAAGCACGGCACATCCAAAGTTTCATCGAACAAACGACTTCTTATTTTCATTGCAAAAAGTCCGGCCCCAGAAAAAGCACGTTCTGACTCTACACTGGTTGGTTTGATTTTCATTAGAAAATTATATGCTCTTTGCAAAAAATCACCACGTGATCCTCCATTTTCAAACAAATGAATTTTGATTCTCGACAAACGCGCTGTTTTTATTGAGATCGTTTGAATCACTAGATTAAATGCGACTAAGAGGCAAACAAATTTTAAGAATGTTAGTGCAAATTGGAGTATTGCAAAAAAAATTTTCAAGATTTTCTAATTTTAAAATTCAAAAAATTTCCAAGTAAGTATTTTCAATGTTAATAAAATTCAAATCTCAACCGAAAAAATTTAAATTTTGAAAATTATCCCGGGATTTCGGGAATTGCTTAAACTGCGGGATTCCGCGACTCCTAACCCTGGTTCAAATATAAATGTGTCATAACGGCCGTGGAATCAATATAAAAATTGAAGCAGTTTTGATATTTTTTTTCCTAAAGATTTAAAGTTTACTATTTTGTAGTTTTTGCAAACTTAATAGGGACCAAACAAGGTATTAACCGTACAAATCGGACCTCAGGACTTAAGTTCTATTTTCTTCTGTAAAAATTTTGTCCAAAATTTTCCAACTCAACTGGAAGTGTGTTTAAAATGGCCACAAAATTCCACGACAATTTAACACGAATAGGTTCAATAAAAGTTGGAAATTAAAAATGACATTCAATACTGATACCTATAATTTCTAACAATTCGTATTGTATAAGATTTTCGAATTTAAATTAAGGTTCAAAAATTAAACAATTGTTTGTATTAAATTCGTATTACTGTAGTTGCTAACGCAATTATAATTTTCAATTATGACATTTGATGGTTTGTTTGACACATGTTTATTTGACACTTTAATTATTATATTCAAACTAGTAATTTTTAACTGAGTTTTAATTTTTAAATAAATTTTGAAAATAATTTACTTAAATTAAATTTAATATCAGAGTAATAAGTATATGTAGGTATTAATTTTTTTTTGATCTTCTTGAAACAAAATTTGAACTTAGTTATTAAAGTTAACAAACTGTAATTAAATAATTTTAATAAAATAAAATTTAAATTTTTTAAAAAAACTAACTGGCATTTTACAAAATTTTAATCAGGTAATTAAATAATAAATTATGTAGTTATTATAAAAATCAAAAGTATACAATAAAATTGTTTTAATAAAATAATTATTCTATTTTAAACAATTGTTGAATTTAAATTATCAATTAATTTTTTAATATTATCCAATTAAAAATAAAACTAAAATTTTACAACTTAATAAAATCTGAAAGTAAAAAGTCTTTTTATTTGAAATGTTTTAAAAATTTAACTTTAAAATAAAATGTAGGTACAAAATTAAATACATTAACATACTTTTTATATTATATTGTATTATAATATTGTATCTATTGGATACAAATTTATCTTTAACTATTTTTTATTATTCTTTGAGAATTCAAATTAAACATTTATTTAAAAAAAAAAAAATAGCAAATCAGGTGGGTTTTTTTTATAAGTATCTACAAGTTAAATAATAAAACTGAAGATACTAAAAAGAAAATCAAATTAACAAGGTATAATAAGAGATTTAAAAGTGGAGAAATAAAAGAAAATATTTAATAAAAACAAATGAAAAAAAAAGTGCGAATAATAAAATAGAAAAATAAAATAAAAATAAAATGTTGTAATTTTATTTTTAACTATAGACAATAATATATTAAAACTGACTTTTATTTCTATCTTATAGATATATAAGTATTAGACAATTGCAAAAAAAAACCGTAATCTCAATCCAATTTGATCTTTTGTTTCAAGTAGTACAATAACCTATAGAATTGTACCTAAAATCTTTTACTTTTTTTTTTTGGAATCTGAAGATACAATTCTAATCCAAATTCAAATCCTAGGAGTAGATTACATTGAACAAAATAATAGAAATGCTTAAAAAAGTAATGAAATAAAAAAATGGATATAACAAATGAAATTTATATGTTTTATTTAATTTTTTTATGTTTGTGTGTTGGTGTATTTGAATTTGAAAAAAAATAAATTTATAGTATTTAGTATCTATCAGTATCATTAAATTGTTATAAAATGATTTTTAGGTATCGATAATGAAAGATTCACTATTAAAATACAATTTTTTATTTTAACAATATCTTATTAGGGTTTAACTTGCATGTATATATATAATATAGGTATATATTTATTCTTTCTAATTTCAGTATATTGTATATGTATAAGTAGATTTTTGTAAGATTTTAGAAATGTATAAATTAATAGACGAATTATACTTTTGTTTTTGATTCTAGACCATAGGCCTTGGGAATAAATCAAGTAGAATTAAAACATACCTTTAAAGTTGCTATGTTTATTCTCAATGATTTTAGTTTATTCTTTCTTGGTCTGTATATTTTTATTATACACTTTTTGGGAATGTCAAGTTCTAATAATTGGCAAGTTCTAATTCTAATAATAGGCCTTGGGAATAAATCAAGTAGAATTAAAACATACCTTTAAAGTTGCTATGTTTATTCTCAATGATTTTAGTTTATTCTTTCTTGGTCTGTATATTTTTATTATACACTTTTTGGGAATGTCAAGTTCTAATAATTGATTAAGATCACAACCAATTTTAATGAAATTTAGTATGCAAGCTTTTTTTGCCAAAAGAAAGAACGTCTTCCCAGATGGGGCAAATTGGAAAACTGGATTAAGGGACTCCCATACAAAATAATCAGACTCTACAAGAAATATTAAAAAACCTTAGAGACTATAAGAATTATGAGAAACTTTAAGAAAAACTGAATTATAAAAGGCCGATTTTGGGATTCGGCTCTGATAACATCAATTTTATTTGATGATAGTAATCAATGTTGAACGAAGTATTTTCAATTGAAACGAGCTCTCAAATATCAAGTTAAAAGAAGTTGGAAAAACTGTATTAATGATTAAACAATTAAAATGATTAAAAGAAAAGATGCGAGTTAGTTTTTATATTAACTTCATATTTAGAATTGTAATTTGAGCCAAAAGATGAACGCCAATTGAATTGAGTCAACTATTCGGTAAAAGGTAGACATCTAAAATAAGAATTCGACAATCTATAAACCACTGCTAAACAGAGTCTTTACGTAGACACAGAAGATAATTCATTAAACATACAATTCTAGAATGAAAATTCAAAAATTAAATTATTTAGTATTACTTTCCATCCAATGTCTTAAAAGTTAAAAAGCAATTACTTTCAAATATAAGGTGTGAAAATTAGTTTGAGGAAATTTTGTGTAAACCTATCAAATACTCTTTACATTTTTTTTTCTATAAAAATAGTAAGTAGTTGGGTATAAAATTGTAATTGCAACTAATTTATATTTTCAGATCAGTATGATGGTGCTTTGATTCCTCTAACAAATTAAAAGAAAATTAAAATGCTTTTTGTTTTATCATCTTGAAAATAGTAGCTATGGTTTTTCATTTCAAGTACTTAAATAGACCATTTTTAAATCTATAGATAGGTGTTTTGTATTTTCCAAAATGATTAAATAATTCTTAAGTCTGTTCGGTAAAACTTCAACTAGAGATGAAGATTAAAATAGAGTAAGAGAAACAAAAGAAATGAAAAACATTAAAATTAATGAACCATTGTTTAAAAAAAGATTATAATCATAAAATTTCGATTAATTGTCCGAGTTCTGAATGAAGTTTTTTTTATAATATTTAATTAAATTATTTCCTCAAAAATTGCCAGGTCGAAACTATTTATTTTTTTAAGGAACTGGAAAGGAAAATTACTGTAATTTTATATTTAATGGTGCAATAAAAAACAGAAATAAATTTAAATTGATCATAATTTCAAGAATTAATTTTAAGGAATGAATTTTAAAATTGTAAAATTTTACGAGGCCATAAAAAAAACTTTTAACAGTCACTTAACAAGAATTACCAGTTAAATTTAGATAATTGTCTTCATTTATGTCAGTTCAATGAAGATATTAAATAAAGTTTTACCAGTTTTTTCGTATAGAAAAACAGGAACAGGTTATTAATTTTTTTAAAATTGCTAGAACCAGATTTGCCTCTTTTTTTGGCACTATTTTCTCCTAGAATAGTTTAAATTGTAATTTAGAATCGAATTTATTGATCAAAGTTTTATCCCTTGTAAAGTTATCCTTGAAAAGCATGAAGCTATTGTTTAAAATAGGTATCATCTTTTCTGCCATATAGGTCTTGCTAAGTCCTTTTTAGATTTTTTATTTCTGTGTCCTTTTTAGGTTTTTTATTATACAACATGCAGAGCAACCTGCCAGTTAGAAGTTGAAGCGGAGAGCTGATAACAAGTGTCAATGAGCAGACTCAAAGATGGAAGGAGCACTTCGAGAAAATCAGTAATATACAGTCAATAGCAAATGTGCAGCCACAAAGGGACATTATCGCTACCCCATCCATACTAGACATCAAATTCTCCATACTGAAGCTGACATGTAACATAGCAGCTGGAAGTGACGGTCTACCAATCGAAATCTTAAAACTCGATCAACAAACAGCAGGTGAGCTCATACAGCGGTATACAGCAAATACATGGGTAACTGAAACAATTCCTACAGTGTGCAAGAAAAATATAATAGATTAGATCCCGAAGAAACTTATCTGACTGCAAAAATTGTTGAGGTATCATCTATAAAATGGTGAGGTAACAACATCTATAAAATCCTAGCCGGGATAATACAAAATAGGCTCCAAAATACAATGCAAAACATGCTCAGATGAACAAGCTGGCTTTCAACCAAACAGAAACTGCATGGACCAAGCAAACACCCTTAGAATAATTGTGGAACAATCACATGAATGGAGATTGCCGCTATGTCTAATATTTTTTGATTTCCAGAAAGCACTGGACTCCATCCATAGAAATGCAATATGGAGAGCACCTGCGAATAGAAATGTACCCAGGAAAATATTTAACATTATCAAGAACATGTATTTCAACTCGTAACTATCAGTACTACATAATGGGAATATCAGCGACCCATTTCCAACTAAAGCTAGTGTTAAACAAGGATGTCCTCTGTCTCCACCAATGTTCACCATCGTACTAGATGATATCATGAAAGAAATAAGTTACACCGAAAGAAGCATAAATTGGTCAGATGATAAAAATCTTGAAGACCTTGACTTATAAGTATGACATCTATCTATTATCACACAACCAAGAAGATGTTCAGTCCAAATTGAACCACTTGCAGCAAATAGCGCGAAACAGTGGGTTAGAAATAAAAATCAACAAAACCAAAGTAATGTACATATACCTCCCAAATAGTAATCCAATAAAGTTAGATGGCCGCGACATAGAATAGTTAGTGGCGGACATAATATTTGATTAATAAATTTAAACGAAAATATTGAATCAAGAGGGTGTGCCGTAAGTGTACCTTCTTTTTAGGAGTAAGAGTGTTTTGAACAGCAAGTTGTTGTTTTTAAGTTCAAAGCTTTAAATTAGGAGCAAATATTTATGGATTTCTAAGTGAATTCAATTTGTAGTTAAATATTTTTGCCTTCAGTAATAATTGCAGGACTTAGAATTGACTAAAAGAATATATACTGCATCATAAAGAGTTCTTAAAAACCGGATTTCAAACTAGCTCTTGGTCTTACTAAAATTTTGAGTGCACTCATGATTGGCACGATGTTGACTAACTATTAAAGTATTGTCTATTTTAAGTATTTGCTGGATTAAAGTATTTTAAAAATTCAATTTGAAATTTAAAAAAAGAAATTTAATTAAATTTAATTCAAATAATATTTATTGATACGATTCAATGATGTTCTCCCCATTTATTTTTTCAATTCTCATCAATATTAAACAGCAAATTTTCCCACAATTTTAAATTTTTGATTTTTTTTAATTAAAATTAATTTAACATTATTTTTATATTTTTTTTTTATACTTGTCTATTAATTGACAATTTTTTCATTATAAAGGTTTACCTTAAATTATAAAAAAAAAAAGTCAATTTTAATCATGTCTATAGTATTTAACATTTTAATTTAAATCAAATTCAAAAAAAAAAAAAAACTTTTAAAAAAAAGCTGACAAGGAAAATTCACGAAAAAAAAAAACTTAAACCAAAATTTTAATTAAATAATTTTCCATCGTTTAACTTCGTTATAATAAATTGTTTAAAATTAATTTTCGCAAAAAAATACAAAAAAAAAAACCTCAAACAGTTCAGAGGAAGTTTTTTGTTTTCTCAATATTTTTTTTTTGCACTAAGGATCAAGATTATTATTCTTTCTCTTTCTCTTACTACTACTGAAACAAAAGAAAAACAAAAAACACAACCGGAAATTTTATTAAATTAACTAATTTGTCCGGTCAGTACAATTTTTTTCCTAGTGTTCATTAAAAGTTTTCCACTGTTGAAAAAAAATTTATTGTTGTCTAAATTGCGGTAGTGAGCGTAGGTAGACAAATATTAAGGAAATCATATCTGAAATAACCCTTATTATCGAATCAAGACATCCAACTGTGTGAGAGTCAAATAAAAGTTGCTGGAAGTTGACATGTATTATTTATGGTATAAATGAAAGGTCTTCTTAAAATTAATACACTAGATCTCACTTTAGTGCCTCTCGGTTAAACATTTTTTGTAGAAAATCTTGTATATTCTAAGTATGGTTAAGCGCCTTCACGGATAATTGCCCAATTTTTATTACAGTATACTATCAAATAATTCTTCGGGAACTACAGTTATTTATTAAAAAATTTTAAATATGGCATAATAAGGTCATTTTAATTAACACAAAGTGTGAAAGTTACCATGGAAACCGTACTAAAGTTTAAATTGTGAGCTATAATATTCTCTAATGGCTTTCAACGTTGATTTGATATAAATTTGAAAAATTAAATCATTTTTTACTTCTTAATTTTTATAGTATAATCGAAAAGGGTATTCGCCAAAATTATGAACCTGATTCTACATCCTATTGCTCTTTCCATTTTTAAATCATTTTATAGTATAAAATTTTTTGAAAATTTTATGTCATTATATTCTAGCTTCCTTCTTTAAGTTTTAAGCTTATTAAGAGGCGAGAGATGCTTTTAAAGTTTAAGAAGCGACCTGTGATACAATTTAAAGTTTATAATTAATTCAAAAAGTTTGAAGGATATTGTTTGAAGGAAATTCGATATAATGATTAAGACTTAATATTCTCTTGGAATTCTCTTTTGCCGTAAAAGATTTAATATCGCCATAATCGCAAACTAGATCTTCCATTGGGGTATCGATTATCTAGTCCGAAATATCAGAATGGAATAAAATTTTGAAATACAATTAAATTAAAAAGCTATTCCAGACTTGAATTCCTTTTAACTTATACCTTAAGCCTTGCTCAAAAATTTAGTTTAATAAAGTATATATTTAATGTGATGTTCATAATTAAATAACTAAAGAAATTTAATAACTGGAAATTAAAGAAATTAAAAAATAAAAATAAGCTTAATTAATAAATCATGTTCGTCCCATCATTTTTCTAAAGAAGTAATTACTCTATATTTAAAAATATAATTATAATCAAAGCTGTGCAATCCCACATAAATTTATAATTTAATAAAAATATCAGATCAAAATATACATATATTATTTGACTTGTGATTTTTATATGAAATATAATAAGTTTTGGAATCTGCGATTTTTGAAAAAATGCACCAGTACGCTGAAACCCAAAAAACCTGTTTTTTTTTGGGATGTCCGTCTTTCTGTCTATTTGTGCATACGTATACCGACTAAACGGCTAAGCGGAATACTTTCAAAATTTCATATATGTATAAGGTTTTATGTCAAGTTAATGCCATAAGTTTTTGGAGAAAACATGTAACCCCAAGGAGCTCTTTTCTAGGGTAAATTTTAGGATTTTTCATAAAAGAAAATTTCATAGTTTGTGTTCCCCACAGTTGATAATGTATATGCGTAATGTATGTAATGTATATCGTCCAGTTCCGAGTTGCTTTCTAAGCTTTCCATTCCCTCATGAAAAAAAAAACCAGCACGAAATACTGTACGAAAAAAACAGTGGAATATATTTTATATAAATTTTACACATGTAATGATAAAAAATTTTTGAAAGAGATTTTATATTATGATTTTCGTGTAAGAGCGGTTGGTTCTGTGTGAACAAGTCATATTTTTAAAAACTCACAGTACACTCTAATTCTAATTAATGCAATCAAAATTATTTTTTTAGAAACGCTTTATGATTTCTACCAACTAAAAATTGAAAAGTAATTGTTATATATTTTAACTCTTTCCTTCTTTTTATAAAAAAAGGAATCACGATGCCTTTTCCAAAAAAAAAAAACGAAATATTAGTTAAATTATAAAGTATTATATAAAAGTTAAAATTAAAAAAAAACTATAGTTTCAAAAAAACCAAAAAAATATAGAAATTGTGTTTTTTTATGAATTTTGATTACTTTATTATCCTTTAATAATCTGAGAGAAGACCCATATATGTTACATTTATAATTGAAATAATTTCAAACTTCCTAGTTAAGTTTTTTTTTCCCGATTATTAAAATACGTTTAGTTTCTAAAAAAAAAAAAACAATTCTAGGACTTTTTGTCCTTTTCTATTCCAAAAACAACAACTTGTGCTGTTCACATGGTCTAAGGATTAAAAAGCAGAACAGAAAAAAGAGAAACAAAAATGAAAAAAAAAATAATAAAAGGATTGGGATCCTTGAACAAAGCTTTAAAGTTATGTGAGTTCATTCGTATATGTTCATTATTAATTTCATATATATGAAATTGAAAACAAAGGACTTTTTTTTTTTTTTTACAATCCTTTTTAGATTTTTTTATTTTGTTATATAATTACATATATATATATATATAGTAAAGAGTTTTTGTATGTTTGTGTGTATGCATGCACGATGTTGAAGATCAAAAAGAAAATAAATACAAAAAAAAGGAAAAAGGATAAAATTTTTGACCCGTGAAATGAGTTTTTCTACAAAGTAATTTTTTTTTTTTTTTAATTCTTCTTTTTAAATATTATGAACCTTAAAAAAAGACGGTGTATACTGTGTATTATTAATAACATATAACATAACATAACAGGGATATACTTATTTGATAATTACAACGTCAAATTGTTTTTTTTTTGTGATTTTGTTTGTGTAATTGTATTAGTATACAATAATTGTTGTTCTTTCTTATAAAATTTCCTAATTGAATTATTTTAACGATTTGATTTATAAAAAATTCTTCTAAAAAATATGAAACCATTATTTAGATTTATGTATGTCTGCTTCTAGAGTTTTAATTATTATTGTGTTAGTTTGTTGTATTGGGCTTTTTGGTTGTTTCAGGATTGAAGAATATTTTATGATTTATATTAACTGCAGGATAATGAGTAAAATGTTGCAATTAAATTAAATAATTTGAACTATTGAAATTCGAATGATGTTTAAGAAATTTAATAAGATTATGATATATTTAAAATTTGGAATTAGGTAAGTTTTTATTGTAGACATTTTTAAATAATTTATATTGTTTCTTAAAGACCTGATATATATTTTCAAGTTTAAAATTTACCAGAAGGTCTATGATTCTAATTTATATTTTTCCGCTGATTTTCTTCACTTTTGATAATAAATTCCGAAAATTTCAATAATATGTTTAATTCATAAATTTTCTATTCGAAATTTTTACTATAAATATCCGCCTATAAATATGCAACTGTTAATAACTAAACATTACTTAAAATTTAAATGTGATATTAAAAATCTAGTATTATTATGCAGTAACAGATAAAATTTCCTAAATTAAAAAATTAATTCCTAAAAGTGAATATAATAAAAAAAAACCCATGTATTTAGAAATATATGGTGACACATAAATACTGTTATGATTTAATTAGCGAAACAGTTTTTTGTTTAAGTTATGTTTTTTTTTCAGAATTAGTTAACTTTGAAAAACTCGGGAAATTTATGATGGAAAAACTCAATACAAAACAAAGAGCTCGAAGTTAGCAACGAAGTTAAAAACAGAGAACCGAAGTTAGCACTCGGTTTTTCAGACACAAAGATCACAAAATTCATACATAAATTCAGAACAAAAATTAGAATTTGAGCCGGGGTCGGAGTCGGGCGGGCGGAGTCGAAAACGAAGAAAAGTTGCAGTTAATGTAATTGGCATTCAGTAAATTCAGTACTAGACAATGATTGAACATTTTTTGCGGTCAAAGGGAGAGAAAAGTTATGGAAAATGCTTTGGAAAGAACACGTCAGTACGAAGAAAACAATGTTTTATAGCCCCTGAGCATTTCATTTTTCTTGATAAAAATGGTTATATCCAAAACCAAGATCATGTCCCAATACTATACCACTATAGTAGACGGGCCACATGCAAGGCAAAAAAGTATAACCCGGGCAATATTAATGGAGAAAGTTTGATATACGACATGTCTGTTACTAATAAAGATAAAAAAATTAAAAAAGAATATTGGTGGTTTGTTACATTACAATTACAAAGTAGGTTTTAGTTCAGGCTTAGTAAAGTTTTAAGATAGATTAAGTAGAATAAGGAATAGGTTAGGTTGTTTTTAATAAAAAGTAAGATTTAATATTGATTTTTTTTTCGCCATCATTTTTTTCAATACTACATAAAAAAGTGGAATAAATAGAGTTTTAACTCCAACTAATAAGAAAATTAAACTAAAAATTAGAAAAAAAATTAACGTAAAAATTAAATATTAATTATTAATTTAAATGTTAATAATTAAAACAAAAATGACTAATAAGTCAATTTTTTATAATCTTTTTATAGGTAAAATAAGAATGTAATAAAGGCAATAATAAAAGTTTAATACAGAAAAAAGTTTCTTTCACTTTTCACATTGAATTTGGTAAGGGACTTTTCTGGTAAGGGGAGAAAAGTTTTTAATATTCTCCTAGTAAAATATAAAATACATATTGTATAAACAAAAAAAAATAGTATTACTAATAAAATTAAAAAATAATATGTCTGCTACACTATAAAAGGAAAAGTATGCTTCACTTCCTTACCATGCTGTATTCAATATGGAAATATTTATAAATAAGTAAATATGTATACGCCTGTAAATATGCAACTATTAAGAATTTAACATTATATACTTAAAATTTTTAGGTAATATTAAAAATTTAGTATTACAATGTTACTACATTCAGATGAAAATAAAATAAATAAATAAATTAAAAATCTAAATGAATAAATATATATACCGGTCATTTTACCAACTTTAAAAAATGTTAAAAAAAATCTATAAATATATTGAATATATAAGATATCGAACTAGTTGCAGTTTCTTGAATTAAATAAAATTTAAAAGTATAGTAAAATTGCCTTAATTCTTATATGTAGAATTCCATGATATAAAAGTCTTTAATTACCTAATTGTACGCCAAATGAAATTTCAATAATATAGATCTTATTTAAAACTTATTAAATATAAAATACAATTTTTAAATAAATTACTTTAGTTTTTTTTAAATAGCATATTTTCATTTTCGTACCCGTATTTTAACTAATACTTTTAATTTAAATTTGTTAATATTTTGTAAATTTTGTAAATTTTTTAAGAAAAACATTTCTTAAACAAACAAATTGTTAAAACATACATTTCTATAAACATGTTAATTCCTTTATTATTTTCTATACACTTAATACCGTTTAATATCCTTTAAGAACGAGTTTTCCCACTTTTTAAAATTTCAGAATCCAACATATTTATAAACATATGTGTATACATATGTATATTCCAGTTTTCCTGCAACATTTTCTGAAATTAATATGAAAATTGAAAAACTCCAAAAAAAAATATTGAAGTAGTAGTAAAGGAATCAGGCTCAATGGGATTCAAAAGTTAAAAAGTTAGTGAAAAATAAAAACTGTTGTATGAGGAAAAAAAAATTTCACACACGAATTATTTTTTCAATTATTTCATATTCATCAAAATATTGTTTTTTTTTTTTTTTTAAAAATTTTTTTTGAAAATAGAAAATTCGGATTTTTTTCGAATTATATTCCGTCGGAAGTTAAAAAAGAGTTTTCGAAATTTAAAACAGTGTCAAAATCAAGATTAATATAAGGTTTATTGGGTTTAATTGTTCAATTTCCGATTTTTGTTAAAATTTTTAATTTTTAAGGAGCGTTCCATAACTTTGGTTTAGTAAACCATTTTTTAAAATCTTGTTTTTAGAAAATATCGATTTTAGAAAATCTGAATTTTTTAAAAATCTCATTTTTTAGGATTTTAGAGTTATATATAAAAAACTAGAATTATACGATTTTTCCAAGATGTAAAAAAAGGAGATTTTCTAAAACGTGATTTGCAAAAAGGTGATTTTCTAAAATGAAATTTTTTTAAAAACATGATTTTCTAAAAACGAGATTTTCTAATCGAGAATTTCAAACACAAAATTTTATATTAGATTCCATTTATTATTTGCAATTAATAAGTGAAAATCACTGCTGAGATTCTTTGACACACTTAGGTATGAATTTTAATCCAGATGTTGGAAGACTAAGAAATATAGTGAAATGAAGAAGCTTATTCATAACTCAATTTTGTGCAGTCTTTTTTAAATTTAATAAGAATTCAAATAAAATTAAGTTTCACTATTTAAAGTTTCACTGGCCAATTTTAAGAGTATGCTAATCAATTGATCGGAAAAAGGTCTTTTAGAAACCATGAGGAAATGGAACTTTAATTTGATTTGTTGATAATCAAAGAACAACTATTTCCAAGTAATTAGTAAATTTTTGGCCAATTCTACCCTGCAATTTTGGCACAAATCTTTGAACAGCTTTCAACATGTCCCAATTAATTCATTATTATACAGAAGTGTTTTTTTCAAATACTTCAAGTTATGTATTTGAAGTAATGCTTCAAGTTCAAATTGGTGGGTCAACTTCATATTTAAAATGACTTTCGAAGTCTTCCGAGTTGACAGCACAAGTATAAAGGTAATGAATCTATCACATGATTAATGAGTACCTTTTTTATCTTTAATCACGGCCTGTATCTTTCTAGACAACTGTTTTCGATCATTGCAAGTAATTCCAATCTATTTCACAGATCTAGTATTTATTTAGGTGAAATGACATTTAAGAAAATGCATATTTTAAATAAAAATCAGTACCACTGTTGTTTGCTCATCCTATAGCGTCGTTTGTTTAAATTGTATACGATGTCGTGAGTGTCATGAATGAACAAATGAATAAGGCAAAAAGTAAGTAAATCATAAATTTATATAAATTGTATATATATATTAAATATAACTGTACAATTTATGTGTGACGATTTAATTAGCATTTTAAATATTTTTTCATATTTTTTTTTGTAAAAAATAAAGAGTGAGTTTTTCTATTAGTGTTTTTGTTTTTGTTAGAAAAAGACAAAATATTATGAGTGAATTTTGAAACGTATTGCATTCAAGTGGAATATTTTCATGCTAGTTTTGTTATTTTAACATAAATTTATGCTGACTCTAAAAAAATATTTTTGTACAGAGGAATCATAGAAGAGTAAAATGAAAATAAAAGTATGGAAAATTTTTTTTTTATAATCAAGGATTTAAAAAGGATTTTAAATATAACAATTTTCATTTTGTTATTGAGATTCAAATTGCACCAAAGAGTGAAAGAAATAAAGGAGTAAATCTAGATGAACTTTATTATCTAAAATGATTTATTGCGTGGGAATTTTAAAATTTGTTCATAATATGAATGAATGGGGTATAAAATTTAATTAGAAAAATTGAATAAAAGAAAAAAATAAAATAAGTAATTTTAATTGAAATTATTTAAAATCTGATTAGAAAATACAGTTGTGGTGACATAATTTTGGGGATTGAATAACCATGCAAAATTATTTTCCCTAAAAGTATGCAATTCTGTATTGTGTTAGAAAATTACTTTATAGTCATTTTTGAAATTTGTGATAATTTAAGGGACTTAAGTGGCGTAGTGGTAAGTGACCGGCGTATTTGAAGGAGTCGATCCCTGCACAGATCGCCAGCTTTTTTTCAATGAAAATTTCTGAAAAAATTAATTAGTTGTAATATAATAAATACAGAGGACTTGGTGTCCTAGTCACTAGGTATCTGGCGTACTATCCGAAGGAATTCAACCCCCGCCAAGTTCGTAGTTAATTTGCAACCTGCAAGCTACTCCTCAAAATTGTGAGTTTTCGCACATTGTTAAAAGTTCAATATTTTTTTACTGTACTGTCCGTTTAGCAGCTATAAAAGACCAAATTTTTAAAATAGCTCATTTTAATCGTTCTGAAATATGAAAATTGTTGTGGTCTTAAAAATTCTTAGACTTAATTGTTCTTAGACTTAATTTTAACGAGGGCCATTGAAAGCTTCAAAAGTTACCTATTGAAGCTGCGCATGGTTCTTATAGGCCGTATGCAACCTTAAAACACCAAACCACAACCGATTGTGAGACAAACTTTAGTATGAGACCAGTGTTACAAATGTACAAAGTGGTTTCGACGATAGGGGTGTCAAAGGATTTTTAGAACTTGGGTTTGGGAAATATATTATGATGGTGATATTTTTTTCTTTATCCTATAAAATATTTTCAATTAATATTTTTAAAACTGTTTCTGTTTTTTTGAAGGCAAGAAAAGTCTTAGTTAAACTAGCTTAATCAATTAAATTTTCATTATGTTTTCCTAATTTTCCATCCAAATTAATTTCCAAGATTGTTTTCAAAAAAAAAAATATTAAAAAGATTAGTAACATGTAATTGAGAAGATAATAAAATTTTAATTAAAATGAAAATACTGAATTTTTAAATTGGATTTTAAGAGAATAATTGAAACTATGACAAGTTAATTATTATAAAAGTTAAATAAGTCAGATTTAAGAGAAATATAGTGGAAGATTAAATAAATTTAATGTCCATATAGTTTTTAAAAATGAAATTTAATAAATGAAATGAAGAAAAATTTTCATATTATTTATAATTCTTGAAAATAGACAAAAATGTTCGAAATGAATATTTTTAGGGTAATTTGAAAGAAAGAATAAGTTTTCAATATTTGGCATGATGAGTCTATTATATTTTTTGGTAAAAAGTTCTAAACTAAAAATAAAATTTAAATAAAGTAATTAAATTATGTTAGAGTTAATACTAGGTTAATAGTTCATTTCCATACGTTAAAAATCATATACCAAATAGTAGAAAATTTAGGATGTATTAGTTGAAGGGAATATACATTTGAAATTCATTTTTGTTCTCTATTAGTCTACTTTGGAGAACAGAGCTGCAGCTTGAAGTCTCCATTTATTTCTATTCTTAGTGTTTTCTACCATTTTATTCCAGAATAATTTGGCCTTTCTTGATTCATTCAGCACCGTTCTGTTCCTTGTTGTTTTGGGTCTGGTTCTTGATCCTTAACTTCTTCGATCCTTCTACACGATTGAAGGATCGAAATAGTTAGACGCCATTTTTCTCATGCATTTATTTTTTTACCTTAGAGTTTAATAAATCCACCTCGATTTCTTTCTGGTGTTTGTCTTCACTATTGACTTTTCAGTTTGTTCGTGCCCCAAAGTCTACATTTTTTATCCGACATTCGGCATATTATTCTGAGATGTTTATTTTATGAAGACCTGCAATGTGTTGAAGTAGATTTTACGTACAAATTGCATATTGTTAGTTTGGCTAACTTTGATATTTTCGAACTGTTCCATACGAAACGAATTGTACTAAAAGCTGTTTTAGCTTCTGAATATCAAATTTACCTATTTCTAATCTCCTGATTATCAGAGGATTGATTAAGAAAGAGTATAGGAAGATATTTCAGTTTATTTGAATTCCGATCCTATTTATTCAAAGGTTTAAGTTAAGTTGTATTTATAATCCGTGGTTTTCTATCTGATTTTTCATAGCCATTGATAACATTTTTAAGCTTTAAAAAACGTCAATAATGCGAAAAATTTATAATTCCTTTTAAATATAATTTGAATATTATTTAATAATATCTAATTGGGTAAAAGGAAATATTAAATATTTTTTTTATGAATTTGACACATTTTGTTTTAATTGTCATAAAATTTTTATTTATTTTTCTATACTTTCTATTAATAGGGCGTTCCACAGAGAAATCTGGAGAAGAATTAATAATAGGATAAAGAAAATATAAATACTTCAAAAAAGATGTCCAGAACCAATTATAATTCCTGGTTTTTAATTTTTATATTAGGTATTTATTTGCACACATATTAAATATGTTTTATATAAATATAATTATTAAAATTAAGATATCCTGCTGACGTCAAATGCCTTTATCCTTTTTTATTTTTGGATTTATATAAAAATTCTATTTTTTTTTTATTATGTATTACCACATCATATTCAAGTCGTTTCAAGTGACTATTTGATCTTTGAATTTCAGAATAATTCATAAAAACCATGTATATGTGTGGAGAACAATGGGCTTTTTAACACTCTTTTTTATTTTGAGGTTTCCCCTATGGAATATATATGGTTTTTTCTTCCTTTTTTAGAATTCTTCATTTTCTAGATTTTTTATTGTTTTCAAAATGATTTTTAGATGATGTTGACCGCCTCCCAAATGATTTGTCGAATTGTTGATATTTTCATTCTTTTGTTGTGTAGTGTTGATGATAATGATGATTACATCTGGTTTTACTTAATCATTATTTATCCCATATGGAATAGAAGACTATTGTTGTAAGGTTATTTCAATGAAAAACACAACATTACTTTTAAATGTTTTTCTATGATGAGCTGCTGTAGGTAACGTTTCTGAAAGATTTCTTATGAAAACAATAGTAATCAAATTGGATTTCGGAAAATAAAATGAAGATAATTATCACTAGTTTTAATTTTTTTAAAAGACGTGGTCAAATAATTTTTAGTTGAATTGAATTGATGATATCTGAAAAGAAGAGTAAGACTTAATCCTAAAAAATAGTGTTTAGTAAGGATTACTTTAATGAGTACTATAAAAATAGAGGTACAAGTCCTGTACAAGAAATGTACTTATATTGCGCAAAATTATATAACTAAGTTCTTACTTTACTCAACTTTAATCTGAAAAAATATAATATTGCTTGTACAAATAAAATATAAAAATTGAAATCCGAATTCGTAAAAATGATTTCTGATTTTTGGGTACCTAAAAGTAAAATTGTAGAATTCAAGTACTAGTACAATAAACAGTACCATTCCTTAGTAATCATTACTTGTAACCATTAAAAAATTGCGTTATTCTTAACTAATTGCTAAAGTAATTACAAAAGTAATTAAATTTCAAAAATAATTACAAAAGTATTAAAAATCCAAATTTAATTACTTTCGAGAATTCATCGAGTATATATATTCAAGTCTTTTTACTGCTAATTGAATTTTCAAAGTATCATTACAAAATGTTTTTAATAATTTTTAGGAAGTAATCAATGTCAAGTAATGGTCTTTAAGTATGTATTTAAGTACCATTTTAATCATTATTTTACGTATCCTTACCGTATATCATGTAAAGGAATTGAACTCGCATTTTCTTGATTACTTAGCCAAGTGCATACTCACTATAAACCACTGAGGCCCATTTGACACCGTTTATAATTTTTAAATACTGAAGCTAAAAAAGTAGATAATGATCATAGTGTATCATAGTTGAGAGGAAATATTAAAATTAAAAAAAATATTAAACCAGATAATAAGTTAGAAGAAGAGTTTTTAAGGAAATTTTTTTATATTTCCCAACATTCATTAGTATTGCAGAACTAATTTTCTCAAAAACTTCCTTTGATTAGCAAACCTCTCATAGCAATGGGTACAGTTAACATTATGCATAAAATACAGGAACTTGAAGGTTTGATTATTGCTTCTAGCATGCCCATAGTTTTCAAGATTCTTAGATTACCAATTCACCTCTTATAGCTTCCAAGAAAAGAGGAGAAAATAATTTTCTGTAGGAGCTCAAGTTTCTAGCTTCAAGCGATTAAGGAGAAGTAGAATACCCAGGAGTTTTTCAGCCTACATTTTTATCATGACTGCATTTAATATTTTATAAATGAGTTTGACTTTTAATTTAATTTTTTTTCATTATTCTTTAATCCGACAAAAAGTTGAAAAAAAATCATAATATGTCAAAATCTTAACTCAACATTCGCCGGTTTTCAATGATGATTACCTAAAATGAGAAAGAATGTTTTATAGAAAAGAATGAATATGTTTTATTAAATGGACATTACAATTACATTACCTTACATTTTTCAGAAATACTCATCATTACATTAAACACTCATACCACAAAGTAAAAGAGAAGAATAGATTTGGAGTGAATAAAACTGAAAATAATTATAATGGCACACCTAAGTGCTTTTAACTGAACCTTTAATTGAGCAATCAAATAACAATAATAAGCATAGAATAGCAATCAAAATTAAAAAAAACCAAAACTAAAATCCAAAACAAATCACTCCTTGAATTAAAATCAAATTGTTAAGTGAAAAAACCACTATGATTGTGATGATGAAAAGCTTTCATTATTGCTAATTATATAATTCTATGTACTTATAATACACATATACAAAGATACATTTATAAGTACATCACTTAAGATAATATATAGACAATAAATGAAAAAAAACTCAATAATAACCATTTCGTTACTATTTTATTCACATTTTCCATTCAATTCTCTAAGAGGTTATTCTTCTCTTTATGTGATTTGGATAACGAGTAATTACTTACCACACTTTTCAACATATTATTTGTAATTATGGTCAATCCATATTCACCATTCCACTTCACATTATTATTATTTTTTTGTTTTTCATTTCAAATGAATTCAAAAAAACTTAAAAACAATTTTTTTGTGGGATGATTATGTCTACCAGGAAAAATTAAATGAAAATTTTTCAGGAAATAACGGTAAAACCCCAAATATAAAAAAATGCGATACCATATTACAACTGAGTTGAATAACAATCCTAATGAATAGATTTTTATTCGAGAAACTTTTTGTATAGCTTCTTTCATTTTTCTGTGTCTTCGATACTCTCTGCTGTTTTGATTTAAACATACTTTTCAGTGAATTCTAAGACAGTTAGGTGGAAAGTATTGTAATAGGGTTGTTTTTCAGCCAAAAACTAGTTTCTTATCTTATGGGTTTTGAATATGTTTTAAGACTCACGTTCTAAGATGTGCTTGATGGGTTAGACTTGAGGTTTAATAAATCTCGTTTTCACGAAATCTTGTTCCCAATCAGAATTATAAGCCTTTTACAGAATTTAAAAACAAGAGATTTTCTAAAACGAGATTTAAAAAAAGAGATTTTCTAAAAACGAGATTTTTAAAAACAAGATTTTCTAAAAACGACATTTTCTAAAAGGGATTTTTGAAACGAGATTTTTTTAAAATGAAATTTACTATACCGTGATTTCGAACCCAATTCATAATTTGTATCCAACTTTAAAATCCTTAAAAACAAGATTTTTTAAAAAAAGTGACATGTGACAGTGACGAGATTTTCTAAACGAGATTTTCTAATACGAAATTTCTAAAAAACGCGAGATTATGGAACGCTCCCGTGCTTGATGTTTTGTTTAGTTAGTGAGTTATCTGTTTGATTTTCTGTTCATTTATGTTTAAGTCAAACTTTTAATTAAATTTTGGAAGTTTTTTAGGAAGTCTAACACTTTAATTTATAATAAACAAAGTTTTTGACAGTACGTCATCTTATCTTATCTATTGGAAGTTGTTTCAAACAGTTCAAAGATCATCATCTAGTGAATGATTGTCCTCTCAAAGATATCCTTTACAAAATATTTGTTAGAAAAAATAACACTTCTCAGAATTCCAGAATCTGCTGAATTGGGTTTATTTATTTTACACGTATTTAAATTTTAAGAAGCGCTATTATTATGAAATTGAGTTAAAAATTATCTTTGTATGATGTTGTATGTAGTTGTATGCAGCTCCCCGAACCCTTAGTCCGATTTTAAACAAAATATAATAGGAGACCTAGATATTATCTTAAAATGACTTTGTGTCATTTCAAATCTCTGTCCCTTTTAGTTTTTGAGTTATTGTACTAACAAAAGACATTCGGGCAGACATACATAGCTAGATCGATTTACTTTACGATTATAAACCGATACGTATCTTTGGCATGTTATCTATCATGTTTACATAGGTGTTTTACAAACGGAGGAGGAAGTTCTAATATACCTGTGGTTTTATAAGTATGCACTGGTAACGGATTTTAATTCACGGAAAATTATTCTGTCTAGAACTTAAGTTTAAAATCGCTTATCTTATAAATCACAAATAACGGCAATTCCGATTACATTTAAATTGTTGCAATTCCAACTAAATCAACTTTGTATGAGTAATTGAAATACAAAATCAATGTGAACTGATAAGCTTTGTTACTTTTTTTGTAACTTTAAGCTTGTTTGTGTGTGATTAAAATCCTTATGAACATGTATGTTATATATGTGTTTTTGAGATTCACCAGCATTTTTCAATGTTTCCTTTAAGCCTATGTCTACATTAAACTTAGAAATAAAATAAATAAAATATAAAAAATGAATTTATCTTGCCAGAACAAACAGCCCAGACAATCTTTTTATTCTTCAATGTTATTTTTTTAGTTCTTTGTTTTATTTCTTAAAAAAAAAAAATTTTGTATTTCTTTGGTGTCCTTTAAAAATTTTTCTTGAAGTGGTATGAAATTTTTTTTTGTTTGTTTTTTAGTTTTTTTAAAAAAAAAAAAACAAAATTTCCAATGATTTTTAATCTTCATATGTAATTGGTATAATATATATTCCAGGGCTGTATTTACTTGTACCCTTCTTAAATTTAGGACAAATGGAATTAATAAAGAAGTCTCAATCTTTAATTTAAAAAGTTTAAACTCTGTTTAATCAGCACCTAGATAAAAGATTATTTCAGTACAAAAAGTGGTGATATGACATGTCTCGTAGTTATAATAGTCCCCGGGAAATTATGACTCACGAGAAATAGGCTAAAAGACCCCTAAAAAATGTTAATTAGTATCCTATATCTATGAGATACTCTATATGACGAATCATAATAAAATTGATTATATACAAAGCGGTTCCTATTTTCTTAAAGTCTTAATGAATTCCTCAGCTTTTAAAGGCTATATGCAAAATTTTAATATCTAGAAAAGATTTTTAAGTTGATTTTAAAAATTTGAGATTTAAAAATTTTGGAAAAAGTCGAATGTTTTAATTCTGAATTTTAAATATTTAAATTCGCTGAAGTTATAATATCCCTGGGGTGTTTTTTTTTGACTCTGGGACCTTGTCATATTGTCACAAAAGTTTAGAACACATTATAGTATTCCCAAAATTAAAAATACAATTGCCCCAACCAATGGCTCCAAATATTTAATGATCCAGAATAAGCCATTTGACTGAATAATGACTTACATAATACCAAATATTTGATTGAAATCTTTGATATATCAGAATCGACGGCGCTGTAAAATTCTTTTGGCCCCAAAAATCATTATAGAATAAAAAATTTGATCAAATAGGTTTTTTTATTAATTCTTATTTCAACTTTAAGGCAAAAAACCTTTCCACGAAATTTTTATTTAATTTTGTCAAAGGATTTTAAAAATTTTTATTCCTCCACATCTTCAACGCATTCTAGTTTTCCGCATGCCTTAACTAAGCGACCCAATCCTAAACTTTTTTATTCCAAATTAAATGTGGGCGGAAGTGATTTTATTTCACTTCAAAATCATATAATAACGGTAAAAAAATAGTTAAATAGTTTTTAACTTTAATAAAGTAAAAAAGTAAAAACAAAAATTTGTATCTTAAGATACATTTTTAAGTTTTACGAACTCATTTGTCTCAGTTATACGTTATACTTGTAAAAGTCCTTGGACTTCCTTTATTCCTGAAGAATGTAATATTAGACATAATAAGAATTTAGAAAGAGATGAAAGTATAGGAAATGGAAAAAAAAAAACAACATGAAACAAAATATATTTTATATAAGATGACATGGAATTTCTGTCATGATAACCTTTCACATATATCATCCTTTACTTGGTTTTTCCTTGGCTTTTTCTGTTAGAACTGAAGTTTTTTATATGTAAGAAATCGGTCATTTATTGGGTGGTTAAATTATGAAAGTAGAAAAAAAAAATTTTAGAATTAAAAAATAGAGTGGACAAATGGGAGTTGAAGTTATCTTTAAAAGATGACCACAGACAAAAAAGGACATTTTATAAAGGCAAAGTATAGAGTTTGTATCTTCTTATCTAAGAACAAGGACATCGACGGCAATAACGATGTTGCATTTAGTATTTGTAAAATAAACATGTATGGTAGGTGTAGATCTCTCTTCTTTTACAAATAAAACTATATTTAATTTATTTTATTATAAATTTTTTGTTTTTTTTTTTAAATATTATAGAAAAAAAGATTTAATTTTTGTGGTCTGTTATTATGGGTTTTTTGCTAGTTTTTTTGAAATAAGATGGCAATGATCCTGATTTATTATTACATATAATATGAAAGGTTTTAATTTTATAGTTTTGTTATATTTTTTTGCAACTTTTTTGAAAATTTTATTGTAGAAAAGAAGATAACGTCATATTGACTTTAATTTAAAGAATTTTTGAATTGAAAATTATATAGTTTTTATCATATTTTTTTTAAAATTTAAATTTTAGTATTTTATAGATTTTTTGAATGACTTTTGACAAGTTTTATTTATTTATTTATGAGTGCCATACCCCGCACAGAATGTCATAAGATTCAGCCTTTCCTTTTCAGATGTGGCAGGTATATACGAGAATTTTATATTTTGATATAAACCATTATTGATATAAATTATAAATTTTATTTTTTTTTTTAGATATAATCCGAAAGGTATTTGAACCCGAGACCCTTCAATTGAAAGGCCGAAACCCAAAGCACCACGTCACTAATCGGATTTGACAATTAAATTTATGAAATTTAGATTACTAACGAATTTGTTGTGAACTTTTGGAACACCAGAAACACCAAATTGATTAAAACCGAGTAAATGTTGAAGTATAGACTGGGTTACCAATCCAAAAATTAAATGTTAACCACGTTAAGTTAGAAATTTTTCGTTCTGAAGTTTTCAGCGGCTGAGCTATGAGGTAATACCATAAATTAAATATGAAATCAGTAAGCACTTTGAAGCAATATTCTTTCAAATCATTTTCCATAAACTGTCCCCAAAATTCTTTAATATCTATAGGTAGGCTATAATATAACTTGAATGTTGAAATTTAGATATATATTTGCTGTCAATGTCAAAAAAATTTGAATTTGCCAGATAATTTTTCCAAAATTAACAATTTTCAGATTTTGAAAAAAATGCCAAGTTGAGAGAAGTGCTATCAAATTATCACGGGGAAAAAAACGTTACCAAATTTGGTATGAATATTGGAAAATATTTAATGTTGCCATGACAATAATGATAAATTTTTGTAAGCCTCGAACATTCAGAAGTGGCCAGGTGACTTTTTTGAGGGTGATTTTAAAAAAATTATTCATAAAAGCGATGAATAGGCGAAAAATTGTATTAATCATTTGTTCGAAAAAAAATCGGCCGGCCATCGAGGCCTAATTAAGTAAAATGCGAATTATACATTATTGTAAATAGTTCCAAAATATAAAATAATAGAGTTAATCGATTAAAATCAATTTGATAGATACTTGAAGTATGTAAAAGTATGTTAACATTTAAATTAGGCAATGGTTAACTTGTCAAATTATTTTTGGAGTTGTCTAAGGAGTTCAAAATCTAGTAAAATTAAAAATTGATAATAATAGTTTCAGACCTAATTCGGCTACATATTATAACCAATTGATTCAATTCTTATCACTATAGCAACTATAAAATAAACAATTTCTTAGTATCTATTCAAATTTTAGAACTAATTCTATGTTGTAAAACTATTGCATGAAGTAATTGTGTTCGAAATCATTTTCATCAGTTCTAGTAATTCGAACATTGATACCCTATAATTTCAATTAACACTTAACTTTTAATAGCCAATAATTAACAACTATAGGGTATTAGAACATTGATACCCTATAATTGTTAATTTGCTAAGTTGCTTAAGTTTTGACAGTATATTGAAAATAATTTTATACTTGAATTATAAGTTATTCGGAATTAAAGTATACCAAGTAAAAAACCCGTAATCTGAATAAAATTTTTTCACTTCACCTGGAATTGAAAAGAGGTCGGTCTCATTCAAGTTTCATATGACCTATGAGAGAGAGTTTGGTACCATTTTAAATAGCAGTTCATATAATTCGTTTATTATTTTAGCTTTCAATTGTCTTTAATAGATGCACTAAGAGTTTCAAGAAAAAAACTTACTAATTTTAATGGATTTATAATAACTTTAATCGTACATGTACTAATTTTTATATCCTAAGCTAAGTAGAATAAATTATTCAATATTTAAGGTTTAAAATGCCTTATAAAACTCAAATTATTGGATTTTAGAGATTTTAGAGCCTTTATATATATATTTTTAAAATAAAATAAAGTCTGCCATTTAATTATTAAATAAACGATTGAACACCATTTTATTAAACTTTATTAATATATAGTTAAATTAACTAGTATTTAAAGAACGGTCAGAGAATATTAAATCACTATTATATAATAACAAATTCAAAACATTTCTTCACATAAATCACTTAATTTCTTTTTTTAAAAGAAAATCTTTTAAATTTTCACCAAGAAACAAACTATTTAATTTACCTTTCAACACTTTCAGTTCATCCTTTTTTTTTAAGAAAAAAAAATAAAAAGGACCTTTTTTTTAAAGAATAATTGAAAATGGGTTTTCTTTAGAAAACACAAAAAATAAATACATATAATATATATATATATATATATATATATATATATGTACAAAATCAAATTTAATGATTCAATATCATTATTAGTTTTTCTTTTCAATTTTTTAAAATGATTCTATAATGATTTTGATGAAAATTTGTATTATAACTTTATTTGATTTTGATTGTCTTCAATTTAACTCAAATTTTAGGATTTTAGGATGTCCATAACATTAAAAAAAAAAAATAATAATAGAATCATTTCTATTTTTCTTTTTTATTTTTTTTTTTGATTCAAATTTACCATTTTTTTTTTTGCAGGATTTTTTTTTTCGAATTTTCTGAGTCATTAGATTAAAATCTTTTCCAATTCCTTCTTATTTTTTTATATTGAATCACGTGTGTAGATTGATTCAAAATACAATCAAAAGCAAATAAAAAACAAAATTATAGGTAGGATGGGAAGGATGATGACTAAAAAAAAAACTCTAGTGGTCATCTTCATGAAAATTTATTTAACTATTATCATAACCCCATCTTCTCAATATATATATATATATATATACAATATGTATATATATATAGATATATGTTATTCTCACACCCGCATCATTATTTAACAATAAAATTGCCTATATACAAAATCCCCTTTTTATTGGGAGAAGGATATAAGAAGGATAAATGTATCCTTTTTGTTTTTGTTTCAATATTTCTATTTGTTATCGAAAAATGGAAGGATCGAAGGGGAGTTTTTTTATTCTTTATTTTGAAAATTGCCTTGATTTAAAAAAGAAATTTTAGTTAGTTTTTATATTTTAACTTTGCTTAGATTTTTATTTAGAGACTAGAAAAAATTGTATTTAGTCTTAATGTGAATAGGTAGTATTTTTGTATATATATATATATTTGAAAGATAGGACTAAAATATTTACCTTTTCCATTAAAAGATATTACCATACAATAGAAAGATACTTCAATTGTATTCCTTTATCTGTTATTTCTTCAAAAATTTTATATAGGTGGATGGATATGTTTTATTTGTTTTTTTTATATGAGCTCCAGATCATTGTACAGTTAGGGTAATAAAATTGGAAAATTTTTGTAAGGGGTGTTACCGTAAAAAATTTATAAATAAAAGTTTTTCATACTAGAAACCAATTATAGATGAAGTTCTAGATGAAAAATCTAACTTTTTTTAGGTGATCACGATATAACGTTCCTGACTCAAAATGTCCTAATAGTGAGTTTGAAGTCCTTAGTATAAAAGTTTGATTTCATTCAAAAATCGAATTTTTATACAAAAAATCTGATTTCTGGAGCTGATCGTGAAATAAATTAAAAGCCCAAAAAAAACGTAAAGATTTTCAGAGAACAAAGCTGACTTTAAAGTCCAGATTTTTTACGTGATCAGGAACTAAAGCTAAAATCCCTGAAGAATGTCTCTAAATGCCTTAAAATTGAATTTAAAAAATTTTCTTTGGAAATATTCGTGCACAAAATAACGGTTAATTCAGTGGATAACGGCACTACGTGGATTTAAAATTGAATTTAAAATTTACCATAATAAAAATTAAATTTCAAATGACGGGGTTTTAAGCGTTTAAGTTCATATTTGAGAATTAAAGATCCTATGATAATCATAATGAAGTATCAAATAAGTTGGGATCATTGTAGCAAAGGAATAAATGTAAATTAATTAATATTAAAAATTTTATTAAAATTTTTATGTAATTTAATGGATGGATGTATAATTATTAATTTATATTTTAATATAAATTTTTTGAAATTAATAAAGCTGGTTTACTAATTTTAAAATTTTTCGGCAAAAGCTAAATCTAGTTGCTTGAGATATTTCTAGAAACAGAGCCTATGTCTTTGCAATTATTATGAACAAAATATTAAAAACAAAATGGGCATGTAAAATGATTGGACAAGTGTGAAGTTGAAAGTTGAAAATTATTCGAACCAATTTTTCATCTAGTATATAAGTAATTCTGCGTTAAAAAATACCTTCTAGAATCTAGGATATCGACTTTGTTTTAAGTTGTATTCTTAAATATCTCCCATGTGTTGTTTAATGGCGACACCTAACTATTAGGAACGTTGGTTTGCAGATAAACTATTTTCCAGATATAGCTTACCATGCTAACATATCATTCTTAAGCAGTAATGAAGGATTATCTGACACCTTTCGTAGACTTGTGCTTTAAATACCTCCATTTATACATTATCGATAAGAACTAATCATCTAAGACCAAAGTACAAATTTTAGAAAACTATGCAATTTTAAAAAATTAAAATTGAAACCTTAAAGACTTTAATGTTCTAAATTTTTTTGCCATAACTGTTTGCAACTTATACATACAATACTTATACATCTTTATTTACCTTTAGTTACATATGTTTAAATTCATAAGATACATTAGGATAAAATAATGATACTCTTAAAGGATAAAACAAAGATCGAAGATTTTCTTTTTATGATTGTATATATATGTATATATGTACATTCTAAAATCAAAATTTACCTTTCAGATTCTTTTGAAGCAAATTCATAAGTGTATGTATATGTGTATTGTATTAAATTAAGAGGATAACTTATCCTTTAAGTTATTGTTAATTTTTTTTTTTCATTTTACTTCGTTTAAAACTAGAGACCGATCCCCTGGAACAATGCAATATAAGAGAATAGATACAAAATAATAAAAAAAAAAATGTCATCATTCTGAAAATCCTTGATGAATTTATATTATCTTTACTTAGTTACATTTCTGAAATCAGATTTCCAAAAGGTTTAACAATATCAGGTCCACGTATTTTTTGTCTAATTTTATCTTTATTGTCATCTACGTTTCCTCAAAAAAAAACGAAAATCGTTTGGGATAAAAAGAAATTATTGGAATTTTTGTATTAAAAAATAAAGTAAAAACAATAAAACGCATATGAATATGTGCGTTCGTTTACGTAGAAAGTACTTAAGATCAAATCTATAGATTTTATTAAAAAGAATAATGGTAATGGATGATTGGTTTTAGTTTCTTTTGTTTTTTTTTTTTTTTCAACAAGCTTTCCAGACTAATTTTTGAAATTTTTTGAAATATCTTTAAAAAAAAGTTTAAAGTAATGGACTGTTTTTTGGAACAATAGTTTTGCAAATTGTGTTTCTTTTTGGTATAAGCTTAGACAAGTTTTAATTATAAATTAAAAAAATGCTTGCATTTATTTTATTTTTGTGTTAATTAAGTTTTCAATTTGATATCTTAATATTTAGTACTTTTATACAAGTTGAAAACTTCCACTCAAAACATTATGAATTATTAATCTACTAGATTTAAGCCCTAAAACAAAAACTTGAAAATCTAAAATTATTAGAAAAGCTGGTGTGGAGATTTCTAGTTAGTAAAAACAAAAAACCTTTTTGAAACTTTGATTTAAATATCTGAGTGGTCGCGTAGTGGTTAGAACATAGGCTTATAAATCCAAGAGTCTTGGATTTAAACCCGGATCGGGTAATATCTAATAAAAATATATAGTGTATATTGTAATAGTTTAATAAAAAGTCCAAATGATTTGAATTCTAAGCCTCCGGGTCGTGTGAGATTCCTACTTAATGATTTCTACTAATGGCTGAAGGGTAATGATAAGACACAAATGTCCATCACGGGTGTAATGGGAAATCCAGAAGGGTAAAGCTGAGACCTATCTTGAAATTGTCTAAATCATAAGTATTTGGAAAAACGTACGGGGGCTAATATGTTACACAATTTTGAATTGCGAATTATAAAAGAGTTCCTACATTTCAGAGTTCTAGTTCGAAAAAACTAGAACTATAATGTAATGCTATACTGTATATGAATAAAATTGAGCTGCTAAGAGTTTATTGCAACGTTAAGATTGGATTTTTGGCATAATATTTTTAAATTCTTCTGATATTTATAGAACAGACAAGCAGTTCCAATATTTTGGCGGTGACTTAAAAACTTAAGTCTTTCGTGACGTTATTATCATTGGTTATACGAACAGCTTTTTTGTATCTTATCCAGATATTAGAAAGCAGTCCTGGGTGCTCCAGCAAATATGTAAGAATTATACTCAAGTCTTGGCCGAATATATATCTTTAACAAATAAATTTCAGAAACTGTCAAAGTATCAAAGCATTTGCACACAATAATTAAACATTCATTTTTTTTATAGATTAAGCACTCAATTCCAATATTCTTATTTAAATTCAAAATTTTTTTTTCTCTGAAATAATATTTTGTTATTTTATTTTATTATTTTTTATTTGATTGATTGACATATTATTTGACACTAATAATTTATATTATTTTAAATAAAAAAAATTAAAACAACAGTAATTTTGACACTTGTATTAAAGTGTTGTTTTGTTTTTATTTTTTTTAAATTTTCAGTTTAATAAGCCTCTTTTCATGTGTCAATTTTCACATATCAAATTTCTGCATTACATGACATTACTGTATCCTTATTTTCCCCTTTTTAAATATAAATTCATTTAAAAAATTTGCAAAAATGTTTAAGCATTTGTTCAAAAATTAAAAAAAAAATCGCCATCAAAACGGGAAAAAATTTTCGTTAAAAAAAACGCGGTTCAAAATGCTTTTTTTTCCATATCAATAAACAGCAGAAGTGTTAGCATATTGTTGTAATTATGATTTACGATTTTATTATTATAATTATTTATAAAATACAATGCGAAAATACAAAAATTTTAAAAAATATCAAAAGTGAAAAAATGTAGCAAAAAAAACACCGGATTTAATCTAACGGTTACGTGAAATTAAACCGAATGAAGTAAGGGCATAAAACGTTGTTTAAAAAGGTTTAAGAAACTCCGGGTTACCCGTATGACCGTAATATATACATTATACGAGTATATACATGGGATACAATCGATTAATTACTTTTGGAAAAATTTTAAAAACATACTTATTAGAGTTCACTTATGTACAAAAGACAATACAAACTGAAAGACAGTTCTTCGAAGCTCTTCTATTATACCAAAGAAATTTTATTCAGACTATGGCCATTAAAGTTAACTGCTATTCATAACATTTCAAACATCCAGGTTTGTTACGTTTAGAGTTATGCTTATACAAAAAAAAAAATACTTGTATGACAACAATTCGAACCCACTGCAATACCCCAACCAAATTTTGCTTAAACTTTGGCCTTGAAATGAAACTATTTTTGAAAAAAATTTCAAATATCCAGCTTTATCAAGTATAGAGAATAATTTTTCGAAACTGGCCGATTTTGCTATGTTGAAGTGCTGCCAAAAGTACATTGATAGCTTACAATATCTTGTTGAACAAAATACATTCAACACTACTCGTATGATATAATATGTGCTAAATTTGCATTAATAATGTGGTCGTGAAAATTGCGTTAATTCAAAATTTATTAAAAATTACTTGCTAATGAATTTCAATATTTACTTCCATTTTGAAGTGTTTGTTCGTATAGTTTTTGTTTCAAATTTTTTCATACAAAAAGAAAATGACAAATCATGAAAGAAATATGAAAAATTCAAAAAAAAATTTAAATATGTTAAAAATATAAATACAATGAATACTTCGAATATAAAGTTTAACTTTCAATTAGTTCAGTTACATTCATTGATTAAAAATAAGGGATATCAAAATTCATAAAAAATTGATAAATCTAAAAAATATCGATTATATTAAAAAATTGAAGTACAAAACCTTGAAAAATAACATGTTAAACTGAGTAACGTGTTATTTTCACAATACTTTTGACAACTTTTTTTCATACAAATTTCTAGTTACTTGGAAATTTTAACAACTAAATAACGCGTGAACGCAGATAACATGTTACTTTCGTGTAGTGTGAATAGGGTATACATTATTCAATTAAAAAAAAAATCTTAATAATAAATTTTACACTAGATTTTCAATGTATGCATATATAAGTTATTGCTTTGCATACGACCCTGGCTTTCGCTGTGGGTCTAATAGAATTATAAATATTTTAGTAGTTTATTGAGCTTAACATATCTAGCCGAAAAATGTATAAGGACGGGATTCCAACATGATATTTTAAACATATAGATAACCCACAAATTTTACAAAGCTATTCAAAATATGGCATTTCATTAATTTTACCGTATTAACAATATTTTTGACATTTCAAATTTTCTTCTTTATTTCTGAAAGTTATTAATTTGATTTTTTATCAAATTGAAAATTGAAATAAGACCAAAAAATTACTGTGCCTTATTTCATTTGACTTTTTTTCATTTCATTAATTTCTGTATGTAAATAATATAAATATATCCATGCATACATTCCTGCCCACTTGCGTACATAAAATGTAAATAATTTTTGTTAAAAATACATTTTTTTGTTATATAACAAAAAAGTGTGAGTGGTGGGAAAAATGTGGAGAGATTGTATGTGTATGTATGTTGAAAATTACTCTTCATATTTCCTATACTATTATTACTTAAAAAGAGTTGTGCGAATTTTTATTTTATCATCCTAAAATTATGCAATTTATTAATTTAATCTTTTGGATTTGGTGTTGCTCAGACTATAATAGTTTTAAGTTGAATTTCGATTTATAAATTTTTTCTTTAATTACATTTTAGTTTTTATTTAAAAGATATTCTGAATTTATTAAAAGTATATGTTATTTATTCTCTTTGTTTTCTCTTCAAATTATTTGGTATTTTATCCTATTTGTTTTGCCTATAAGGCTCTTTAGATGTTCTTCCAAAAGCTGTTGTTAATTCTTGAAAATGCCAATGTGGGAAACTGCTCGATTTAAAATTTATTGTCATTATTTGAACGAAAATTAAATTACAAATGAATTTAAAAATTGCAGTGTATTCTACATTTTGAGAATCTTTAAGAATATTTTTAAATTTTAGATGAATTAGGATTGCGGATTCGATTCGCGCTCAGATTGAAAGTTTTTTCAAGGAAAGTAATTTTCAATACAATTCTCTTTTACGATGAAATATAATAATAGTATAATATAATTAAATAAATATAAAAATAATAGTACCTATTCTAATCTATATTGGCCTCACATTGGTATTCACAAAACCAAATAAAACAAATTCCAACCAAATTGCAACTAGTCTGACTTGTAATAAAGAAAAAGTACATTTGAATTTTTTTTAAAAAAATGCACTTAAAATTATTAAAATTCATTCAACCTGAATTCATTACAATCATATCTGATGCTATTTTATGTATATTGGATTGGATTGAATTGGATTGCTTGTAAATTGATCATCCCCATTCACTTAATAAAGCATCATTCACATAGGGATTAAATTGCTCGTATTTTGTGGTCGATGAACATGAAAATAATTTTAACGTGTTTTTTTTTATCTTTTATTATTTTGTTTTTGTTTTTTTTTTTCAATTTAATGATTTACGAAAAACATAAAAAAAAATTTTGAAACAAAGAACGGTTTTTTGTTTTGGAAAAGGAAGAAAATTTAAATGAAAATTTTTACGAAATTTTTCATTTTTCTTAAAATTGTTACGCTTTAATTTCAACGAGTGAAATAAATTATGCAGATGTCAGTTTAAACGAATTGAATATAAGTGATGGGTAGAGTTATAAAAATGTTAAAGGAATGGGTACATATAAAATTGAATTGAGTTTGGAATTGATTATATGAAAATTTTGAACCTTTAATCAAAAATCAAAGATTAAAGATAATAATATTTATTTAAACAATAATTATATGAATATTGCAAACTCAATTTGTTTCAAAAATAAAAATTAATAATTGACTATACGTTATTTATTGTTAGTTTTAACTTTTAATTTGATTTTTAATTTATAAAGTAGGGTGGCTGTGTCAGTTATGAGCTACTTTTTCATACAAATTTTATATGAAGTTATGAAAGTTAAGTTTTAGTGTTACCATAGTGTAAAAAATGTAAGGAATGTTATTAAGTTTAAAAATCTTTTAGTGCTACCGTTTTGTATGGCTTAGTTTGATAACTTTTTGCGTACAGTTAACTAAGTTGCATTTATCTGGTAACTATTCCGTTATTAACCGATAATTATGAAAACTTCGCTGTTATATATCTGTTAATGACTGCTGGTGACTTTTGAAAAAAATAAACTATAACAGCAGCATCAACAAATTTTGCAATTATCTTAATCGCTATTCCAAATTAGCACGATGGTAACACTTTGAGAAGTAGTTTTAGAGTGACACATTAACAACAACACTAAAAAGGGAGAAAAAGTGGCCTTTAGAAATGCGATTTATAGCTATATTTGAAAAATGACAATCATAAAAAGGGGTCTACACAATTGCAAAATTCATTGGTGCTGCCGTTATAGTTTAGTTTTATTAGGTGTTTTTTAAACTTTTTAATAGTTCTCAGTATCCATCGTCATTTGCAATTCCAATGAATGAAATAAACTCAATGAAAAACAAAATTATGTTAACAAAAGCAGATAAATATCACTTTAAATGGAACAATAGGAACAACTGATATTCGTCACTTTGTGGATATGACCAGTATCAAAATAAAAAAATAAAAAAAGGGCACCTTTTTCAAGTTAAATGACAACTTTTTTTTAAAACTATGCCATAAAAAAAATAATAAACCTTCTTATATATGGGAAAAAAAAATCAGATCAGATCGTATCAGATTAAATCTATTTTGACAATTATCATTAATTGCCTTTAAATTACGTGGTAAATTAAGGACATATAATTTGTGTCCTTTTTTTCTGGATGAATGATTAAAAAAAAAATAAAAATAAATTAAAAAATATATTTTTTTGACACTTTAATTGCAGCAACACATGAAACTTTTGAAGTAAAATTTTTTTTTTTTATCCAATTAAAAAGTTTTGAATTTTTTTTTTTAAATTTTCAGAACAAAACATGAATCAATAATCTATTTAGGATGTTGGTAAGAGTGGGCAACATACATACATTTTTATTTTTATTTTAGTTACATTAAATAAAATAAAAATTCCTTGTTTAAATTCCTTTCCTTTAAATTTAATTTGGGATTCATTACATATGGATTTTGAAAATGTTAATTCCTTCTGAGTAGGTATGAGTGAAATCAGATAGTTATGTATGTGCTATGTGTATGAACGGTCATACAGTGAGATGCAGAATTAAATAAACAATTTTGGATGACATGGGACTAATTTAAAAATGTAGATTGATTCGGAAAATTTAGAATATTATAACATTGCTTTAATTCACTAAAGAGTATATAAAGAGTATAAGATGTATAAGATAAAAGATAAGATAGTGTTGTATAAAGTGTAATTATAAAAGATAAGATAATATTGATCAAAATAAGTAGAAAGTTTTTTTTTTATTTTACATGGATTGGTGTGGAATCTTCGAAAGTTACAAACTGCCCCGTAGCAGAAGTGTATACCGAATTCTTACCGAGCTAGCCCACACCCTTCCTTTATTAAAACTAGCCGAACTGACTAACCATTAATTTTTTGCTATCTTTGGTTTAAGTATCGGTTTTTAATGTACTTCCATAAGGAAATCTGTATTTTATACTATATTATCTAAAGGTCTTTTTCCTTTAATAATCTGATTATTTATTAACTGAGCAGCTTCAATATTTATATGCACTTCTAAACGAGCTGTATGCTTTTAGGCATATCTACTTTTTTCATCTATAACTTTGGGAATTTGTAAATCTCTATAAATGTCACTATTACGTACATACCAGGGAGCACTTACTATATTACGTAGGACTTTATTCTGAAAGGTTTGTATTTTTTTAATATGCGTTTGCTTCGCACAACCCCAAAGTTAAATGCCATATAACCAAATAGGTTCAATTACCTGGCTGTAAATTAACACTTTATTTTATATTGTTAATTTAGATTTATGCCCTAGGAGCCAGTAATTTGCTCTATATTTATTTTCTGATCTAATTTTTTCTTAACATGTTAATTCCACCTAAGCTTGACATTCAGTGTCGTTCCTAGGCATTTTGCTGAATTTTCTATTAATACAAATGCGCAATTAAAATTTATTTTACTTTCTATTTTTTTAAAGCGCAGATAAAACCTAAAAATATAGAATGCCAATAGTCAACTTCAAGATTAAAATAGAAGTTAGTTATCAATTTTGAGCGTACTGTACTTGTAAATGTTAAAATTTAAATTAAATAAGATTTCGAAAAAAAAAAATAAAACTTGATTTAATTTGGTTTTTCTACTGTATTTTAATAAGTATATTTATTAGTAATGGTGACAATACTCTAAAACCTAGAATTTAGGCATACGTGAGGAATTTAAAAGTTAAAAAAAAAAAATAATAACGGAAATTACATGTAAACATGATATGTAAAATCCGTTAAAGATTTGGCGATTTTGGTTAAAAATCACTTTTACATAAAGAAATTTTCTTATCTAGATTTAAATACCTAGGTAAAAAAAATGGTCGCCCTTTGAAGTTTAAAAAAAAATTTCTTACTAAAAAGAACCCAGTGCTGCATTTGAGGTTCAAAAGAAAAAAGTTAATATCGTTATAATCGTTATCGAATGTAGACGTGCTAAAAATTAACGGAAAAACTGAAATTAATAATTTTTAATTTTTTTACTAAACTTAAGTTGAGTAATTTTTTTATTACCGCTTGAAATTGAAATTTGATCACTTCATTATTTAAAGTGATCGAGCAGTTGTTCTTACAACCATAAGCTTTTGATAGCAATGGATTGTACTAAATGTAAGCTGAAAATTAGAGGAGAAACAGGTGTAAGGTGTGCTGGGGTATGTAACAAGATATACCACAGTCAAATTAAATGCTCGGGACTAGATCAGTCTTCAATTGGAGTACTAAATGTGAATCCCAATATCAAATTTATATGTGATGAATGTGTTTTATACATCCAAAATGTTGATATGGTGGTTCAAAACATAGATTGCTCAGTCAAAAAAAATAGTGATTATTTAAAAGAATATAAGGCTGAATTTGAATGTGCTTTGAAGAAAAATGAACAAGAGGTTATTCAATTGCTAAAAGCCATCGAAGGAAGATACTTAGAGAGATTAGAGCAAATAAAAAAAGAACAAAAAAGCGAAATTGAAAAAATGTGTCAACTTACGGAAACCTTCAAATCGGAGAGTGCAAATATGAATGCCAATCTTAAAAATACAATATCCAAGAACAATGAACTGTGCAGTGAATTAAAAATTTTAAACAATGAAAATAAAAAAAATATAAATATAGGTCAAAATATTTCATTTGCTGATATTTTAAAAAGTGCTAGTGTAAGCAAAAAAAATTTGCCACCAATAAAAACAGGTGTACCATTGGTTATTAAACCGAAACAAAAACAAAAATGCGAATTAACTAAAATGGATTTAAGTAAACAAGTGGATCCAATAAATCTCAAGATAAAAAATGTGGTAAATAGGAAAAATGGAATGGTGCTAATTGAAACTGATACAAAAGAAGAACGGGATAAAATAATAAATAAACTTGAAAATAAGATGGAAGATTATGAAATTAAGGTGCCAGCTGAAATAAAAACAAAAATTGAAGTTGTACATATGATACTAACATCGATTTGCTCTCTGAAACGGACGCAAGCAGAATGTATATGGATATGCTAGATGTTAACTCTGTTAACATAAATAACATGAATGAAGCTACTAGAATTACATTAAACTCAGCGACTCTGTTAGATCATGTTCTTTCAGATCTTAAGACGAATCGATTTGGTTTTAATATCACTTTGCATGATATTCCTAACCTAGATCATAAAGCAGTATGTGTTGAAATTAAATCAGTTCTCAGAAAACTTGAAACGATGGTGTATAGTCAAATAACTAGTACAAACTATGCTAAATACTCATATCTGTTGGAATTCCAATTACGTAGACATACTTGTCAAAATATTGATGAATTGATTGAAGTTATAAAATATTGCAAGGAAACTAGTACAAGTGTTAAATATATGAGAATTAGAAAAAATAATTCGTGGATGTCCAGAGAAATTTTAAAACTAATAGAACACAGAAATAAATTGTATAAGTTTCATAAAAAATACCCAAATATTGCGGAGCATAAAATAAAATATAATGAATTAAAAAACAAGGTTAATGTAGAGATAAAGAAAGCAAAGCAAAATTATTTTAATAGAAAATTACAAGAAGCTGGTTCAAATACTAAAAAGATATGGAATGTTCTGAACTCTCAGATAGCAAACCAAAAAGCAGATAGTAACAATATTATAAAGGAAATAAGACACAATGATAAAATTTTAAATATTAGCAAAGACATAGCCAACGGCTTTAATGAACATTTTAGTAATGTTGGAAGAGAGTTAGCTGATAAAATACAAACTGAAGAAGAAAATATAATAAAAAATAGAATAAATGAAAATTCCATGTTCTTGGTACCTACTAATGAAATAGAAGTGCTTAATGTTATTATGAATCTAAAAGATAATTCACCTGGCTCGGATAATATAGCAGCAAAAGACTTAAAAGCGGTAGCTGAGATAATATCTCCGATAATTAGTAATTTTATTAATGATAGCTTTCGCACAGGAAACTATCCTAGTTTATTAAAATGCAGTACTGTGATTCCAATATACAAGAATGGTTCTCCCTTGGAAACATCTAATTACCGGCCGATAACACTCACTAGCTGCATGAGTAAAATATTTGAAAAAATAATTAATAAAAGAATATGTGAATTCATTAAATGTGCAGGCGGATTTGACATCAATCAGTTTGGCTTCCAAAAATCGCATGGAACTGATGTAGCAATCAATGATTCTGTGAAATCTATTATTGGACATCTTGATAAAGGAAACTATGTATGCTCTGTTTTTGTAGATCTGAGTAAGGCATTTGACACAGTGGACCATCAAATATTGTTGGACAGATTATATGAAATTGGAATAAGAGGACTACCACATGAACTACTAAGAACGTATTTGAGAAACAGATTTATCAAAACGAAAGTTAATGGTGTTTGTAGCAATGAACGTGCCATAAATATAGGTGTGCCACAAGGGTCAGTTCTTGGACCTACCTTGTATCTATTGTATGTGCATAATATGCAATTTTCTAACATTAAAGCTGATTATAAAATATTTGCTGATGATACATTGCTTATCTATACTGCAAAAAATGCGGAAACATTAGAAAGATTGGTCAATAATGATTTGAAATTATATATGAGATGGTTAAATGGAAATAAATTAACAATGAATATTGAAAAAACAAAGTACATGATTTTTAAACGTCTAAATAAGCCTGATATCAATCCAAAAATTTTTATTGATAGTAGAGAAATTAAAAGAGAACAAACTTATAAATATCTCGGTATTATAATAGATGACAAATTATCATGGAATGATCATGTTAATTACATTATAAAAAAGATAATGCCATTGCTAGGCTCTATTAGAAGAAGTGGAATAATATTAGATGACAAATCAGCTAAACTTTTATTTCATGCACACATCATGTCTCATATAAGATACAATGTGGCGACATGGTCGTGTTGTTCAAATACATTAAAAATGAAAATGAAAATATTAATAAACAAAGCAATCAAGATACTATACAAACTAAATTGGCGTACTCCAACTGATGATCTATACAAAAATACGGGATTCCTTAACTTAGACGAATTAATAATATTGGAAAAGGCTAAAATTATACATAAACTAGAAAATGGTGTTACTAAAAGTAAAACTTTATTATCAAAAAGAAGGAATATTCACAATTATAACACAAGAAACATGGGAAAGCTATGTCATGAAAAAACTCGAACTGAATTGGCTAGAAGCAGTAATTTTTGCTCATCAATAAGAATTTACAACTATCTTCCGGAGAATTTAAAGAATTGCAGTAATATAAGTCGCTTCACATTCAAATTGAAAATATTATTAAAAAAAGATCAGGCTTTATTAAAAAAATTGTTAGAATTATAACTAAATTAATATTTTATTGTCAAATATACATTAGGTTATAATAAAAATATATATTTAATTTTTGTATTTATACTCCATAACTGTATATATATATATTATAATTGCTAAGACTCTTATACCAATTTTAAGTTATTGTCTAAGTCTAGTATATTGTAATTTTATAACTGTAATATCATGAATTTATAATAAATAAATAAATAAAATAAATAAAAAAAAAAATAAAAATAATATTAAATTTCAGCATTGCAGAAGATGTTAACAAATTTTCAAATTTTATAGAATTTAAAAATATTAAAATTGAGCACTGAAAAAACCAACCAATTCTTAATTTAAAATCCACTACGTAGTAGAAATGTTTAAGGACATTTGTATCTGCTTTTTATTATAACCATTTTTAGTTTGTATTTATTTTTTGTGTTTGTTTTTGTGTTTTTTTTTTATTTTTCGAATTAACAATGACTCTACTGGCTTCATTTGCAACAAAAATAGTTTTACAATAATTTATCATTCATTGCGCGAAACCTTATAGGCATCATAAAGTGTATTTTTTTGTGCAAAATAACAGTAAAAATTAAAATTAGAAAAAAATTCATAAGAAAGAAAAATAACTTTTTTTCATTCACTTTTGTAAGTAATCCTATCGTTTTTATTACTCATGCAGTTTTTTTTTGTTTCTTATTTTTTTTTTAAAATGGTTATTTATCAACAGATGTTTATAGTTTTTTATATAGAATGTTCAATTATTTTAAAATAGTGGTAGCACATGTGCTATAATGGAACTTTTGAAATAAAAGTCGAGACTACAATTTTATTTTAAAACAACTGGAATAAAATATAATCAAAGTTTCTGTAATAAAGCAAATGCTGATCTTGTGTCAAATATCTTAATATTTTTATTTTATAAATTTTATAAATTTAATTTTCGCATAGTAGGTTTTTTTAGTAATTGTTTAAATAATTCTCGGTAATTCTATGAATAGTAGAAGAGTTATACACGACGCTCTGAGATACTTCCATTATACCTTGCATGAAGAAGTTAGAAGTTGCATTGACGATCGTGACAATTGACATTACAATTGATAATTTTAAAATTAAACACTTTTTACTTGAAATTTGTTCAAAATCCGGTTTAGTTCCTGGTGATTGGACAATTATGTCTATCAATATCCAAATCCTTTTAAACACTCATCTTAATAAACCATGCTATGGTTTTTCTTTACTTGCTATCGATTTAATCATTTTTGATATAACTGACCACATTGATTTAATGATCATACTTTCTAATTTTTGATATTTTGTGTGTAAACCATATTGTAATTTTGGTTTTAGATATTTTGATACAATATGTAGGACTACCGACCCCAATCTTGGCTCATTGAACTAGTACACCCTGAGTGGTTTCTTTTTATTCCTTTTCCACTCTTCTAAGGTATTCACTAAAACTATTTAGACTAGGCTTCAGTTTCTTTAATCGTTATATTCACTAAGCCGTTGATGACTTGGCTGTAGCTATTGTATAAGATTAATTTTATAAGCCATCTATTATCCTACACAAGAGTTATTTATATGTTTTTATTAAATCTTATTTTATATTACGATATAAACTATTACGATATAATTATACAAGATTACAATATTGTTTTAATAGATATGATCTGACCGGGGTTTGAACCCGAGACCTTCCGTATGAAAGATACATGAGAAAAGTAAAGTCTAATATTGCAATGCAATTACATGTAAAGATGAAATATTATAAGTTGTTATGAAATAATTTCCATTTTTTTGTTACTATAATTTAGTAGTAAAGGTAGTAAAATTTAGTCTCTTGTGACATCCCTATTTTAAAATTTAAAATTTTTTGAATACAAATTTAACTAGAAAATAGAAATTTAAATAAAAAACAAAAACTGAAAAACATTTAATAACAACAAATCGTTATACAAATCGTTCAAATTGTCCAGACCAAAAAAAAAACAGTAAAAAAAATCTTTTCTAACTATTTACAAAACGTTACGCGATAACGTTTAAAATATTCATTGTAGATAAGAAACAAAAAAACAATGAAACATGACAATTCTAATAGGCAGTCCTCAACAATAAATAGACTTTTCCTATAAAGAATTCAGAGCACAGGATATCTCTTATTGGTTTTATTTGTAAATCGGGCAACGTTAAAATTCAAAGAAGAGAAAATTCTAAAAGAAAGACAAATAAAAAAACTTTAGAATCGTAAGCAAAAAAAAAAACTAACGGGACTTGTAAATTGTCGCAAAAAATGTGTTTTGTTTTTATGGTATTATTGTGGAAGGCAAGAATATTTTAGTTTTAGTTTTTTTTTTTGGTTTTCTTTATGCCATTTGACTTTCCTGCTTTTAACCCTCTAGAGTTGACTTATTTGTTTGTACAGTGACAAAATGTCAAAAGTCACATTGTTAAAAATCTTTGTGTATGTGGTGTCAGATATTTAATAAAAAATATAAAGGTAACCTAGTATGCTAAACTATACGGGCATTTATAAGTTTTTCGCATATTTGAAATTTGATGGAAACCTTGGCTTTAACTTTTAAATATATGATTTGGGTATTACTAAACATAGGTTGATTAATTACATGGGGAAATACCGTTATTTCGATAAAACAAATTTTTAATCCTTAAAGAAGGTTTATGTTCCGACTTCTTTTGAAGTATTTTTCTACATAAATGACAGACTAACTGTAAATAATATTTCAATTTTGAATAAAATTTAGACTTTGATTTACTTGAATGTTATTTTGGAACGCCGTTATAACTTTGAGTTTAATTGGGTTCAGAATATTTTTTGAGAGACATCCAAAGATATGAAAGACATTTGTGTTCGAACTTCTTTGAAGCTTCTCTACATAAATAATTAATATACTAATTGTAAATAACATTTGATTTTTGAATAAGATTTAGACTTGGATTTACTAGGATTTACTCTGTTACAACTTTGGATTTACATGGGTTCAGAATAATTTTTGAAAGACTTTCAAAGACAGCTAATTAAATGGAGCAATATTAGACCCATCTTTAACTTATTTTCAAAAAAAAGTGTATCTTCCATTATATTTTCGTGGTATATTTAGAATTTGTGCAAATAAAAAGTACTTCTTTAACTTAACAAATATCTTGTACATTTGCTTTAGTTTTTATTTTCTTAAAAATTCAAATGTTTTCTGTTTGTTATTTTCTTAGAAAAAGACAAATAATATTTCTTTTCATTGTAAAAATTTCGTGACTCAAATATATTTTGCACTACTGTTAAAGTATTGTACATTCGAAACTATATTACCCTATATAAATAGTATATAGTAGCAATATGTGAGGTATATAATATACAGTCAACAAAGAACTTCCACGTTTCTTGAAAACCAATGAAGAAACTGGGAAATTTAAAATGTGGTGGGGTTAAAGTGATGCATTGTGTAAATTTTAAAGGGGCTCAAATGAAAGAATATTGGGGGAAGGTAAAGCAAGCCATCCTGATAATATCAGAGTGATTATTAATGTTTGAAAATTAATTAAAATGTTTTTTTATTTTTTTATTAGAATTAATGGTAGTTGAAGTATGTGGCCTTTTGCTAATTATTAAATTAGGTACTTAGCTTAAAGTGTAAGTAGAGAACTATTAGTCAAGACATGAACCGATTATTTTATTAACATAAAATGTAAAATTTGTCTGGTTCATGAAATTCAAATTTTTTGAATTTTATTATGTAAATTATAATTTTTTTTTGAATTTTAAATTAAATATCCGGGACTTTTAATTAAATCATTGTTTTTTTTTAATTTGTAAGAAATATGTTATTTGTTATTGTATCTAGGTTGTGCTTTTGGTTTAATTGTGAATTTATAAAATATTGATTTTATAATGTTTTTTGAATTAAAGGAAAAGAGGTACTGCTAAATAATTTTACTAAAAAACTCAAAAGTATTTTAAAATACATTTAACTATAATCAGATTATGATTATTAGAGTATCGTAGACTCAAAGAAGACCTTGCTAAATATTTCAAGTTTAAATATTTAGTACTTTATGTAAAGTTCGTAGAAAATTTTTAAAATTTAAATAATTTTATAATTTTATTCAAATTTTGTGTATAGTGATAATAGATTAATTTCATTTAATTTGAACGACACTGAACTTAGTGACATTGAACGACATTTTAGGTTTTTTAAATTTTAAAGAACTAACTGTTAAGAGTTTTTTTTTTAGATTTTCGTTAAAACCTCGAATAGAATTTGAAACCTTGGAACATGACTTTATTAAAACTAGATTAATTTTAAAATCAGGGGCACAGAACGAGACGATTTTGGTATTTTGTTCTCTCAGCAGCAAAAGAAAAATTGAAATATAATTGAGCCCTCGTATCTTACGACCCACGGTCGGGTCTGCTTGACTTTAAAGACCTAAATCCCGATTTTGTGACACTAAAAAGACGAAAAAAATTAGCAAAGTTATAAAAAGGGTGAAGGGCGAGAAATGTATATCATTAAGGGTCGAGCGTTTTCAATTTTTCTTAGAAGTCATAAAAAAGATCTAGGGCTGAGTAACCATCCTTATGGGTCGATTTTTTTCACTTTTTCTAGAAAAGTCATAAAAATGGTCAAGGGCTGAGTAAACATCCTTAAGGGTCGAGCTTTTTCAATTTTTCTTACAATATTGGGCGTTCTATTAAGAAATCAGTGAATAACTTTTATAGTGGAAGAGACTAGTGGGCAGTGAGATTGAGAAACGGAGACTTTTAATTTTTTTTCAGTTTTCAAAAAATCGTAAAAACGTAAGCAACTTTATTTTATGGTTTTTGTGAATAAAGTATCAAAAAGAACGTAATAAAATCTCAATTCAAATAAAATTCCGGATCGATATTTTAATTAGAAGCAATTGATTGTTCCAAAATAAATATTCATTATATTTTTCATTTTTTTTCGTTAAGTTCCGATCCCATGTGTAAATAGTTTAATATTTGATATTTTTTGCAATTCGATATTGAACTTACAACTTTAACATGCTTTTCAAGATCCACTAAACTTAAATAAATAGAAAGTTATATCTAAGATAAGTGGGTAAAGCCTACATTCCGAGAACGAAATTGAAACCATTGTTTTTCAAGTGACCAACAGAAAGCCTGCTTCGAAATACTGGATTTCATTTACAACAACCTGTGAATTCTGAAATCTGAAGTTGTTTAACAAAAATACATTTCATATATTAATAACTTTTTAAATTACCTATATAAGTTTCATTAAAAATACACACTTTGTCTGAAACTAAAAAAAATGTGTGCTTGTTCACTGAACCTTGTTTTAAATTCAATGTCAATTTTCTAATCTTTTAATTACAACATGAGATCTACATGCTTTTGTTTTGAATCAATTATTTTAAAATTTATTTTCAAAATTAATAATTAGTTTCTTGATTATCTTTATGACCTCTAATAAAGTTAAATAATTTTTGAGTATAAAATGGTTGGTTTTACAACAATGTTCTATTAGTTCTTTTTAGATTTATTAAAGGCTTAACATAAACCATGGAATTATTTTTAAAGCAGTTACTTTTTATTTTTGCATCAATTTGGATTCCGTATGCCAAGTGTAATTTAGTGAAGGTGAGATTGTTTATTATAGTAGTTGACAAATGGGCTATTCAGTTTAAGTTTAAGTTCAGATTTTACTAAGAACATGAACTTAATTTGTGTTGTGAGTGCATAATTAAAAACTGATTGGATACTAATAGTTCAAGTATATCGTATATATTATTTGGCTTATTTGGTCACAAAATAATAATATGAGTGCGAAAATCGCTCGAATTTTGAGAGCTTCCGCGATACTAGTTAACTGTCAATTTCTTAAAAAAATTTCAATAAGGGGATTAAAAATTCAATACTTGACAGGAGTATTATCTTCGTTAAAGTTTCTAGGTGAATCTGGATTACATAAAAATTCCCCAAATTTAAAGTTGTTTTAATTATATATTATATATACTCCATTTTCGTTTTTTAGTCACAATTTTATAATTCTCATTGAATTTTGACAGGTGATTTTGTTACTTTAACACTGTCATTTAATTTTTTTATTTTCTCATTAGATTCATGTTGAAAGTGCTGATTTAGAAGCTGTTGATGCTGAATATATGGATGTTAAAATTAATATACGCCCAGAAGGCGCGGATAATTTAATTGATATTAAAGCTGATGTATTGAAAGATTTGGGTAATGACATTTTTATACAAATTCATTTCCAAAAAGTGGATGGTGATCAATTAACAAGCGTATATAAAAGTCCATTAGTGGATCGTTGTCATTTTGTTGAAAATCGTGATAAATATCCAATAATAAATATGGTATTTACTGAATTTGAAAAATATGGTAATATGATGCAAAAATGTCCAATTATGAAAGGACATTATCATTTAACTGGTTATAAATATCAAATAACTGATGATAATAAAGTAATTGAAATGTTGACAGCTGGTGATTATGTGACACATTTTTTGATGACTAAAGAAATTGATACACAAGTCAGAACAATATTAGCTGTCAAATGGAAGGCGAAATTTATTAAAAATTGAACTAAAGATCCAGATGAAAATATCATTTTTGACCTTATTAAATACCAAGTAATTTGTTATTTAATAATTTTTATTGTTTCTTCGTTTTTGTTCTTTTCAGAGACAAAAGATTGAAAAAAATAATTATATAAATGTGTGAAAATAAATTTTTGATGATATTACAAATATGTCTTGTGCTTTTTTTTTAAAATTGTAAATAATTATTTAATTTTATAAAAGTGACATGTTTATTATGTGGTTTGGGTTTAAAAATAGTTTTTTGTGTCAATTAAGAAAATGTTTTTTTTTGAATTTTAATTTAAGAATTTTCGAGTGATTCAAAGAAATTTATAGATTGAAGACATTCGAATGCGTACATAATTAAATTTATTGACAATGTCAGATCAAATGGACAGAATAGCAGTTACATGACGTGGGCTGTGAATTCAAATCCAAATGCTTTTTTTTAAAGGGCTAATAAAAATTTAATGTTTAAAACTTTTTCATCAGTTTCAAAAGTCTTAGAGAAAAATATTAATTTAATTTTGCATATTCTACACATTTTTAATATGCATATTGTTATATGGTATCGGATTAATTTTTCATTTATTTCATATTATTTCTTTAAAATTAATATTTTGATAATTTCTAATAAACAACATGCAAAAGTGCTAAAATTTCGAGCGTTAAAACTTTTGCCAAAAGTCGCAATTGTGTTTACCATTTTCTGAAAAAAACATCTCGTTTTACTGTACACAGCTTTTGCGGCTGTGCTTAATGAAGTCATAAAATGCTAACTGCTTCCTGGTATGGTTGAAATTCCGACTTACCCTATGTAAGGGATTCCAAATGTTAGCGATGAAATTAAAAAATATGCAACAAAACATTAGAGCCGCTTGGAAGGTCAGATAAACATAAAAGTGCCTACTACCTTAAATTTTCAATAGAAACTTTTAAAATTTAAAAAGTTAAGCCTCTTGAATTAACTATAAATTAAACAGTTAGCACAAAATTAAGGGTAAGTCTCTAAGACTAGTTTTAATGTTATAAAACAACGTGGATGTTTTCAGTGTGTAAAAGACACACATAACTGTGGTTGCGCGCAGTATCTTTCGATGATTTCCACCCACCTTGTAATTTATAAATTTATAAATTTAGATAGCTTTAACCATTAGGGAACAAGAATAGATTAAAAATGAGGAACAATTTTGTAAACAGGTATAGGCAGTTAAATCTCTTTTAGTAAAGTCTTAATATAGTAATAGGCAAAACTGTTGAAGGAAACAACTTGGTCAGAATATGATTCTTAAACTGTTGCAGCTACTTAACAGTTGCTGATATTATAACAGATATGATAGCAGCTTATAGGTATGATCTGTATCAGATTAGAGTTCAAAATCATCTGACTAGAGATGAATTTAATTTAAATCAAAATGAAGCGTTTTAATCACAGTGACCATATGGTCAGATAATATTAAATATAAATATCAATATATATAATTATTTAAAATAAGTAAAAAAAAAAACACAAGTTAATTCTAAAAAACTTTTCAGACTTCCTATTTTGAAATTAGAATAAAATTATACAATCAGAAGGGAACCATTTTAAAAACTAAAATTCCGAAGTTGAATTTACTTTACTATATACTAATTTCATAAGAGTTCCAAATTTTACATTAGAAACTGAAAAATTATCTTCTTTTATGCTTTTACTTAATTTCTAAATCCCTTTGACATCTTCCCCTCGCCCCTTTCGGTTTTGTTCAATTTATCATTGACTTAAAAAATTGAACTTTTTAAACTTTTTTTTTTCAATACAAATAAAAAACAATTGTAAACAATTTTTCCAAAAAATTATAAAAAAATCAACAACAACAACAACAACAACAATAAAATAAAATATAATTTAAAAAGTCATTTTCATATTTTCCATAAAATTTCCTAAATACAATAAACAACAAAAAAAAAGGAGAAAAAACAATTGAGGAAAATTAAATTATCACATCACATCTCAATCATCATATCAAGGGGGAAACCCTTTTATTTCTTCCTTTTTTCCTGGAAAAATTTTATTTTAAAAATAAAAAAAAAATAAAAGGGAAATAAAAACTTTTAAATTATTCAGAAAAAAAAATTATTAACACGTCCATTATTATCCTTTAGGAAATCATTCGGAATAAACATAAAAACAAAAAACAAAATATGAACATGAATACAAAGGATATGAATAATTTTCTTTAAAGACAAAGTATCAAAAGTTTTATTTTTTTTATTTTATAGCCAAAGCGTGCAATAAAAAAAAGTTGAAATTATGGAAAAAATAATAAAAGTAACCAAAAATACAAAATTACTTTACTTTGATTCCTTTATGTGATTTTGCCAAAAAAAAAAAAAAACAGCCAGCAAATTGAAAGGATAATAATACTCGTAAGTTATCTCTGATCATAGAATGAATTCGAAACATGGCCATTAAAAATTAAATTTTATACGACTTTAAATGTTCCCAACGGACATAATAATCAGAAATGGGAAAAATATGAATTTTTACGCAGATTTACGGGAGCACGCGAAAATATAAAAAAAAACCTCCTGTAGAAAATTTAAAAAATCAAAATCTCTAAACTTAAAATGTTGAAAAATATATTAATAATACGTTTGAAGACAAATCATGTAGGGTTTTACCGTTATTTTCAGAGAAATGTTTTAAATAATTTGTTATTCGGTTTTTTGAAGCTGGATAATCCAAGTTTCTCAAAATAAAATTAGGTAGGATTTTATAACTGATTTAAAAATTCTAATTCCAATGTAACAAATGCACTACGTGTCAAAATAGGTATTTAAACATGATTCTACGTAAGACTATTTTGCTGCTGCAATAAAAACTGCGTTCAAAATCTAATTTCTAGTAATTTTTGGATAGGATATAGTTTGCAAATCTTAAACCTATGATATTCATTTTTCAATAATCTTCTATACTACTAAAGAAGCCGATTCTAATTAACCATGAACTCGCCCACTATACTCGCCTAATATAATAAAAGTCTTGTTAAAAATATAAATATAATAATGACATTATTTTGATTAAAATTTCCAGAAAAAAATTTAAAAGCAAAAACAAAATTACAGAGTTTTAAACTGAAAGGCTATCCTAATCAATTATATTAAAAATAGGGGTTGGTGGGAAGGGAGTTGGTAGATGGGAACCTCTAATTAATTTTGTTTAAAAAGTAGCTTTCTAATATTGAAGAAAATGTCAGACAGGAATTTTTTATTTTTCTAAGATTTTAAGTTTCTCGAAATTTTTTTTAAAATTTCAAAAGGGATTTCAGGTTTGCATTCCATTATAAAAATTATATAAAAATTGGAGTTTCCGTTTAATCCGTGATGAATATAAAGGACTAATCGTCAGGTTGGATACTTATCCCCTTATTTTGCCTACGGGGGATATTTTTAGTGAGAATTTAGTGAGAAATCTTACGTTACCAGAGGCTAAGTATTCCAGGTGCTAAAGTTTTTTCGTCCCTTAAAAAAAATAACGGAACTCAATATCCAAAATATAACCATTTAAGTAATTTTGACTTTACAATAGTTTATAAAATTGTTGGATTAAAGAATAAAGTTAACACTTTTTAACGCTTTTTTCTCCTATGGTCTACTTAAACTGTGTTCCCTGCAGTAAATTTTGTAATAAGTATAAAAAATACGAAAAAAATTTCTACCTCCACTTTTCCAAACCTTAATTATTTTGTAAGGTTCTAATTCTCATTTGTCTGTATTTACATACCAATTGAAAGTTTAATTTTATTGTTTTTTATCTTTCGGTTCTTTCTTATTATTATTTTATATGCAAATTGGAAAATTCGTTTTTCTTTTCATTATTTTGTCTGTTTCTTTTTTTTTTAATTCATTTTTTCTCATTGTGTCAACCCAAAATCTAAAGGAAGAGTTAAATAGCAAAAAAAAAAACATGTCTCCCCATTCTAAAAAAAAACTTGTTTCTGTTTTTCTTTCTCATTTAATAATAAAAAAGTTTACAAAAATTATTCAAAAAAATAAACACAATAAGAAAAACAAAAAATAAATAAAAAAAGAAATTAACAAGTGATGAAAGGAACCAAGGGTTTTTAAATAATCACATTTTCAATCTTCCTCAATGGGGAAAGTTGCCAAATTCATCAAGGATCTTACTTCACTCCCCCATGCGCTGAGAGATTAAGCGAACATATCGCTTAACTCCAAGTTTGTGTCTGCTTAATATCAAGATCATTTGGAGTATGTCACCATGTGCTTCATTCAAACTATGAGTGGATTCTAAATTTGAGTTAAACGATAAGCTGAGTTTACGAAATGAGTTGTTCTGTTATTTTATCTGTCTCAACAATGGTATTATGGTGAAAAATATGTTGAATTGCAGTTAGACACAAGACAACCGTTTAAGTATGCCGTTCACTTCTCAGTTCGAAATCTTTTGAAATAAAGCGAACAATACTCAAAAGTCTTAATAACCCGTTATAATCAAAGTCCTTTATACATAATCATATATTTCAAGCAATAGATTGTATATGTATAGGCTGTAATATAAATTTTTAATCTAAATTAACCCTAATTGAATATTATCAAAATTAAAAGTTTCGACCCAAGCTTGGAACTCCTTAAAATTTAACAGTATATTACTATAAAATATTACAAGTTCAAACTATGATGATAATAAAAATTAAAATTTTCTTTTTATTAAAACAATTACAATTAACTAAAATTTGAACAAAAAATGCTTACTTGCTGTGAATGGGTTAATAAATTAAAACTTTATAAAGTGCGGTATAGAAGAACAAATAAATAAAATAAAATTTTTTTTTTATAAATAAAGTTTTCCATTCAAATTTTTACTTTAAATTACAAATATGGGACTTAAGGAAACAAAACTGTTCTATTCCGCTTTAGGGGATGTCCTAAGGAATATAACAAATAACATTTTTTTAGTTTTCTTTGAAATGATAATTTATGAGTGTATGTGTTTGCTTACGCTAAAATAAGGATAACATATAAAAAAAAGTTTTAGAGAGAATTTGGGAAGGATATAAAAAAAATTAAAATATGTTAATTTTATACCCTAGTTATGTTTATAAAAATAATAACAGTAATAATAATAACTGTCATCACTACTTTTTATAAAAAAATTGTAAATTTTTTTGATAAAGTTATTCGGAAAAAAAAAACTAAAGTTGAGTTTATTATTAGAAGGTTAGAATTAGATTTAAAGGATTTGATTATTATGATATCAAAATTAAAGTGTTGATATAAACATGATTAAATTTAGTTTGAAGAATAGTTTTTAATCAATCTGAAAATAATGTAGAGACTAGTTTTAATCTACTTATCACTTTTCGAAAAATATTTTAATTTAATTATACCCTGCACCTTAAATAGATATAGGAGTATATTAACTTTGGTACGATGATTGAAACCAGCACAATAAAGCAATCTAGATAAAGAAAAATATATGTACATATATTTTTATGCAGTGTCATCCCCTGAGTCGATCTGTCCATGTGTTCGTACCTCCCCTAAAAACTCCCCTAAAAGAGGCCGCTTCTGTTTCCATTATGTTCCTAAAATTTGGGATTTATTTAAATGGTCTTTCTGGTACCTCCCACAAACCTCCCCATGTCTAAGCAGCACATTTTTTAAATTAACAACGCAAAACCTGAAATTTAGTAAAAGATAGAACGATTCTGTTTAAATTGTGTTTTTTTTTTTTGGGTTTGGGTACCTTCCACATGCTTCCCAAGCTTATCCCTAAGTATATCTTCGAAAATAAAAAAGAAAGAAGCTTGAATATTTGGTAGAAGAATGTGCTGTCCGATTTTCTTTATGTTTCTGAAATTTTAATACAATGATAGTAGTGGTTCGAATAGCTGTCACATGCCTCCTTAGACCTAACTAGCATATTAGCTTTAGCAGCATATATAAATTTGGTACAAGGTAGTTTTGCACTATTTGCTTACTATTCTTGAAATCTGAGATAGATGAGTTGAAGTGGGAATTCTTGTAACTATCAATTGAATTTTTTAATGCTATTTAGTAATATCAAAGTCTTGCTTTATTATTTGCTTTTTAACCGATTTTATTACATTTTATTAAAAACTTACTTATTTGTTGTATGAAATAGGTATGCCGCATTTTAATATCATTCTTTTTATTTTAGTCTTGGATGCGTAAAAACCATATTTTAAGAAACGGGGTTTTAGGTTTAGGGGTTTTAAGAAAACGAATTTTGAGATACTTGGATTCGTAACCAACCCCATTTAATCTTATTAATATTATCAAGATAATATTAGTTTTATCAACGTGGTACTAAATTAAAATCAAAGCTTTTATAGTACTATTTCAAACCAAGGTTGTAATTTAAATAAATTAAATTTTCAAAATCTGTTCTAGTCCTTGAATAAAAATTTCTTAAAAAAAGCTTAATTTAAGTGGTTTGGAGCTCAATATTTAAATGAAATCTAATTAAGTACAACAAAATATCGGTCTTAAAAATTTTCAAGAAAAAAAAAGTGTTTCAAATTTCTTTTGTAATCTTCAATATTCAAAATGCATTCATAATTCAAAATAATGACATAATTTGCTTGAAATTTAAATTGATATTTTTGCAATCATATGTCATCTCTCTCATCGCTGTCAAATGTCAACTCATTTTTTACGCATCCCTTACATTTTATCATATGCATTACAAGTTTAATTTTAAAAATTTGTCGCAATAATAAATTTAATATTAATATTCATTTTTCATTTTTTAATATTTAAATTATTTGATTGATGACGTAACAATATTATTTTTGTAAATCACACGTGTTAATCAGCCTAATTTTTCTCTGTACTTTAATAAATAAAAAAAAAAATTTGGGATTGAATGAATATATTATTACAACCCTTCAAAAAACCCTTCAAAAAATTGAAATAATTGTAACCAGAAATATTCAATTTAAGATTAAAAAGTGTGTACCTACACTTTCAAAAATAAACATATATTAATATTTAATTTGTTTCAATGAGTTGTAACGTACAAGAAAAATATTATTTATTAATATGTGAAAATTGTCAATAAAATGTCATTAATAATAGTGTATACTGTATGTAAAAACTTTTTTATGACAGTTGAAATTTTGAAAAGGGGAAAAAATCATTTTTATTTTGCATTCGTACTGGAGTGAGAATTATGCTGCCAACTAAAGACAATATGGACTTTGAAATGGATTCTGTTATCTTCTAATTTAAAAACTTTTCAATTTTTTTTGTATTTATAAGGTCTGGTGATATTTTTTATACCCGTATGACTATATAGTCCAAGGGTATAATAAATTTGCCATTACGTTTGTGACGCAGAGAAGGAGGGGGGGTAGATATAGACTCAAGTGTATGGATCGGATCAGAATCGAAAAATAAATCGATTTAGCTATGTATGTCCGTCCGTCCGTCCGTCCGTCCGTCCGTCCATCCGTCCGTCCGTCCGTCCGTCCGTCCGTCATCACGATAACTCAAAAAGTAAAGGAGCTAGGATTATGAAATTTTCACAAATTCGTTTTTATGCAAAAAACGGAATCGAGTTTGAAATTCAGCCATTTTGGTCCACGGGTTCGAGTACCTGCCATACAACTTCTAATTTTATATGAGCATTACTCTATACCTATGAAAGCTGCGTGTCTGAAATTTTGCCAAAAGTAGTTTAGTATAATGGCCAAAGTTACTGCAAAATTTGGTTGGTCTACTGCAGAGGGTTCGAGTAGCTGCCATACAACTCCTTCTTTTATATGAGCTTTACACTACACCTGATGAAGCTGGGTGTTTGAAATTTTGCAAAAAATAGTTTAGTATAATGGCCAAAGTTACTGCAAAATTTAGGTGGTCTACTGCTGAGGGTTCGAGTAGCTGCCATACAACTCCTTTTTTTATATGAGGATTACACTACACCAAATGAAGCTGGGTGTCTGAAATTTTGCCAAAAATAGTTTAGTGTAATGGCCAAAGTTACTGCAAAATTTGGTTGGTCTACTGCAGAGGGTTCGAGTAGCTGCCATACAACTCCTTCTTTTATATGAGCTTTACACTACACCTGATGAAGCTGGGTGTCTGAAATTTTGCAAAAAATAGTTTAGTGTAATGGCCAAAGTTACTGCAAAATTTAGTTGGTCTACTGCAAAGGGTTCGAGGAGCTGCCATACAACTCCTTTTTTTATATGAGCATTACTCTACACCTAATAAAGCTGAATGTTTGAAATTTTTCCAAAAGTAATTAACCGGAAGATATAATGTATATGTTACGGTCATACGGGTATCCCAGAGTTGACACAGTCTACTCTACTACACTCTTCCTCGTTTTTAAGACGATTAGACTTTTTTTTTAGAATTAATTTGGTTTTAGTCTAATGAGTTTATATTGCTGATAGAAAATGGAATCAGATTAATTTTAATTTTAAAAATAAATTTAATTCTAAATTCAAAAAAAATTGATTGTTTTTTCTGCCTTAATATTCCATTAATGAGAAGGAAACAGATTTTTTTTTAGAAATTTTCATTTATCTGACTGTGTGTCAGTTATATTTTGACTGTCAAAAAATTTATATTATGTGTTTATAGAAATATTATCTTACAACTATTTATAAAATATATAAAAAGTTAATTGAAGATTATAAAGAAGAACTTAGGTATATGGAAATAAAAAGAAAATTTATGGACCTAGAAGCCGACGGTAATACTAACATTACCTAAAATTTTTATGTAATATTAGAAACTTAAATAAATAAATAAAAAATTTTAATTAACAATGATTAATTTAAAAAAAACACTTTAGCGTTAGGTTCGAATAGAGCAACAGAAGAAATTGCATTTGAAAACGATGACGTTTTTTTTTAGTGCTAACTGTTCAACTGCAAGGTATAAACATGTTGGAAATGGGGGTCATATTACATTCGTGTTATTAGAAGTGATCTGAATGAATTCCACATACAATTTAAACATGAGATAGTATTAGGCCTTATAACATGTAGAAACGTCTTAGATTTTCAATAAATACAATTCTATTTTTGTTAATATTGTGATATTTTGTATTTGAGTTATATGGTATTTTATATCTGTGAATTATATTATTCAATTAAATTATTTGTTTACATTTTGAATTTGTTTATATTGTTATATTAATGTATTTTTTATTAAAAATATATAATTATAAATTATTGATTAATCCATTAATTTGAACCCAATGGCGAATGGCAGCTGATGCGAGTCGAAAACCTGATAAAAGTTCTTTCATTTTCACTGAGATTCGAACCCGGGCGTTTAGCATGAAAGGTCAGCACTCTAACCACAGCGCAATCGAACAGTTATATTATGTACTTAATTATTTGAGATAAAAGTAGCTTAGTTATTTTCGATCTGTAATTTTAACATCTCTAATATTAAAATCGTTTTGCTGAATTTTATCCTGGGTTTTAGCTTCCAGTTATGTGTTATGATTTCCCTTCTTAATGAAAAAGTGCATTGATGATGACATCGCATTGAAGTAGGGAACCATTTAGAGTAACTAAAACTGGAGTTGAAAGGTAAAATTTTGATATCCTTTGGATAGAATTACTTGATCATTTGGAATTAAAACAGTTAATATCGATTTCCAAAACTTATTTAAAATGTACAGATTATAGGTATCAGACTTTTACAAAACTCTACAATTCCACTAGTGATAAACTTTTTTTCTATTATTGAAATTAACTTTTCAAAATAAAGTGTTTTTAAATCCAACTTAAAGTACGCACTCTAATACGCAATAATTGCGTTTTTATGAATGTTTTCCTGTTTGGTATTATTAATTTGTTTCATTTTTTGTTTCATTTTGGGAATTTGGGATAAGCGTTTTATTATAAGTAGCAACTCTTTTTTTTTGTCTTTCCTCTTGTTCTTATTCAAAATCCAGAAAAGTATTAAAAACCAAAACAAAAACAGTTTTTTTAATCCATGAAAATAAAGAATAAGTGAAAACCTGATACAAAATAAAGGGGTTGTTAGTGTTGTTATTGTGAACGCATCCGTAAAATTCACACCAGTAATAGTAAATAACCCTCTTATTTTTATTGAAATTTTGTTGCAATTATTATATTTTTCCAAAAAAAATAACAAACAAATTTTCCTTAATAATTTCCTCGTTTACTTTACATATAAAAATTTTAAATTGAAATTTTGTTTGGCATGAATTGTTTAGAATAAAATGGGTGTCAATTTTCTTATATGTAATAATTTAGACAGCAGTACGTTTTTTTTTTAAGTATTTTAATCTGCAGATATCTTTTGTTGTGTCATCAAAATTTGTTTAAAAAGTGAAAAGTTTATTGGAGAGAGTCTTATTATTGTAGAGGAAATTAGAATATTGCTAAAATATGAATTGAATTTTATTTACAGAATACACTTGTGGTCAAAATAATAACAATAGTTATTTGCGGTCGATATAGACATTAAGCGGCGTAACACGACGGCTTAATGAAACACGATGTTATAAGTTGGCAATACCTTAAACTTCAAAACTCATTTGACATAACGTTAAAATATTAGTAAGATAAAGCTATTATATAACGGTAATAACATATTAAATATATTTGTAGATATTCGGGTATAAAAAAAAACCGTTATTTTATTTGAATTTGTAATCCGTTTACACTTCGTAAATAAATCCATACGAAATTTCTTGAGTTTTTTATCTGCTCGACATATTTATATATGACTATTTAACAGCTTTTAAGTCTTTTGATCATTGTATTACACCAGATATCATTCTTTATATAAACGTACATTTATAATTGTAAACAAAGGAGGCTGTATTGTCATATTTTTTATATTTTTAGAGGCTTTGTCAACTCTAGGATATCCGCATAAACGTAATCATTATATCATCCGGTTAATTACTTTTGACAAAATTTTAGACACACAGTTTCATTGAATAAATTAAGTTATTATATACTCGAACACACTACACTAAACCAACCAAAAATTGCACAAACTTTGGCCATTAAACTAAACAGCTTTTATTTTAAAAAAGTCTAAGACACCAAGGTTTACTAGGATAGTGATTATATAAAAAAAATTATATATAAATATAAATAATTATATAAAATTTTATAAGAGCTAATCAAATCCGTTGAGCAAACCATTTAGAATGGGAATGACGGCTGCTGCATACCAATTTATGAATATCACAGAATCGTAGCTCCTTTAATTTTTGAGTTATCGAACGGACAGACAGACATAGCTAGATCGATTTAATTTCCAAATTTGATTTGATATCTATCCATCCTACCCTCCGTCACTGCGGCCCAAATTTAATAGCAAATTTGGTATATCCTTGCAAAGGTTTAAACGAGTATAAAAATATATGTTTAAGTTGAGTCTATTGGATTGATTTTATGAGGATTAAAGCAGCTAGGATTCTGAAATTTTCACAAATTCGTTAAATTAATTGGTGTCTGTTAAAAGATAATAGAAGCAATAATCATTGTACAACACCAAACTCAACTGAGTTTTTTGGAAGCAAGTTAAAGCTATTTTTACATCTCAGTTTACAAAATATAATTTAGCATCCCAGTGTTAGAGATTAATTTTCACCCATGCAATGAATGACAAAAACTCTTGCTATTCGAGTTGTGTTTTGGGAATGAGAAAATTAAGTTTGGAATAAAAATGTCGGAAAATTTTTTTTGTCTATTCTATCTATTAGTAATAAAATGCAAAATATGTAAAATATTTCTTTTTTCCTGAGCCCCACGCAATAATATCTACTCTGTCAAATTCTAAATGAAAATTCATTTTTCTTTTATGGAGTTGTTATATAGTAAAGATTTCCTCATCAAATGCGCTTGATGTATCAAAGAGAATTTTTTTATCTGTTATTATTTTCATTTTTATATTGAAAATAAGAAAATTGGAAAAGCGCATCTGTTTTTTCAGTTTTTTTTTGTACTGCTAGTTTATTCTCCAATTTCAGGAATTTAAAATTTTCCTCTTCGTATTTTTGATTGTATGTAATTTGGTTGTGGGTGGATTAACGCATTGTTAAAAAAAAATGTGATGAATAAAATATAAAAATAAAAAATAACAGTAAACAGGGAAAAAGTAAATCAAGAGATTTATCTTTATAAGTGTCAACCTCATCCTTGATTTTAATAGCAATAAAATAAAAAAATATTATTCCACGCAAATTGAAGTGGAAAAACGACTTGACAAAAATGGAATTTGAAATTCATTTGTTTTTTTTTTCCTAAGATTTTTTTTTTATCAAAGGAAAAGATTTCGGAGAAAAAAAAATCTGAAAGATTCAAAATCCCGACAAAAAAAAAAGTGTTTATTTCCATTATATGAGGTTTTCTTTTTACTGAACCCAACAAAAAACATAAGGAAAATTAAAAAATTCAGGTGAAATAAAAAGAGAATCAGTGGAAATTAAAAATTAGGAATAGGAGATAATTGTATGTGATATAAAGAAAAAAAAAAATTTGATGGCAGACTTCCAGAAAAAAAATTCGATCCGTTGAACATCTGAAGAGGGCAAAAAAATTCTTTATGATCTTAGAACTGTAAATTTCTAAATTTTTTTAGGATTTAAATGTAGATTTCAAGTGTTATTTAAAATAAATTCCATACTTTGATTGCAGTTAAGATCTAGAAAATGTCAACGATTAATTGTAAATAAAAACAAGAAAGAGTGTGGAAGAGTAGACTGTGTCAACTCTGAGATACCCATATGACTGTAATATAAACATTCTATGGCTGGATTTCAATAGCGATGACGCTTATTGCATAAATACAAATTTGTGAAAATTTCAAAATCCCAGCTCCTTTATTTTTTGAGTTATCGTGGGGATGGACGAACGGTCATACTAAATAGATTTACTTTTCGATTCTGATTCGATCCATACATTTGAGTCCCCCCTCTTTCTCTGCGTTGCGAACGTAATGCAAATTTAGTATACCCTTTTGACCTATAGTTATACGGGTATAATGAAGATATTCCTTTACAAAATGCTTAAAATTTATTTGATAAATCATTTGACCTAGAAGAATTATTCATGAACTGCAACCTATTGTTTTCCACTGGTAGATGCCAATTAAATTATTCGACAAGTAATAGAATATAATCCGTAAATAAAGCAAAGTTTTGGACCTAATATTGGAATGTTATATTATTAAAATTTTGGGCTAATAACTCCGCAGTATCATTTTTTCATTTGGAAATGCAAGAAATTCCGTAAGACGGAAGCTACAAAAATATTCTTATTATTTAAAAATGATCTTAAAAAATTTCTTTTTCAATAAGTACATGAAGCAGTATCTGGCCATGTTACACGTAGAATGTCTTATTAATAATTTAAAATTAAAATTTTGAGAAATTTAAGGAATAGTTATGGCCTAAAAAATAAAAACAAGTCTTTATAGAAAACTTTTAATATGACCCGCCGTACGGTTAAGGATTTGTAAGGGTTCAAAAACTGTAAATTGGTTTTTTTAAACACTTAACTTGAATACCTGTTTAAATTGGGAGCGTATCAAAATCGCGCGAAACATAATCTCGTGCTTTTATAAATCTCGCGTGTCAAAATCATGTGTTTCAAAATCTCGTGTTGCAAAATCTAGCGCGTTTAAAAATTTTGCAGTTGAAATATTATATATATGTAAGAAACGGGTGCATGACACTTTTTAAAATTTACAATTTTTAAGAAAGTGAAATTTTTCAATAAAATACAAAATTTTCAAAAAACCCGATTTCTTAAAAATGCGATTTTATAAAAACGAAATTTTAGAAAAAATATTAACAAAATCGAGATTACAAAACATTTCCATCCACAATTTTTTTTTTATCAAAGGAAAAGATTTCGGAGAAAAAAAAATCTGAAAGATTCAAAATCCCGACAAAAAAAAAAGTGTTTATTTCCATTATATGAGGTTTTCTTTTTACTGAACCCAACAAAAAACATAAGGAAAATTAAAAAATTCAGGTGAAATAAAAAGAGAATCAGTGGAAATTAAAAATTAGGAATAGGAGATAATTGTATGTGATATAAAGAAAAAAAAAAATTTGATGGCAGACTTCCAGAAAAAAAATTCGATCCGTTGAACATCTGAAGAGGGCAAAAAAATTCTTTATGATCTTAGAACTGTAAATTTCTAAATTTTTTTAGGATTTAAATGTAGATTTCAAGTGTTATTTAAAATAAATTCCATACTTTGATTGCAGTTAAGATCTAGAAAATGTCAACGATTAATTGTAAATAAAAACAAGAAAGAGTGTGGAAGAGTAGACTGTGTCAACTCTGAGATACCCATATGACTGTAATATAAACATTCTATGGCTGGATTTCAATAGCGATGACGCTTATTGCATAAATACAAATTTGTGAAAATTTCAAAATCCCAGCTCCTTTATTTTTTGAGTTATCGTGGGGATGGACGAACGGTCATACTAAATAGATTTACTTTTCGATTCTGATTCGATCCATACATTTGAGTCCCCCCTCTTTCTCTGCGTTGCGAACGTAATGCAAATTTAGTATACCCTTTTGACCTATAGTTATACGGGTATAATGAAGATATTCCTTTACAAAATGCTTAAAATTTATTTGATAAATCATTTGACCTAGAAGAATTATTCATGAACTGCAACCTATTGTTTTCCACTGGTAGATGCCAATTAAATTATTCGACAAGTAATAGAATATAATCCGTAAATAAAGCAAAGTTTTGGACCTAATATTGGAATGTTATATTATTAAAATTTTGGGCTAATAACTCCGCAGTATCATTTTTTCATTTGGAAATGCAAGAAATTCCGTAAGACGGAAGCTACAAAAATATTCTTATTATTTAAAAATGATCTTAAAAAATTTCTTTTTCAATAAGTACATGAAGCAGTATCTGGCCATGTTACACGTAGAATGTCTTATTAATAATTTAAAATTAAAATTTTGAGAAATTTAAGGAATAGTTATGGCCTAAAAAATAAAAACAAGTCTTTATAGAAAACTTTTAATATGACCCGCCGTACGGTTAAGGATTTGTAAGGGTTCAAAAACTGTAAATTGGTTTTTTTAAACACTTAACTTGAATACCTGTTTAAATTGGGAGCGTATCAAAATCGCGCGAAACATAATCTCGTGCTTTTATAAATCTCGCGTGTCAAAATCATGTGTTTCAAAATCTCGTGTTGCAAAATCTAGCGCGTTTAAAAATTTTGCAGTTGAAATATTATATATATGTAAGAAACGGGTGCATGACACTTTTTAAAATTTACAATTTTTAAGAAAGTGAAATTTTTCAATAAAATACAAAATTTTCAAAAAACCCGATTTCTTAAAAATGCGATTTTATAAAAACGAAATTTTAGAAAAAATATTAACAAAATCGAGATTACAAAACATTTCCATCCACAAGGTATACAGATATCTATTTAAAATTTATAGAAGCTAAATTCGTTTTTTTTGAATATTTAAATTTTTTTAAATTAATTTTCAATTTAATTTAAAGAATAAATAAATAAATTTTATTTTTATTAAATTATTTCAAACACAAAATCTGCATTTGGCAAAAATACTAAAAAACCAAAAAAAAAAATTAAAATTCACCTTTAACATTTTTTTCAATAATAAAAAAAATTAAGTAAAATTAAAAAAAAAAACCTCATAATTTTTTCACTTGAAATGTCAATCACTAAATTCAAAAAATATATTAAAAAAAAATTAAAGAAAAGTGAAAATAGATAATCAAAGTACCGTTAACTTATATAATTTTTCATGTGGAAATTAATATAACAAAAATACACTTATATATTTTTTTTTTTGTATTTAACAGTTTCAATTACATTTGGTTTTTCTTTTTTAGGAAAAAGTTATAAACGATTTCCAGTTGAAAAGAAAATTCGTTTAAGGAAAATTCAAAAGAAAATCAGAAAATAAAAAATGGCTACTATAGGTACATTGTGATCTGTTATATTAAATTCGTTTTATGTTTTTTTTTTTGATATTTTTTTTTAATTTTTATTTAATTACGAGGTTTACACATATTCGAATTTTCCATTTTTTTTTTTTCGACTTTGGGAATTGCAATTAAAAGAACTTTTGGGAAGATTTTTTGGTTTTTTTTATTTTTTTGTAACCCACATTTTCTAATCCAGAAAATTGAAAAAGAAAATTTTTAAATCAAAATCAAATCCTCTTTACCACTTGAAGTGATCCTGATAAGCACAAAAAAAAAAAATTAAATTCATTTTCAGATGATGTTCGGAAAATTTATTTAAAAGTTTTATAAAATAAAAAAAAACTTTTGTGTCCTAGTTAATTTTCTTTTTTTAAATCCGTTTTTTTTTTGAATTTTTATTTTTGATGGATTCTTAAAACTTTTTGCGAAATTTTTTAAGTTAACTATTTTTTTAAAACAAATTTTTTTTTTGACCCATATTGATAATCGAAATAAATCTCAAAAATCCGAATGAATTAAATGTTTTTTGGAGGCAGAAGTTCCACTTCACTGAAAAAACTTTTTTTGAAACTACTTGCTCTACACATTTTGACGACAATGCATTATTTATTAAAAAAGAAATTTTTCCTTCAAGGATTTTTTTTAAGGATCAAAAAAAAGGACAATGGCCTTTTTTTAGTGTTTTCTAACGGTTTTTCCTTTTTGTTTATTGGTTTGAAAAATGAACGAAAACAATCCGAAAGTTACACAAATAAAAAACACAAGTAATGCAAAAAGCCAAGGGTTTTAAAAGAGCTCATTTCCAAAATGTGACAATGTTCCAGAATAAGTTTTGGGTCTAAGAGTGTATTGAAAAATTAAGGTTAAAAAACTTCGATAGGTGTTTAAGTTATAGATCTTTAAATATTTGACCTATTACGACTTCTTACTGGATGGCCATTCCTAAAAAACAACATTCCTATTTTTTAAGGTCTAACTGATCTCAAAATTTAAAGTTTCCAAACCAAACCGTTTAAAAGATATAGAAGATTAAGAATTTTTCTAAAATCTAGTTTTGTATAAGGCACCGTATGGCAACCCTGATCTATACTATAAGAGTCATAAAAAGATCTTTAGTTGGCGTTTCTAAATTTAAAATATATCTTGCAGAACTATTGTTATAACAATTTAAATATAGGAGTTCCAACTCTTAAGAGGGGCTCTAGCTCCGTATCTAAAAGGGCTTGAAAAACGTTCCTCCATTAGGTTAATATCTTTGCAACACCAACCTGTATAATTTTACCTACTTTTCTTTACTTCAAACAATGTAAAAGCTTTGTGAACTCTCGGACACACAAACTGACAAACAGAGTTAATCTTTATAAGCACATTTTTTTCAGGATTTTTTTTTTGAAAATGTTCTAAAAATTAAATTTCCAAATCATCAAATTGAATTTTATTATCTATTCTGAAATATATGAACCATATGGTTAAAACATGAGCCACATAAATGATATGTTTCTATTAATCTAAAAGTAAGGGGTGATTACAATTTGCTAGCTCGTGCGTTAAAATAGCTTTAGATATTAATAGTTTAATACAATAAAAAACAAAAACAATAAGAAGTTAGAGAAATTAAGTTTGGCTTATTTCAGGTTGGTTTTGTTCATAATAATAAAAAGACGTTGATCAAATCAGAAATCAATCAAATATGAAGTTGAATTTTTTCATCTTGAATTGTAATGAATGTTGTAGTTTTTATTAGGCTTTGTTTTTTTTTATTCAGTTGGTGGATCATTTGGTAAATTAATTAAAAAGTTTTATTTGTTTAAATGTCTTAAAATATAATTGAATTAAAACTTTTTATAATAGGATAAAATTAAAAGATAAGTTTTAAAAATAAAAGACAATGTTTTCACGTACAATGTTTATCTGTGTGGGGGGATTTATAAAATTAAACATTTGTGAATTTTTAAATATATTTGAAGAAATTTAATATTTATCAGAATTTCATATAGGTTATTTTAAAAAATTTTTTTTAAAATATATTAATTCTTTTATAATATAATTCAAAAAAAAAAAAACGGTAAAATTTATTCAATGTTTTTTACATGAATAACAATGTAAAACAATTCATTGACAGATATTGCTTACGATTACATTAAATTAAGTGATTACTATTTATAACATTATGAGTACATAATATAAAGTATAGCGTCGACCGATATGGTTTGAATGTTTAATAACTTTTTTATTTAATGGTTAATTATTATTATTATTTTTTTGTTATACAGTATATTAATGGGGAATATTTTAAGCTTAAGTAGAAAAATTATATCCCGCAAGTAGTGACCATTTTCGGCTTCGCACATTCGTGCTCTTTCCAGTGCATGTTCTATAACTTTTCGTAATTTTTTATCGCTATCGCTGTATATCATGTAGAAACGTTAGATTTTTTATATTTTTCATAACTTTTCGTAATTTTTGATCGCTGTTCTGTTGTGTATTGTTACATTTCCAATTCCCCAAGTTTTCTTCACAAAATTCTGAAATAAAAATAAAAAATATAAATAAATTAAAAAAATTTTAAAAATTCAAATCATATTGGTCGTTTTGCGCCACCCGGTATTAATATTTAATCTAGCGTTTGAGAGAAATGTATATGAAATAATTGAAAAACCTAATAGTTCATTTATTTTTGGAAGCGCAAGTATTTCATCTACGACAGTTCATGTACTTGAGTTACTAAAGAAGTCTGCATGTCGTAGACGAAATATTGATATGTGTACTCGGTTTTTCATCTATTTGATTATATAAAGCTTTAAGTTTGTCTAATATATAAAAAAAAAACAATTAGATTTTTAGAAATGACGAACTTTTATAGATTTTTAAATTTGTAAAACTGAAATTGCTAAAAAACCACAATTCAATCTTTATCTTTTATGAGGCATTCATATAATATTTTACATCATTATCAAACAGAACTTTCCAAAGAAGTTCTTCAGGTTCTAATGGAATCCAGCAATTTTGTCCAAGGGCTCGAGTACCAGATATACAATTTCTATTCTGTACTTATTGAAATTGAGTCTCTTTAACTTTGCCAAAAATTTAGTTGGAGTAGTTCAGTTGTTTCGTGTTGTTGCCATACAACTTCATCTTTTACGTGAACATTACTCTATACCTAGTAAAGGTGGATGTTTGAAATTTTGTCAGTAGTAGTTAACTTTAATTGCTAACGTCTGAATAAAATATAGTTGGTGTGGTTGAAGAGGTTTGAAGAGCTGCCTTTCAACCTACTTGTATATTTTCATTTGAATCATATAAGAATTTTTAACCGGATGGTATAATGTTGATATTACGTTCATACGTGTACCCCAGAGTTGACACAGTATACTCTACTACACTCTTCCTCGCTTTAGTAATAAATTCAAACTAACTTAAAAGTATTTATTATTCTCTGAATAAAAATACTCTTTGGTTTTATTAAAATTTAATCTATCTATATATATAAAAATGAAAGTTTGTTTATTTGTTTGTTTGTTTGTTTGTATGTTTGTTTGTTTGTAGCGAATAGACTCCGAAACTGCCCAGCCGATTTTCATGAAAATTTGTATATAGGAGTTTTTGGGTACGGAAAGAAATCGTGGCCCAAAAATTTTGCTCTAACGGACCGCCAAGTTGGGGCTGTGGTGCAAGTATTTAAACTTCTTTGTTCTAAAATGAAAACGGTTTGACCGATTGACTTCAAATTTTGTATACGTGATGCTCTTTGAGAATTGAGTAGACACTATTAACAGTTTTGGAATTTGTTAACCCATGTCGGGCAGACGGGTGGTCAAAAAAAATTTTGGGTCCAAATTTTGTCCGATTTTACGAAATTCTGCTTTGGCTTAAAAGAAAGCCCCAAAAAAATTTTTGTTGAGTTCCATTAACCCATTGCGGCCCAACAGCTTTTTATAGGTTTTTTCAATATTTTTCTCTAAATTCGAAACGGTTTGACCGATTGACTTCAAATTTTGTATACGTGATGCTCTTTGAGAATTGAGTTGACACTATTAATTGTTTTGGAATTTGTTAACCCATGTCGGGCCGACGGATGGTTAAAAAAAATTTTGGGCCCAAATTTTGTCCGATTTTACGAAATTCTGCTTTGCGTTAAAAGAAAGCCCCAAAAAAAATTTTGTTGAGTTCCATTAACCCATTGCGGCCCAACAGCTTTTTATAAGTTTTTTCAATACTTTACCCTAAATTCGAAACGGTTTAACCTATTGACTTCAAATTTTGTATACGTGATGCTCCTTGAGAATTGAGTTGACAATATAAACAGTTTTGGAATTTGTTAACCCATGTTGAGCCGACGGGTGGTAAAAAAAAATTTTGGGTCCAAATTTTGTCCGATTTTACGAAATTCTGCTTTGGATTTAAAGAAAGCCCCAAAAAAAATTTTATTGTATTGCATTAACCCATTGGGGCTTAACAGCTTTTTATAGGTTTTTTCAATACTTAACTCTAAATTAAAAACGGTTTGACCGATTTTCTTCAAATTTTGTATACGTGCTCCTCTATGAGAATTGAGTTGACACTATTAACAGATTTGGAATTTGTTAACCCATGTCGGCCCGACGGTTGGTCAAAATAATTTTGGAAGCTAATATTGTCAAAATTTGCGAAGTACTGCTTTGGCTAAAAAGAAAGCCCCAAAAAAATTTTGTTGAGTGATTTGGAAGCAAATTACGTCCAATTTTGCGCAATACTGCTTTGCCCAAAGAGAAAGTGTAGTTCCGTTAACCCAGTGGGGCACAGTGGCTTTTAATAGATTTTTGCGTTACTTAACTCTAAATTAGAAAGGATTTGACTGGTTGACCACAAATTTTATATGTGTGAAGCAACTTGAAAATGGAGTTGAGACTGTTAACAGTCGGTCCTACGATTGGTCAAAAAAATTTTTTTGGAAGTAAATTACGTCAAATTTTGGAAAGTAGATTGTACTGCTTTGAATTACAGAAAGTTTCAAAAAATCATAGGATAATCCTAGAAAAATCGTTTTAAAAAGATTGCTTTCATACATTTTAAAATTTACATGTGTAAACCGTGTGTAATTTTTGTGTTAACTTTTTGCAGTAACATCATCTTCAATTAAACCTCCATTGAGAGGCGCAGCAACGCGCACCGGGTACTAGCTAGTACTAAATATAATTTTCTTGCTTTTTGTTAAAACAAAACCTCAATGTCCACCTATTATCAAATTTCTTTCAATTAAAAAATTAAACAAACTCCTTCTCAGCATTATTTTTTTAAAAAATGTAATTATTTAAAAACCATTGAATGAAATTAAAATAATAAAATTTAAAAAAAAATAATAGAATTAAAACTGTCAAACCGTTTAATTGAACATCAAAACTTTATAATAAAACCAATTTTTTTTTTCTTTGTTAACCCCTCGTGAACATTTTGTGTTTTGTTTTTTTTTTTGTAAACCGTTATAAGTACAAAAAAATTTCGAATATGATGATAATAAAAACATTTTGCTTTTCGAAATTCAGCAAAAAACAAAAGTTCAATCGTTTAAAATATAATGAAATATAAAAACAAATATGTATGTATGTATATGTTTTGTATGTATATATATAATTGTCCGACAGAATAAGAACACAACCGTTTATATAATTTTTCACCATTTAACTTGTTACAATTGCGGAAAAGTCCAAAAAAAAATTAAATGAAACGGATGGTTACAAAAAATGAATTTGTGGGTGGGTGGTTGAGTGGTTGAGGCATAGAAAATAAGAAATAAAACCAAATTTTTTTTTGCACATTGATAGAGTTGAAGAGCTTTTCAAAATGGTAAATAGTTCTGTTTTTTTTTTTTTTTATGAAGAGAGCCTAGAGAATATGTTTACATGCAACGAATAACTCATTTTGATGACACAACATTTTGACATTTATTTATGGCTAGGCTATAAAATTTCGCGCAATCAGTGGTGTCATTATAATATGCCCGTTTTTTAAATGTTAAAGTTTTTTTTTGATATTTTGAACGCCATTTTAAAATATTGTTTTTTATAATATTATATATTTTGGTTCAGTGTAAATAGTTCAAAAGATTTTTTTTTAAATTTGGTCTTTCTTTAGTTTTTGTTTTACATTTATATTCGGTTTTTTTCAAATTGTGAATATTGCATTTGTAGCAATTGTAATATAATTACATTTGTTTGTTGTTGTTTGAAATTTCCTCTTCAAAATGTCTAGGAAATGTTGTTTTTTTTTTTAATATTACATATATCATGCATTTTAAATGCAGGAGCAAGTCGAGTCAAGAATGACAAATGTTATTTTCCAGCATATTGTGTTATTGTAAAGATAGGAGAGTGGTTGTCTTATTTATTATCATATGAACGACTGTATATTTACGACTGTTTATTTGATAATGAGTTTTTTTTGAAATTGTTTTTGTGATTTTTTAGTATGTAAATTATAGTAGTACTTAATTTCTCAGAATATATTGTAAGTTTTTTGAAGAATAAATCTTAAATACCTACTAAATTACGAACGATTATAATTATTTTAAATGCAAAAAGGGGTTTTTTGAAAATTAGCTATAGAAAATTGGGTTAATATTTAAAAGATTCAAAAGAATTTAGTTACAAATTTAATTTCTAATTACAATTGCATTAAGTTTAACAATTATAAATTAGACTAGAAAAAGTAGTTAGTAGGTACTTTGTAATACAATACTTCAAAATTTTCTTGCTTGGTACTGTAATTACGATTGCATACTACAACTGCTCTATTGTTAATTAATAAAATATCAATAATTGGCTTTTATATTATTATATTATTATTATAATATGAATTACTTAAAAAATACTCTGAAAGTAATCCTTATTCTTTTTTGATTACTTTTGATTACTATAAAATAGTCGAAGGTAAAAAGCCTGCATTGTTTTTTAATAATATGACTAGATTTTCAAAAATAATTGAAAAGTACTCTTATGATGCACTAGTGATCAAAAGTTTTGATAATTTTTTTTTTTACAAGAGAATGAAACGCTCGAAGGCCACCCATTGAAACTGTGCGGAAAACAAATCTTAATGAAGAACCTACTGAACATATGCACAGTTTGGTTACAGGAATGGGAACATGGGAGGTTTTTGAGATTTCCAGGAGGTTATTTGAGAATTTTGGATTATGGGGATGGGGAAAATTTGGAGGGATATTGAGGAGAAAGATATTAATATTCTTCTTAATTTTAATTAGAAGAATAATTATTCTGTCCAATGTGTTTTAGGAAACTCATTGGACATAATATGGTTCTATAATCTCGACATTTGCATAATAAACGAGTTTCCCTAAAGTGCGTTACGCCATCTTAATAATTCGATACAATATAGATGAGGATCTGGTATACATCTAGGAGGTGTTCGTCCCTACTAGGTATCTATAAAACAGTGTAAGTGACCAGACTGTGCGTCGACCAGACTGTGGTAAGTAGAGTGAGCGTTAAGGTAACTGTGGGATCATTTATAAGTCGAATAGCTCTGTTTCATACTTAAATTACTAAGTGATCTTAGTAAAAATTTTACAAGTAATCCTGATTCGTTTTCGATTACTTTAAATTACCATAAAATATTTTAAAAATACTCTGCTTTACTTTTTAATAACTTGTAGATGATTGTCAAAAATAATTGAGAAGTAATCTTATGAAACAATAGTAATTAAAATATGTGGTTATAATTATTTAGTAATCTTCATAGAAATTTGTCTAATTTTAGAAGTTTTAATTCTTAAAACATAGATTAACTGATAATCATCCTAATGTACTTTTGAATTCAGACGTAAGTCGAAAAATAATGTATAAATGCTTCTTGCATCAGAAAGATTACACCATGACAACCTTGACTGGACGAAATATATTTAATGGAATTCTTAGTACAATACCTAAATTATTCTTCATCTCATGGTAGTGATTATTTAATAAATGCTAATTATAACAATAATTTTAGTGAAATATTTGTACATTATTCCTGCCTTAAGCTTACTTTCTCAAGGAAGTAAATTTATATAAATTTTTATTTAAATTTAAATTTTATTTTGAAAGAAATACTTTAATTTCTAATATTAAATCTAAAACTAAAACAAATCTTTTTGCTATGTTTCTCATTATAATTATAATGATTCTCTTTCCCTAAAAATTAAAAAACAAAACAGCTTCGAAACTTATATGACCTTTAATCAAATTAGACAACAAAATGAGTGTAGTCAAATTACAAGGGTTCTAAAATGGTTCTTTAATTTTAACTAATCAGTATTAGATTTACCTAGGTATGCAGACAGATTAAAGTTTTTTTTTGTCTTCATGTAGTTCCTCCTTTGTCTTAAAATTAAATTATATCCTTCGTAAAACAAGATTCATATCATATTCAGTATACAATAAAGCCCTTAACAAACCACAAAATTTATATATTGCAGAATATTAAAATTAAAATAAAGAAAAACTCTTTAACTTGTAATATTTGTTGCCAATCTTAAAGTGGACAACAAAATTTTTTAAAGATTAAGGTGGGTGAAACATTGAAAACTCCTTTTTCAAGAAAATTTTTAACTCTTTAAAACGAATATAGTATAGTAACTGCACATGTAGTAGTGATAAACTATTTCAATATCCTTTTATATTGCTGTATAGTCCTTGAAGCTTTTATAAAATACATACAAGAGAACATTTTGTGGTCCACTTCAGTTAACTTCAGTCCAGTTTTTTATTTGTGTGTTCTTGTCCTCATCTTGGGCGCCGATCCCCTTCTACTCTACATTTACTAATATCAAATTAAAGGATTAAAAAGAAAGTATGAGTAAATATAAGTGGTTCTGAGTGTTGTGGTTTTTTAAGGAAGATTAGGTAAATTCTATTAAAATTAAAGGAAAATAATAAAAAACAAAAACCAGAAAAGAAGGATGAAACCAAAATTTTTCCAAAAATTAAATGATGTTTAAGAGAACATTATCTTAAATGTTGAAAATTATTTTAATACTTAGTAATTTGTCAATAGGTCTTTTGGTTTAAAATGTACATAGGTATATAGATTTTACCTTGTTAAAATATAAAATTTTAAGAATAAAATTAACAATAATTAGTATAGATGTCCCCTTTATAATTAATCTGTCTGCTATAATATTTATTTCTATATTTTTTTGTTTAAGCTCTTAGGTGTGATTTTTAGAATTTAACTTTTATTATAAGGTGAAAAGATGAACAAAGGAAGAGTCTGAAGATTCAATGATATTTTTTTGTTTAAAAGAATTTTTAGGAAAGTTGCTAATAAGATCTCTAAAACAATAGAGTTAAGATTTAAATTTAATTTTATTAAAGTTTTATTTTACTTGTTCTTAGGCAAAATATTTATAAGGCAAATGCAAAAGAGATGGAGAGAAAAAGCATCCTTGCTCCTTTTGTATTTAAGCTTAAGTTCTCTTTACCATTGGATTTAGAATTAAAAATATTTGTTAAATAACTTTGTTACATTTATATAAAATAGACTCTTTTTCGAACTAGATATTTAAAATTTAGGAACTTAGGAATTTAGGAATAAGAATTATTAGTGTGTGTATGTGTGTACATTTGCGCCATATATCTTATCCAATTTCCACGCCACACAAAAACTAACGAATGAAATCAACTAATTCCTGCTAAATTCCATATTGAATCCCTAATTAATATAAAACATTCTTTTCTATTTATTTTCCAAACTTGGCAGTCATTGTTCTGTTCAAGCAGTTATTTTGTTTATGCTACCTTCTCCTCAACCTCCTCCCAGATTAGAAGAGCTTCATACGAAACACCAGAATCGTTAGACACTCACACTTCTAAGCTTTTTAGTTATCTTTAACATCTTTTGATTCATTCCATATTCCTAGATGGATTTATTTTGGGTCAAACAATAGTTTTGATCTTTAATAGGTTTTTTGGGATTCAAAAATCGAAAAATTAAAATGATAATTGGAGAAGACTCCTAATATATTACAATATTGTAAGAAGCTTATGACTGCAAGTTTTTAATATTTTTTTCTGGGAACTCTGTCTTATACCATAGAAGCATGTTTTGTAAAATTATTGAATGCTTGATATTGACAAAAAATCTAAGCGTGTTTTTCTTTGATAATCGAATTTTTAATTTAAGATCAATTTATTTTGGAATAAGAGTTTCTGGTACAGCTTTACTCTTCTAACTTCACTTGAAAAGTAATTAGACAACCAAAACCTTCAACAAACATTTTTTAATAATTACTTTAAATGCTGTGGTTTAATTTCCTTTTTAATTTGTGCAATATATATATATATATATTATATATATGCAACGGTGTAAGTTTAACTGCAATATATTCAATTAATAAATCGATTTACATTTAAGTATGAGGTTTAATATCATTTTCAATCATAAAAACAATAAAAACAAAATTAAAATCAGTTTGCGTAAGCAATAAAATTACTAATTAAATATTGATTTTAGTTTTATTGTTTTCAATATTAACAAATTAAACAAATATAGAAAATGGGTTACTATTTATAGGTTGTTCCAATTTTCTAAAATTTAATATTGTAAATTACGAAAATATTTAAGTAATGTGGTTATTTATATTAAGATAATTATTATTTTCTAATTATTTTCTATTTAAATAAGAAAATTGTAAACATAATTTATATTATACAATAAGAAGAGTTTTAAGTTATTTAAGGAATTCTTTTCTATGAAAGGGTGATATGTATAACTTATACAGTAAATAGAGTTTACTATTTCTTTATTAATTTATTGATATTAACGCAGTATATAACAAAATATTATAATTCGGAAGATTTAAAAATCTTAAGCACAACTTTTCTTAAATGTCAAAAAAAAACGACGCGTCCGTCAAAAATTCGCACACTGTTTCGTTGTCAAAATGTTACATAAATCAAAGCAATTCCAATATTATTTTATTGTTACTGCAAAAATTATCAGCAATTATTTATAGATGATTTGCATATTGTAGACGTTTTGGAAAAGGCCTATTGCTTTGGTTAATTTAACCCTTTCAGCTTTTGTGAAACTACAGATATGATAATGAACGCCTACTTTATTTAGAATATCGTACAGAACTTTCAGTTCCAAAATTAGAGGTAATTGAATCGAAGGAATGTTTTAAAAAGCTTAAAAAATTGCTACTTTTTTAGTTCGCATACAGAACAAAACTTCAATATAATAACAATTTAATACATGGTTTAATTTATAATATATACTTTTGTATGAACTTGCCTGTGTATGGCTTTATTTTTCATACTTTAGTGATATATTTATATTAGAAATCTGACCATTAATTTATAAGAATTGTATGGTTGGGTGATTAGCGATGTGGCTTAGAGTGTAAATAGATTTGAGTTCGATTCTCCCTAAAATGCAAAAATTTTTATCTATATTATAGATTATTATAATAATCTTTTTGGTGGATTAAGATTAACTGAAAGAGAACTGTCTCCCATTTCAATTGTCTCTCAAATTAACTTTCATATTAAAACACTTTAAAATGCAAATGATCTACCTTCAATTTTTGATTAATTAAAATTTTCAACATTTTAAGCTTAAAAGTTTTCAAACATTAAGAGAACTGTTTCTTATACCAGCAATTTACTTTTATATTAAAACAGTTACAAATTCCCAAGATCTACCTTTAATTTTTATTTTCTACATTTTAGGGGGCTAGTACTACTTTAATAAAAGTATATATTGAAAAAAATATTTTTTTTTTTTATTTTATTTTTTATATCAATATTTAAGTACTTAAAGTTTACTTTGATTTGACTGTGACTACACGAGTAATATACGTCAACACTTTAGTCTACTTTAAAAAACAACAGCTGATTTCTGATCTGAAAAATTAAATATTTATCTGATTTCAGTTAGTTCTCGGCAATTTCGGCAATTAGTAATATAAATATTAAAAATTGGGAACTTCGAAGTTGTTAAATTAAAAATTCGGAAGTTCAAAAAATTTTCGAAAAATTAATTAAGTTTTTTAAAAGGTAAAAATTAAAATAAATAATAATTAAAAAAATATATTTTACTAATAACCCTGTACTCATATTATAATATTATTATGTAATTAAATAAATAATTCAATATTTAAATATAAATTACAAAAAAAAATTGTATAATTTCCAATTTAGAATATTTAACCACAATTTTAATTTCGAATCATTTACTGTTACAACAGCATAAATGTAATAATTATTTACATAATGATGTTTTATACAAATTTATAATTTAATTATATTATATTAATAATTAATGTATACATATGTATATACATATGTAATATTTTAAATTATAATTATGTATATAAATAATATTATAGATGAAAATATAACATATAATTGACGATTATTATTATCAAATTAAATTTTATATCTTTTTTTTCTGGTGATAATTTATAATAATTATGGCGTAATTTTAAAATAATAAAATATGGTATTGGCATATTGGGATTTTTTTATTTGCATATAAAAATTAAAAATATATAAATTAAATTGTAATATTTATTTCATCAAAAAATAAAAATTAAAAAATTAAAAAAAATGAAGAATGAAATTAAGGTGAAAATAAAATAAAAGAAAATTATTTAATACCAATGTATTTAATTACAGGGAGTTTTTATAGAAATTATCTTAGGGATTCGAAATAAAATATCATTAAAATGATGAGTAATTTTTTAATTTAAAAATGTATATAATATAAAATTAAGAGGCGGTTATATAAATGGTTAGGAAGGTATTGGTTAAATTGGTTATACATATATATATATATATATATATATATATATTTATATCGAACGAATTTGTTTAGAAAAAATAAAAATAACTTTTAGATTAAATACAAAATATTATTTTATTAATGATGTTTAATACATCTAATTTTTATTACAATTAAAACCAGTCTCTGCATTTCTCAAAAATACACTTCTTTTTATATCTTTAAAATCAACGGTACTTTACATTATATTTTCTTATATTTAAAATTATTACCATATATGGTAATGATAATGGTACAAAATATTAATATAGGAACAAATGGAAATTAAATATAAAATATTATGAATTGGTATAAAAATATAATAAGTAGGGACAAGTTGACCGGGGATAGGAATATACTAAATAGGGATAAGTTAACTCCTCCCCCCTTAAGTCAAATGTCCTCATTTGAGAATATTATTTTACAATTCTGTTTTCTTTTCTTATTTTTTTTTTTTTTTAAGCAATTTTTTTTCTTTGTTACAATGTTTACAATATTTATACTTTACTAATACATTATACTAATACGTTTTTATTTTATAATTTACATTTTTAAGAACATATTTTAAAATTATACCAGATTATACCTTTTATAAAAAATTCATAATATGTAAGATTAAAAATTTAATTTATCAGAAGTACATTAAAATTCTGCCAATCTTTTCAAAAAAAAGTGCGCTGAATATCGATTCTCGAACGATATGAGCGCCATATTTAATCAAATTAATAAAAGAATTACCTTAAAAGTCAAATTCGAATATTTAAATATTGTTGTTTTTTTTTTTTTTTTTGTTTTGTTTTTATTTGTTTACTTTTAAACAAATTTTACATTTTTTTTAAATTTTAAAAAAATTAATCTACATACATTATCATAATATACATTAACATAAAAAAAAAATAAATAGTGAGGCGTTAGAATAGTGAAGCAGAAACAATTTCAAAAAAATAGGTACATCTTTCCATTTAACAAAATGCAAATAATTGGTTTTCTTTTTAGGTAAAAGATTATAAGTAAATCATCGATATATCCAAATGATAGCAGAGAAAACTTAAAGAAGAAATTTTATTTATAAGATTTAGATTTAAGTTATAAAATTTAGTTTTAAGTTAGTACTAGGATATTTGTTTTTTTAGGTAGTTTAATTGTAGGTAGGCTAATTAAGTAGGAAAATTAATTAGTTTGATACTTTTTTTGATTAGCTAATTGCGATTTATAAATTTTCCGGTTCTTGTTATCGATATAATAATTTCGGTTTAGTTTATGAAGAGATACTGGTTTAAAGTGAGGATCAAGTTTTGTGACTCTTAGATTTTTTATTAACATAGGATTTTCGTTTTGATCTTTTCTATTTCTATTTAGGTTTGCTATTGTTTTTTCTTTTTGTGTTCTAATTTTGCATGATAATGTTCGAATTTCTTCTGAGGATAGTGATCCATCCTGGAAACTAATAGGTCTGTGCCCTGTGGATGAATGAATTGTATTATTATAATACAATAATGCATCTACCACATAATCACTATCTTCTCTTATTTCTTGACCTAACTTTTCTTTAGTTTTCATTATTCTAATGTGCTCATTCAATGTATTATGAAACCGTTCTATATCGGAGTTTCCCGTATGCAATTGAGGAGTAGTTAAATGAAGTTCTATATTATTGTTTTGAAAAAAATTTTTAGAACTTAAACTTCCAAAGCCTTTTTCATTATCTGTAATTATTTTTTTCGGTTTACCTATTATACTTATATAACGTTTGATAGCTTTTTCAATGTCTAACCAGTTTCTTGATTTAATGGAAATAATTTGAGCATATTTGGAAAGTTTATCGATAAATGTAAGATACGCTTTACCTTTTTTTAAAAACCAAATATCCATATGAATAATTTCATTTTTAAACGAAGGTGTTTCTGTAAGTCGGAACGGTAATTTCAGAGGATTTCTTTCATATTTTGCTGTGTTGCAAATGTTGCAATTATTAATTACTACAGATATTTCTTTCTTTAAATTAGGGTAGTATATAAATGGTTTTAATTCTAAATATACCTCATTAATTCCTCTGTGATTATGTTTAAAGTGCTCCTGCAATATTTTTTCTTTTAGTTCAGTTCTATTTGCAATATCTTTTAAGATGTAATTTACTTTATTAACTACAACAGGTACATTAGCATTTTTCCAATTTACATAGATATCTTGAAATTGTTTAAACATATTAAAATCTTCAAATAAAATTCCTACAATACCTTTTTTTGGTAAATAATTTTTTAAAATATTTTCATATAAATTTTTATTAGGTTCGCGAGTTATAATAGTAATTCTTTTTTTTCTAAATATTTTTTTTGATTCAACTGTGTCTATATTTCCCTTTTTTATAATTATTTGTGTTTTAAATATATTTAATGGTAATTCAGAAATTTGTATGTAATGTCTATTATCCTCTTCAGCACTATGTATAGTAGCCATTGTAGACATATTATCGATATTTTGCTCGTTAATATTAATTTCAACACGCGAAAGTGCGTCTGCTACATAATTCTCTTTGCCCTTTATATATTCAATGTCATAAGTATACTCCTCTAGGCTAATTTTCCACCTTTGAAGTTTACTATTAGGTTCTTTTATATTGGCTAACCACTTCAAAGGCTGGTGGTCCGTTTTAATCGTAAATTTTCGACCATATAAATAGGGCCTAAAATATTTTGTTGCCCAAATTATGGCAAGGAGCTCTTTTTCTATTGAAGAATAATGAATTTCATGTTCATTAAGTGTTCTGCTGGCAAAACTAATTGGATGGTTATCCTGTGCTAATACAGCACCAAGAGCGAAATTGGAGGCATCTGTAGTTAGTACAAATTTTTTATTATAATCCGGATACCTTAAAATCGGATCCGATATAATTAATGATTTCAATTTATTGAAAGCATTTATATAATTTTCATCTTGTGGATTAACCTTAATACCCTTTTTTAATTGTAACGTCATCGGTTTTGCTATTTGGGCAAAATCTTTTATAAATTTTCTATAAAACCCAACTAATCCTAGAAATTGTTTAATTTGTTTTTGATTTTTCGGAATAGGAAACTTTTGTACAGCTTTTATTTTTTTAGGGTTTGGCTTTACGCCATCTTTAGTTACAATATGACCTAGATATTCAACTTCTCTTGCCATAAATTGACATTTATCTAATTGAACCTTTAAGTTAGCCTCTTTTAATTTTTGAAATACCTTTCTAATTGATATTAAATGTTCTTCTAGGCTGGTACTGAAGATGATAATATCATCCAGGTACACAAAACAAATTTTTCCAATTAGATCTGACAACAAGGAATTCATCAGTCTTTGAAATGTTGACGGTGCGTTCTTAAGTCCGAACGGCATCCGCAAAAATTCATAAAGACCTTGGTTTGTTGAAAATGCTGTTTTAGGGATGTCATTTTCAGCTATTTCAATCTGGTGAAATCCCCTTGCCAGATCCAATGTTGTGAAGTACATTGATCTTCCTAACTTATCTAATATGTCATCCATATTAGGTATAGGAAACTTATCATCTATAGTAATAGAATTCAATTTCCTATAGTCAATCACTAGTCTCCACTGTGGTTTGCCAGATGCATCTGCCTTTTTGGGAACTATCCAAAGAGGAGATGAGTATGGTGAACTACTTGGTCTTATTATACCCTGTTTTAACATTTCCTGAATTTGTTTTTCGACTTCACTTTTATGTATTTGAGGGTATCTATATGTTCTTGTGTAAACGGGAATATTGTCTTTAGTTTTTATTTCGTGCTGTATTTTATTAGTAAATGTTAAATCACAATTTTCTTTATAAAAGATTTGATCGTACTGATCTATTAACTGCATTAATTTATTTTTCTCTTCATTATTTAAGTCAGCAGTTTGAATTTCAGCAATACAGTTTTTAGAATAAGTCCGTTCTTCACCGACCGGTACTTTTTCAGAAAGGGTTATATAAGCTTGTGCTTTTGTTTCGTCACCCTCGTTAAAAAAAATAGGGACGCTTATATTGTCATTCACTACTAATGAATGCAAATTATAATCAATTTTAGCTTTATGAGGAATCAGGATGTTATTCCCAATTATTCCATCATAGAATTTTTCAAATTTTAATTCTAAAAATTCCATCATTTCTTTTGATTGGAATATTTTAAAACTTGGTATTTTAATTTTAGTATCACTGTAACATTCGCTTTGTAATGTTTTAATTTTAATTGGTTTAATTTTTTCTTTAGATTTAGGGTCACAAATATTTTCGTTTATTACACTCATATTTGCTCCCGTATCTAAAATAAACCGTAATGGACCTTTAGTTGTTTTTATTACTATGTAGGGTAAGCGTCTTTGGAGGCACTCAAGGGAAAATTTTCGGTGGTTTGATCAACATCCATACGTGAATAATTCCTACTATTATAAGAGTTTTGAGAGGTTCTAAAATTATTATTGTTTGTTTGGTTGTTAGATTGGTTATTATGATTTTGTCTATTGGAGTTATAACGAAAATTTGAATTGTAACGAAAATTTGGATTACTTCGCGGTATATTGATTTGTTGTCTATCAATATTTTGATTAGGCGAATTATGGCGTGCACCATAATTATAGTTAGGTCTGTTATTTAGCTGGCGATAAGTGTACCTATTATTTGCATTAAAAAAATGTGCATTATTTCTATTCAAAAAGTTATCATTTGTTCTATTCAAATAATTGCCTTCTGTTAAAATTTCTAAGGCTTCTTCTAAATTACTAGGATTTCTACATTGTAAAATAGTAAACATAGGCTCTCCTAGCTTAGTTTTAAATATTTCTAAAGCCTGCCTACTATTACTTTCAGAAATCCTAGTTAGATCAGCCTCATTATTTATTTCATTTTGAATTTTTAAATTTAACCTACTTAATATACTTATAATCTTATTATAAAAATCTAATACTGTTCCTATAAATTCTACACATCTTAATTCATCAAATATCTTATTACTACTTTTTTTTTCCGAAAAATTATTTACTAAAACTATTTTTAAATTATTCCAATTTGATATGGAATTATATATACTAATAATTTTATATGCCTCACCTTTTATCTTCCTTTTGATGTTAATAAAAAAAAATTTCTTCCCTGCTTCATCAAATTTAGCGATGAATTCCCAAACTACATCAACCGCTTCGATGAAATTTTTCAATTCCTCAGGTTCGCCGTGAAATTCTGGGATGTTATTAATATACTGCAGGGGATCGATCGTGTACTGCTGTTGTGTAGGTGCCCCCACAGTATAAAGCCCTTGTTGAGTAGACATTTTTTTTTTTTATTTTAATTTTTTAATAAGTGTTTTGTTTTTTTTTTTTTTATAAATGTTTTTTTAGAATGTTTTTTGTTTTATTACTTTGATTCTTTTGCTGAATTAATAAAACACTGCAAAGTTTGATGTATTTAAAAACAATGTGAATATTTTTTACAAATTTTTTTATGATTTTGTTTTTTATATAGAATTTTTTTGTTTTATTTTTGAATTGATTAAGTATTATTTTCACTTTTCCCGTTGTTTAATGAGTCTTCTTTTTTAATTGTAATGAAGGCATTTACATTATTGCAATTTTCAATTTTTGTTTTAAATGTATAAGTGTGTTGTATATTATATAAATTATTTTTTTTTCTATATTCTATTAAAAATTTTTATTACTTTTTTTTGTTTGTTTAATTTTGCACTGCTCATTTTCATTTCGGTTTTAATATTTATTTAAATATTATTTTTATTAATATTTGTTTTGTTATCAGTTTTAATTAATTTTACACAGAGATGTTTATTTTAATAATGTTTAAAAAAAATCAAATAAAATGTTTCCTATTTTTTTTTGTATATTTATCCTTTTAAGTATTTTTTTTTTGTTGTTGTTACTTAATTTTACACTATTTAAGTTTAAATGTTTTTAGTTTTTTTTTTTATTTTTCACACAAACTCTTATTTAAAATTTTTTTCCCGACTGCGCCATTTATATCGAACGAATTTGTTTAGAAAAAATAAAAATAACTTTTAGATTAAATACAAAATATTATTTTATTAATGATGTTTAATACATCTAATTTTTATTACAATTAAAACCAGTCTCTGCATTTCTCAAAAATACACTTCTTTTTATATCTTTAAAATCAACGGTACTTTACATTATATTTTCTTATATTTAAAATTATTACCATATATGGTAATGATAATGGTACAAAATATTAATATAGGAACAAATGGAAATTAAATATAAAATATTATGAATTGGTATAAAAATATAATAAGTAGGGACAAGTTGACCGGGGATAGGAATATACTAAATAGGGATAAGTTAACTATATATATATCTATAAATATAATTAATATGTAGTTATCTTAACAATTAATTTTATATCCTTTTTCAATCATTATATCCTTTTTAATAATTGTATCATTGTGTATGTGCATGTGTATATTGCATACTATATTATTTTTTTCTACTGCATATATTTAAAATTCTGTAGCTATCAGTTGTTAATTTAATTCATCAATTAATTAATTAGCTTGATTAAATTCATTTTTGAACGTATATTTAATATCAGATAATATGAATTATATGTATGTATTTACATCGTACTTGAATAAATAGTAATTGTTGTTGTTGTTGATGTTGGATTTTTAGTTGTGAAAAAAATAATATAATTATAATTTGTTGCCTTATTTGAACTTTTATTATAATTATTACTATTATTATTATTATTTTGTTGATTTTTGTTATGTCAGGGATAATGTTGATTGCATTCCAATTATTTTTCATTAAATTTACCATTCAAAAAATTATTTTTAATTTTATTTCTTATTTTATTTTAATATTTTTTTTATTTTTTTATTTTCTTATTTCAAGGGACTTATTGGATTGTGCAATTTTTTTATTCCTACTTTTTATTTTTTTTTTATTTTGTTAGTATTAATTGATGCTTAAATGCATCCTTGTGTTTTAATGCAATATGTATACATAATAATATAATTTAAAAATAATTTGTGGGTAATCTAATTGTTAAGGTTTTGTATTGTTGAAAATAATTAATGGTTTTAAGTGATTTTTGAAAAACTTATTGACTAACTATGGGTGAAATCATTTTCATATTCTGTTGTATTGGGCTTTGATATAAAATTATGACTATAATTTTTCAGAGATTTTAAAAAGGTGGGACTTGCGAAAATAGTCATATGTCCCTAACTATAATAGTCATATGAGGTCATATGATATAATACGATTTTGTACGATTGTATAACATATCATATAACTAACTATAATAGTAATAAACATCATTCGTTATCATTGAGAATGATTTCGCCAAGTCATAGGCATACAATACGCAGCATACATATCATATGAAATCGTACATACAAGCAAACTATATTGAAAAGAAATTAAAAATAACTAATACTAAAATTAAAAAGATTTTAAAAATTTCAGAATCAAACATAAAAAGGTAAATACATAAATTTTTAAATAATTAAATTTTTATGTTTGAAATATTTTGCGTATGATTGGTTATGAGTTATGACTATTATAGTTAGGGTTATGATTTTGTGTATCATATGTAATCATATCGAATATTTATCGAAAGTTCATATAACATCATATGACCATTATAGTTAGGGGTAATGTAGCAGGACTTATTTATTTTTTTATTTGTAGTACCAGACAAAAGTAAATATTGCCTGATAATATTAATTCTTTGTCGATTTGGCATTTGGACTTTTTATTAAATTTTTGTAATATCTACCATTTTTGTTTTTTTTATGATTCGACGAGGGTTTGAACCCGAGACTTTTCGATTGAAAAGCCGCCACTTTACCGCTGAGCTATCGGTCAGATGAGGACTTATTATATATGTCGCAACATTATAACGTGTTAAATAAGGTAATTTTGTTACTAATTGATGATAATTGTTTTTTGTTTATATACCGGTTTTTGTAGGTTGTCAATATGTGACATTAACAGCCAATCCCTCTAACGAATAAATATTATTACAATATCTGTTGTTAATCATGGTGCTTTTCTGAAGTTTTATTTATGTATGAATACATAAATTCATAATAAAAGATATGTAGGGTTTATATATTGGTAGATAACCAATTTTCGGGTTTTTTTATACCCGTATGACTATAGGTCAAAGCGTATTATAAATTTGCCATTATGTTTGTTACGCAGAGAAGTAGGACGGTAGATATAGACTCAAGTGTATGGATCGGATCAGAATCGAAAAAGTAAATCGATTTAACTATGTATGTCTGCCCGTCCGTCCCCACGATAACTCAAAAAATGAAGGAGTTAAGATTTTGAAATTTTCACAAATTCGGTTTTATGCTAAAACGTCATCGATATTGAAATCCAGCTATTTTGGTCCACGGGCTCGTGTACCTACCATGAGCATTACCTTATTCCTGTTAAAGCTGTGTGTCTGCCAATTTTGCCAAAAGTAGTTTAGTTTTATGGCCAAAGTTGCTAAGCACGGATTTTTGTTTTAGAAGAAGCGTTTTTTCTGTAAAAAGTTTAGTTTCAATATTAAAGGTAACTCTTCGGGCTATAAATCATACTTTCTCTAAATATTTGGTTATTTTGTTTTTTAATTTATTAATTTATGTATAGTTCCTCACCACATACAATGTGGTAAGTGAGTGTTCAGCCTTTATTTTTCAGGTGTGGTAGTTAAATTTATTTTAAATTATGAAATAAACAGTGTCACTAAATACTAAAACTAGAGAATATGCGAAAGCAATTTCGTACAAAGACAGGTAATTGACATTTAAGACAAGTGAAAGTGACATTGTATAGCAACGGAATGTAAACGTTAGGTTTGGATATTTAATATCAAACAGTTGTAAAGAATTATTATAGCACATAGTTTTATGTGTTCATATAATTTAGCTAACTTTGACATATAATCCAAATTCAATACCTTAATTGACGTTTGATTCTCCATCCTCCAAATTTTGAATTTTTAAAATCTTACTAACCTCATTTAATTAGTGTCATAAGCACAGAGTATATACATGTATAATTCAAGATTTATTCAAAGTACTCGAATAGTATAATACGCTTTCCAATAATAAATTCAATCGATTTCTACAATTTTAACTGTACGTTGATAAAAAGTAAATCATAAATAATGTAATAATCAAAATCGAATTTACCAAAACTTATTTTTCGAATATTTTTCGCAAATAAAATCAGCCTCATGGGTTTTTATTAAAAAAAAAAAAATTAATTTTCTCAATTATAATGTACAACATTAAATTTAACGTTTCATATTTATTTTTTGATTAATTTATTGGGCATTCAGGATTAAAAAATTTATTTTTTTATTTCGTTTTTTTGTGTTGTGAATAAAAGGGAATAAAATTTTATAGTAATTGGATTTTTATAAAATTTTTGTTAAACGTTTATCTTATTATTTCTTTATTTTTTTTTTATTAATTTTGTATTTATATTTTAAAACGGTCGTAAAACAATGAAATATTTAAAGATTCACGTAAATTATTATAAAATAATCGAATTTTTTTACAAAATAATCGAATTTAATAATTATGTGTCAATAGTTTAATTGGGTAATTTTAATATGAATACGCATTTTGAATTAAAAAACATTTTATTATAATATCCAATATAAATGAAGTAAAATTGGTTTTTGAACAGGTGCTTGATTTTTTTTTAATTAATTTAATTTTTTTTTTAAATTTTAAACTAATGACATTTAATTAGCTTTAGATAGTATTAAATCGATTTTAGAATTAAAATTTATAGGGTGTATTTTAGTGGATTTTATTAATAAATTAATATATGATTAATATATAAATTGAGGCGGTAATTGTTTTATAATATTGATTTTTGATTCGAAAATAAAATAACTCAAGTGTCAAGAAAAATATTAAGTAATTGTATGATCTTAATTTAATAAAATTTCAGTTTTATTTTAAAAGGTAAAAAATTAACTGATTTTAAATCAGCTTTTCTAGTGGAATATATTCAAGCTATGTGCACCCTAAAATGGTTACTAAATAGATGATCGATTAAGATATATGTTCAGATAATATTTTAAAACAAGTGATAAAAAAAATCACGTATTTTTAAAAAAACTTGAGCCTTTCTGATTTTTAAAATTAAAAAAATTTATTTTTAATTCCTAATAGTCCTCGGATGAGAAAATTCTGAAATTTTTTTGAGCAAACTTATGCTAATTGTCGGCGATTCAACTTCCTCTTCTTCACTCAAAATTTTCAGGTGCAAGGAATTAAATTGTGATCCGCACCAAAACTTGGATCTTTTCTTAAAATAAGAAGATTCTTCAATTTTAAGGCAGTCCATTAAGATTAAAGAAAACCTTTAACAAATGTCAAAATATTATGCTGAACCTTTAATTTTTGTATATTATATCAAAAAAATTTGAACAGGTGTTTAAGTTACAGCGTACAGGAAAAAACAAAATTTTAATTGTCGACCATGACAACTGCTGAAATTAGCGGTACATCAATTTTTTCTTAAATTTCTTATACTAATTTCTAAGGAACCAACTTCTCCTGAAATGTCCAGTTTCTAACTTAAGCCTATATATTCCATATACCATATTGAATTTTGGCTTGAATATAGAAGATTTTGGTGGCTCTAGCACAGGTAAAAGTTCTTTCATGAAATTATTTCTTTTGTTATATCTTTTCGGAACTAAAAATTTTTATTTTTTATTTCTAACTGCGTATAGAAGTTTTCTAAATATGTAGACGACGGAACAGAGTGAAACTGTACAGGCATATTTTTTTATAATTTTTTGGAAATGTGTTAAAAACCTAACCTAAGAGCAGAGTTCTAAAAGCCTTAAAAAAATTGTTTCGTACCCCATTTGTGAATACCAGATTTTCTTCCACTAAAAGCAACCTTATTTAAAAGCAGTCAAATAGACTAGATTTCAAGTTTCTATTCATGGTTTACATACTTTTTCCTTTACACTAGAGAGTTCTTTCTTTTAAGCCTTCTTATATAGAACCTATATATGATATAAGAGGTGCCGTGAAATAACGCTATTGAATGAAAATAAAGCCATATCGCCAATTTTTTTGCGTATGTTTTTTTTTCGCATATAAATACGAAATAAAGCCATTGAATCCAACTCCAAAAACCCTCCTAATTGAGAATCTGACATATACAAATATACAGAATCTAATATTATCACCTAAACATAAATATTCTGTGTACACATATATGTATACACATATACAGAATCTAATATATCATCTATATATAAATATTCTGTAAAAGGCGTATTTCCCTGCTTTTGAATCTAACTCGAAAATCCCTCCTAATTTACAATATCGTATAAACATAAATATATAAATATTCTGGACAAAATGAATTCCCTGATATTGAAACCAACTCTTACTATAAAACTAGAATTTGTATCAATTTTACTATACAATTTTATTTCGTAAAATTTTAGAACATGATACTGTTTTATTTCCCATTTGAATAGGAATTCAATAAAGCCATTATGGTTTTATTTCACATTGCGTTATTGCACGACACCGATATAAGATTTGAGCTGTTATAATGTAAAACTGTTTGGAATCTTTATTATTTATTTGAAATGCTATCAGTTTTCACTAATGCTTGTATATTTTTTCAATTCAAAATTCCGAAAGTATATACGTCCTGGGTTTCAAATCTCTTTACCATTTTTACCATTCATTAATAATTTATTTCTTGTTAAAAACTGCATTTACTATATTTAATAGGTATTGATTAAATTTTTTAAACTTAAAACAACTTTCCAATTTCTATCTTAATTACATAATATACTACGCTCAAAATTGCATAAGAATGCATAATTTTCAGTCCATCAATTCGAATAATCCATGCATCTATTCTATCCATGGCTCTATTGCATTTTAAATAACAATATAAAAAGTTAAAAAAAAATTTTTTAACACAATATTTTATTAAGGACATTTATTTAAATGGTGTTATAAATTTTATAATGATCCTTTGGATCAGTAATCTAGAACAAAAAAAAAAAAAACAATCTGTAGTACAAAAATTTTTTCTATTTAACGCCATATGCAATTTTTATTTAAAATATTTTCCAAAAAAAAATTTTCAAGTGTTTGCGTCATGAAAAAAACTAATTTTGGAATAAAAACTAAAAAACTTTTTTGGAATAAAAACAAAATTGAGGAACAAAAAAATTGAAACAAAAATGTTTCGGAACAATTTAAAAAAAAAAACAAAAACTTTTTAATAAAATTTAGTAGATATCCAATATAGTTTTGACAATCAAAGCATATTTTTATTCTCAATCTCTTATAAATTTTGTGTTAATTTCAACTAAAACTACAAAACTACAATTTCATATATAGGTAGTTAGGTAGGTTACGAAGGGGGGGGAGGAGGGACACTTGAGGTATATTCTTTGCAAGAAGTATACCAATTTATATATATATGGGAGAAAAAATATGAAATGGAACCAGACTTTCAGTTGTTCCGCATAATACCTTATTGGGCAATTTTTATCAATTTCATGGTTCAGCTGTTCATTCCTTCCTTATTTCTTTTTACAATGTATTTTTAGTTTCCCAAAGCTTTTGTATTCAGATTGGTGTAAAATGAAATTCTTTTTTTTTCATGTCATAATCATTTTATTAGAATTGAAGGTATTATGTCCTATTTTAAATTTTTTTTAACTAGGTTTTAAAGTTAGAAGAGTACAGATATTAAAAAAACAGGATAAAATAATGTACCTAATGTTAAAAATATAAAGGAAATATTCCAATATGTTTATTACTTCCGCATTGAACTCTTGATGTTAACATATGGATTTTGAATAGAAGCAATTATGTATGATATCATTCAGGCATTACAATTTGTATATTTGTATATGTAGTAAAATAAATGGATTCTAACAAGTCGCAGTTTCATTAAAATTGATGGTGTGAAAAAAAAATTATATATTTTTTTAAATGTTATAAAATATCTACCAGATAATGGGAAGGCAAATTTTATTCGATTGGTTCAGGATATATATCCGGTACAAATAATGGAATTTTAATAGAATTAATTTAGTAAAATAATATAAGTAAAAAAAATTTGTTAAAGAATCTGGAAATTGGATTTGGGAAAATTAGTTAAAAAAATTTTCTAATAAAAATAAAGATGTACCGATATTGAGTTGGATAGTTTGCAGTTTCCAAAAACCTCAATTAGATCGGAACGAATATTTTGAGTTAAAAAAAAGGATTTGAATAAAATTATGTAGGTAATCGGTTTTTAGATATGAGAACAGATTAAGAAAATTCAGTTTAAATTCATTACCTTACCATATAATTTAAGGAATTTTATTTGTCAATATTGGGGTAATTTTGCAGAAAAAATTGGAGCTGTAACGTCTCTTCTTTTAAACTTAATCGGAAATCTTCCATTAGTAATCATATAATCGTTAAGATGTAATGTGTAACTATGTCCTAATTATATTTGTGTTCAAAACTTAATTTTCATAAATTGTTTTCATGATTATTTTTTTTAATAAGGTATGATTGTATTTTCGTATGGATTGTATAAGGTATGATGTATTTTCGGCTCTGCGAACTAACGCCAAAACTGAAAATGAACTAAGGACAGGAAAATTGTTTTCTAGTGTTAGTTCATTGCATTCTGGGGAAAGTTATTTGGATTCTGGTATTACTTCATTACATTCTGGCAGTAGCTCACTAAAATCTGGCGTTAGTTCATTGCATTCCGGTGTTAGTTCATTACACTGACTTTTTTTTTTATTTTAAGTTAATATATGAACTGACGGCAGAATTAGGTAAAATTCGTCTAGCGATAGTTTATTTTCACTGCTGGCGTTAGTTGTACAGGAATTGATTTTGAAGTTAGTTCAGTCGTATTTTGTATATTAGTTGGTTATATCCTTAATCTTTTATTCTCAAGACAATTTTACTTAAGTTGAAGAATTATTAATTTATACCTACTTTTTAACACAAAAGCATTTAGAATAGGTTAGACAGCACATAAGAATTTGATTCCTAGTCTTCAAGCACTCAAGTCAATAATATATGAGTTATATAAATTTCTGAACCAATTTTCAATGCAGATAGGTAGCTCTTCATAAAAAGTTAAAAAAACTTTCATTTAAAAAAAAAATGTCCTTAGTTAAAAAGAAATAAATTTCTCTTACATTGAAAAAGGTTATATGTACAAATAGTGTAAAAGGTACATAAAACGCATTGTATTTAATTTTAAAAACTTAAGAAATCAAATATTGATTTCTATATTAAATTTCAGATTTTATCATTATATAAAATCAAAAATATTAACCAAAAATATTACAAAAAAATTTCTGAATTATTTCAACTTAATAAAATTTACTCAAAATCTTAACATTTTTCATTCTTAATTCAATTTTTTTAAGTTTTCAAAAATAAAATCCATTTTAGAAAAATAAACAAACAAATAACTTAAAATTTAAGAGGCCATAATGTCCTTCCTATAAAATTTTATAACTTTTAATATTTCATTCTATGAATTCAAAAAATTCAAATTTTCGTCATTCTATTGTTTTCAACGCTCATACTTTTAATTTCACTCGGTCCCGTATTGTTTTACTTATTTTCAAGAATACTTTCATTGGATATAAAAGTTTTTTTTGCTCATCTCATTTTTTTTACTTTCAAATTGATGGGGATGCATTTTAATCCATTTTAATATTTTAAGTCAACAATATTTATATTCATTTTTGTTTATGCAAATAATCAAGAAATTTTTATCTTAAAAAAAATATTTTTATAAGTATTATTTAACTTTTAAGTAAAGAAAAACAAACCAAAGTAAAAAATAACAATTCCCCAGTGATATTAATACAACACAAATACAAATAACTAATAAAATGAATGAGGGGGGGATTTTTTCAACGTTTATTTTAGTTTTAAATTATAAGAAATATTTTCATTAAAATATAATTATTTGTAAGCTATTTAAAAAGCTGTTTAAAAAGCTATTTAAAATATTAAAAAATAATATACCACTCAAGTTTTAATTGAAAATTTTGAATAGCCTATAGATATGCAATTTAAAAAATTAAAATTCTAAATTTTTGCGTTGGATTTGTAATCAACAATTATGATGGACTCTGTGAGTAAATAGTATTCAATACGATTTACAAAAATGTTTAACATTGTTTAGGAGTATTTTTTAGCAAGATATGGATATTAAAAATTAACTTCAGTAAATGTGAAACCATATTATTCCGTAATACGATTGACAAAACTAGTTCAGACATTAGAAAAAATTGAAAAAAAAACTTAAAGTTAAATTGCCTATGTTGAAATTTGTTAAATATTTTGGAACTAAGTTGCATCGAAACTTGAACTTCGTTGATCATGTAAAATACTCAATTGATAAAGCCAATTAATCCAAATCTTGTATATGGTGTACCTGTATAGTACAATATTAGTGCAAGCTTAATGGAAAAAATGCGTAAGTTCGAAAGAAAGTGCATAAGAGTTTGTATTATTAAACATAGAAAGTCTGAGTCTAATTGAAAATTTTTATTTCAATAAACATTTGTACAAGAAAGCAAAAAATGTGAGAATAGATAATTTTGTGATAAAATAAATTGGAATAGAGTATTAAAAAATTGCAGAAAATTGTTTAATATCAAATATATTTTACCACAATAAGGAATACTTTGGTAACATGTTTTATAGGGCTTAAGCATTTTTAGGTTTAGATATCCATACAACTGTCAAATTATATAGCAAAATAAAAAAAAAAATATTTTTTTCAATATATACTTTTATTAAAGTATTTCTAGCCCCCCTGAAATATAGAAAATAAAAAATTGAAGGTAGATCTTGGGAATTTGTTACTGTTTTAATATTAAAGTAAATTGCTGGTATAAGAAACAGTTATTTTAATGTTTGAAAAATTTTAAGCTTAAAATATTGAAAATTTCCATTAACCAAAAGCTGATGGTAGATCTTTTGCATTTAAAAGAGTTTTAATATAAAAGTAAATTGCTGGATTAAGATTAACTGAAAGAAGAACTTTCGCTCATATTAGCTATTTACTTTTATCTTAAAACACATGTAAATGCAAAAGATCTACCATCAGTTTTTGGTTAATATTCTCAATCTAATTTTCAAATGATAATTTTAACCCCTTAATACACTAACTGTCAATTGTAATCCCTCACAGAACTTCATGAATTTGATTGAAGTTTAATATCTAAAAATATCAAATTGAACTATGATGGTCACCTTAATCAATAAAAGAAATTAAATTGAGTTTTTAATTAAATTTTGCATGATTACTAAAATTTTATATTAATTTAATAAGAGTTTATTATTTTAATGATAAATTAAAATATTTTATTTTATATTGTAATAAAATAAAATTACCGATATTGATTTAGTGTGTCAGTAATAGAATTATAAATTATCAATATTTTAATTCATCTCTTGAGACATTGTTTTACAAATTAAAAATTAAAAGGTCTCATATGACTTATAAATAGCAATTTAATATTTCAATTGTATTTTATGTTGTAATTTAATTTAAAAACTATATAAGAATATTTTATTACCAATTTTTGAATTTAAACTTTAGGGTAAAAATGTTAAAGTTATTTTATTATTAAAGTTACTGGGAATGTTAATGTTTCTCCTTCGCATTTTATTTGATGGGAGTTTTTTTTCAATTACTCTGATTGAAAATTGCATAATTGTAATAAGGAAATTTATTTACAAATTCTTGTAAATTTGACCTTTGATATATTCTTAAATAAATAAACATTTTTTTCTGAATAGATTTTATTACGTAAACATGTAAGTAAAGTTCAAGTGGTCATAAATGGTAAGTAAAGTACATTCAACAAAAGAAAAAGGGCGGATTTAAAACAAGAAACTGTCCAGACAAAAATAGTAGAAGTTAAGAGTTTACAAGTCTTACAAATGAAAATAAATTGAAAATTTTATTTTGACTTTTGAGTTTATATTATAATGTCAAAATAAATTGATTATTGAATTGTATTTATTATACAAAAGTTTAAAAAGGTCATACAAAGATATATTGGAATTTTAATAATATAATTTAATTAAAAGAATATTTTTATTAAGACTGTAACTGTAAAGGTTATTATGTCTATGGACTTATAAAATGTTATGTAGGTGTTTCCAATTTTGAGTTTTTAAGGCTTGAGATTTTTTTAACAATCTTTTTTGTAGAAGACTTTACAGTTAAATATATGGTATTAAAGATTCATTAAAACAATCGTCGTCATTTCAGTTTGTCAAAAAAGCTTGGCTTAAAACTCCTATCACGAAATACTAAAATGCAACTGTACAAAACGGTCATAATTCCAGTTGTCCTGTACAGTTCAAAATCGTGGACACTGCCAAAAACAAGTGAGTTGGTATTAGGTATTTTTGAAAAAAAAATTCTGCGTAGGATATATGGTCCTGTAAATAGGAGTTGGGTCTGGTATAGAAGATATAATGCTGAACTCCATGAATTGTATAATGACGTTAATAAAGTCATAAAAGACCAAAGCGGGCGCCTTCATTAAATCGGTGACGTTTATCGGATTTTAACTGATGCGCCGGTCAAGAGAATATTTGAAGCCACACCATAAGGAAGGCGACGTCGAGAAAAACCGAAGCTTCGTTAGAGAGATGAGATATCAGCAGATTTAAAAAAAATTGGAGGAGATTGTTTTGGACTGTTTTTATTATAGAATTTAAGAAGATAAATTTATGAATTTCATATTTGTTCAAAATCAAAATATATTACAAATGACTTCAGATATCTTTAGTTCCGAATCGGTTCGATATTCTGCACCGATCTGTATTTTATTTATTCCGATCGCAAGTCTGTTCGGTAATAAAATATTTGTAAGGAAATTATATGTAAACTGTGTTAAGAACTTGTATTGCAATTTTATTAGTCTTGGTTAGAGTAACTTAAAGCACTGACCATCATTAGCACGTGTTTAAATAGGTTGTACCTACAGATTCATCAATGGTTGTGAGTAAATGCAGTTTATGGTAGTAATAAAAATGTTCAACTATAAGCAGCTGACTGTCAATCTTTAACTCATTTTTTTGGTAATATGTTAATTATATCATTAATTTATTATATGCCAACACATTTTTCGTATATATACTCAAAAATTCTGATATGTTTTTTCATTTTAAAAAAATTTCGATAATATTTAGTAAAATTCAGATTTATTTAACAATTTGTCTGTCAGTCCGTCCCTGGATTTCTCTGTTAACAAAACCTTTATATCGTCTATGATACAACAATCTATGAATGGATTTGGATTTAAAATTAATTTCGTGGAAAGTTTCTTTTATACTTTGTTCTTTCAACGGTGACAGTCCAAAAGTTCTAATAATTTGCCTGCCTTTTATCTAATGGGTAGAGCTTACTTAACTGACTTTATTAAAAATCCAAGAAGGTGTGATTCTTACAATTTCATAAAACAATTAGATATTGAATATAATATAATTGTTGTTAATAAAAGCGCTTCATTATAAAACTCTCGGAAATTCCCGTTATTTTATCCTTCAGTTTTTTTACATACTTCCTTATTTTTCATTTAAAATTGCTTTTTATATGAATCCGGTTGGTTTTTTTTTTTTTGTCCTTACATGCAAATTTTATATCATTAGCGCTACGATTAAAGTTATTAAAATTCTCCAATAATAAATGAATCCTTTAACAAAAAACAAAACTTCCTGTTTCTCTTGTTTAATATCCTTTTTATGTTTTTGCATTTTTTTTTAATTTTCTTACATATGATTCGTATAATAAATGACCATTTGGTTCAGTCAAATGATATTAAAAAAACATTCCAAGTCACAAAAACGGTTAAAACGATTTAAATGAGAGGGATTTTTTTTACCCGGTTGGTCTGCAAGAGGGTATAATATGAAGACCAGACCAGTATATTGTGTCAAAAAAATCAGGAGCCAGTGAAAAAAAAAATAAAGAAAATTTTGCAAAAAAAAGAATTAAAACAAAATATGACTAGGGGTAATTCATCAAATCGTTTGACATAATTTAACAGCCGTCATCATGCGTCCTGTATAATTTTTTATATATTTTTTTTTTTTTTTTTTAAATAATCGTCAGAAAGATACAAAAAAAAAAAAATAAGAAAAACATAAAAACTGAAAAGTGCGTTTTTTTTTTATTTATGAATGTCCTTCGGTACGAGGATATCAAAATAACAATGACATAATAATGGGACATGTTTTTAATAAATTTAAACTTCAGTTTTTTTTTGCTAAATTATTTTCAAGAGACGCTGCTGATTTTTTTTTGTTTCTAAAACATGATATTGTTGACATTCGAAAGCTTTTAATGTTTCTAAAGGACCAACGACGGAATTAAATGATTTAATGTGAAGTTTTGTACCTAAAATTTAAATAAGACTTAAAACAGAAGTGACTAAATTTAAAGAGGGTGAAATTCAGTTGGAAAATTACTTAACCTTCCGTATCAGATTGTCTTTAAATTGTTTTAGAATTTTATTTTGTTGTATGGAAATGATTTAGAATTGGACACAATTGGACATGAAGGATTCCTTAAAAAAAAAAACACACTAAATAAGGAATAAAAAAAACAACAAAACAAGGAATAAAATTTTCCGGACATATTTATGTTAAATATTGTTTGAAATGGGTAATAAATTTTTGATGTACACATTTTAAAATTAAAAGTAAAAAAAAACTTAAATGACAGTATAAATATTGTCATGTATTTAGTTATAAATCCTGAATAATACAGAGTCTAAAGGAAAATGAACTCACTTTGTAATGAAATATAAATTTTATTCAATGAAAAACTCTGAAATGGGGAATTACTCTTATATATAAAAAATTGTAATTTGAAACAAATAAATTTAAAATAGTTGCTGTTGGTGAAGGCTGAATTTCAATATGCAAGTTTGTCCCCAAAGTCACCAGCAAAGACTACATCAACACGTTGATATCGAGGTTCTCCAGCGCCAGGATAATGAAGGATTAACCAGAAGATTAAAAATGATAAAATCGTTCGAACTCATTAAGAGAAGAAGAGTGTGAGAGAAAAACAGTGACAAAATAATAATATGTTATATTAAAATTATGAAAGTGAAATATCATAGAATTAGTGCTTTGTAATTTTGACAAAATATTTTTTTTATAATATACTTTTATTAAACTAAAACTAGCCCCCTCAAATGTAGAAAATAAAAAAATTATGGTAGATCTTTTGCATTTAAAAGTGTACAAGTTTCTTGATTCCAATACTCAGAACTAAAAGGACTATTTGTATGTTAAATCTATTAAGAAACTTTTAAAAGAGGGAGATGTTTTTAGTCGGTTACAGTTCGGTACAAAGCAGAAAAATCTCATACATGTAATTCTGGGTGATAATTTTCCACCTAAAATTTAAAAAAAGAAACAAAATTGTGCCTAGAATTTCAAATTTTAAAATTTTACAATTATTAACAATTAAAAATAAATACGTATTTATTCTTTTCACACATCCTGTATAGATAATATAATAGTCAACTAATAAACGGTGTAAAATAAAAACGGCGTAACAATGAAATTAATGAATTTAAATACTAATGAGTTTGGGTGTTCTTCAATTTTTACTTTCTTGTGCACGTTGTATAGGCAAAGTATTGCAATCAGCCCAAAATCCGATATATATATAGATTAAACCGAATTGCTAACTTCTAGGTTCTAAGGTCATTGATTTTTTTCGAGAATAATATTTGATGCAGATCCAGGAGCCGGAATTTTGAATTCTTGCATATACAAGGTTGAGTTGCAAGATATAGAACTCGTCTGGTGTTTATAAAATATTTAAATTATATTTCATTTTAATTTAATTTAAATTTTTAAAAAAAATTGGACCTTACAAATAAGTTTTTTTAATAATTTTCAATTAAAAATAATAAAACATTTATATATTTTATATTATGTCCCTTAAAAAATCCGTTAAAACCCTTTATCAAACTCCGGAAAGGGTGACTTGAAAAAAAAAACAACTTAAATTTATGACTATATAAATTTGATAAAAAATATAATCCCCATAATACTATATAAACTTATAAAGCCTATAATTTTTAGATCCCTTTTCTACATATACTGACCATACTCCATCAGTAGTCAGTAGACCTATATATGTTTAAATGTGTGTGATGATGTCATGCTGTTAACAGGAAGCAAATATTTTGTATCACATATGCAAATGTCATGCTACCAATCAACTTTTAAGTTATACAATTCAACTGTCGTAGGGGTCTATATATCTTGTTTAAAAGGAACATGGGTGTTCTTGAGTGAAATGCATTTCGATATGGTACACAATATTCACATGTAAGGTATATAACGTTGATACCTATGTTACAAACATTCATATATATTATATAACATGAACATCATGTATAAAATTGTGGTTGAGGCATTGTAAATTACCAACATAATTTCTCTGTATGTATGTTCTGTGTCCGGAATCAAGGACAATTTACTTATAAAAGAGAGAGAGAGAGAGATGGAAAAAAAACATTTAATATTTATATTTCACATCTCTTTTCAACACACAAAATACACAATTTCGTACTCAATTAAATGTTATTTAATGTGTAAGTTTCAATATGTGTTTCGGTTATTTTGTGTTTTTTTCTATAAAAGTGTGTGCGTGTGTGTTGGATTGAATGCATATACATATATGAATTGGTATGATTCAAATATAATAAATTGGATAGGGTTAACAATTGATTAAGGGGGGCGTTTTGGCATGGCTTGAATAAAAACCAAAAAAGGTTATGTTTGATTAATAGCTTTAATTATGCAAAAAGATGGTTAAAATGTCTACTATTGTGAGTTAATATATGTTTGTATGTGTATGTATATTGTGCAATTTGTGACCGAACACTAAAAAACGAAACATAAAAAAAGTAAAAAAATTGAAAACAATTAATTGAATGTGTTGGAAAGAGATGGATATAAAAATTTTAAACAGCAGCGAAATGATGGTTATTTTTTTTTTTTATTAATGAATAATAAAAGTACGTTAATGGTTTTTGATTTTAGCTATTCTTCTACTTGTTATGTATATGCACACACACACACTTATGAAGAGATAAAAATTATTTCAGATTTTTTTTAAAAATTGGGATACTAATGTTTGGATTCTGTTGCTTTTGTTGGTTGGTTGGCTATTACGTACCGCACGTTTCCACAGTTAAAAATTGTGTTGGAAATCAAAAAAAAAAAAATGTTGTTGTGGATTATATGGTAAATCTAAAATTAATGAATAATAATTAAGCAACAAAATATATGTATGTATGTATGTATGTATTGTAGAGTATATTATAAGTATGCAATATAAATATTTTATTTGAATTGGATTTTAATGATATACTCGTAGAATATCATTAGGGGAATGAATTCATATGGATATATGACATTCAGATTAAATAATGATCATCAGGTGAGAAGTTTAATTACCATTTTTTTGTTGTTTTTTTTTAATGTTTTTTTTTTTGAAAAAATAATTAGTTTTAGTAGATTTATCTTTAATTGTGGTAATTTTAGACCTAAAATTAAAAAAAAAAAAATAAAAATTAAAAGAGTTTTAAAATTAGAAAAAAAAAAAAATTAAAACAAAAAAGTCAATTATTAGAGCGTGAAATTAAATTTTTGTAAAAAAAATAAAATTAATTTGAGGTAATTTTTGGATAGTGGGGGAATTCTGTTGTAAGCTAACAATGTTTATATTTTTCATTTGCAGAAATTAAAATGAGATTTTAAAATATTAATTAGTTTCGTATTAAAAAAAAAAGTCAAATTAAATTAATGAATTTTTTTTTAGGTGTCATTAGTTATTTTTAGTAAAGTGGTTATAGTTGGTGGTGGAAGACCTACGGCGATATATTACCAATGAGTGTTTTATTTAGTTTTTAAGAGTTTATTTTGGGGACTAAAGTTTATTTAAATTTTGAAATTCAAATGTTAATCTGATTTTTAGTATCAGAAACAGATTCATACCGAATAACATCATCTAACGAAATATAAATTATTTTAGACATTTGTTTTGTATTTCATGTTTTGAACGGTTGCATTTTAATTTTCATTGGGTTTTCTTATAATTTAAATAAATTTTCTAACCAGTGTTACCAAAAATAAAGTACTGAATAATTGTTAAAAGACCATAGCTAGAGCTATAAAAGTAATTTTGCAAAAATATAAGAACTACAAAAAACGGACCACAAACTGGAATTACGCTAACACATCGATATTAAATCTAGGTTTAAGAAGCTCTTTTTAAGTTTTAAAGATAAAAGTTGGTTAATGAAAATTGTATTTCTAGTCTTTTCAGCATTTATTAAGTTCAATAATAAGTTTTACTTTAGGATGAACCGTAATAACAAAATGATATCGGACAACAAGTGGAAGAAAGATTATATTAGTGTATATAAATTAGTTTAAGTACGAACGATTGTAATCAGTATGCACAAACACCTAATTGCGATTCCCAGGCAAACAAATCTAAGGAAGTTAAATGCTTGTGAAAAAAGCGTGCTTATGTGTGGCAGCGAAACATGTCTGATAGCAAACATCATCAATCAGAAACTGCAGGTATTCATTAACAAATGTCTGCGCATCATATAACAAATGTCTGCGCATATCAAGACTGCGACAAAAAGGAAAGACAAAATGAAGCTGGATAGGTTATACGCTAGGAAAAGATCACAACAATATAAATCGCATGGCCTTGGAATGGAACCACCATTAAAGTAGAAGGCGAAGTCGTCGAAATAATACCTGGACAGTACTAAATGAACTTAACCAATGCAATCTCTCAAAGGAAAATATAAGAAGTAGAAGCAGAAGCAGTTAACTATGTTAGATGAAATGCAACGTAGAAGCCATATGATCCGCCATCGAGTAACATAGAAAAAAAATCATGAAATAGTAAAATTTTTAATTCACTGTAATATAAATGAGAAATTGTTGAGCGCATAACTATTTAAAACTAGAAGGTTCAAGTACTTAGAATTTTGAAGGAAGTTATACTATTTAAATAATTATTTTAACTTTGGAAAGACTATCAAGAAGCTAAACAATTCGTGATGCTAAGATTTTCTTCTGTTAAGATTATAATTAAATTATTTAATAAAATCATAATTTATAAAATTATTAAAACTTCAAAATCACTGAGCATATAGAAAAATCTTATAATAAAATTAAATCAACAAGTTTTTTTAAAAATTATATTATTATCTCAGGTTTAATTTAATTTCATCCGGCAAATTTATTAAGATGATTTATTTAATTTAAACAAATTCCTTACAAATATTATACATTTTTAATAAAATCCATCAATATTTATTCTAAATGAATTTCTTTTAATTTCCGGTTTTTTTTTTTTATTTATTTAACCATACTTTTTTAATAAATTTATTTAAAAAATTTGTAAAGTTAATTACAAATACAAAAAAAAACTCTTTACCATACAAATCTGTTGTAAAAAAATTAAAAAAAAAAACAAATTTTCACCAAATGTTATTGACAGGATATTAAACACGACAAAGAATATTTTTTTGACACGGCTGAATGGTTTCCGGACGTTCGTTTATTCTTGCAAAAATTTTCTTCCTCAATTCCTTAATATTAACAAAAACTAGGAAATTTTTTTCATTTCAAGAAGTAAAACTAATTGACACCATCATTTTCCATCCAGTTTATTCAAAAGTTTACTTTACAGTTTAGATGATATGAAAAAAAAAAAACAAACTTTGAATAAATACAAAAAATAAAAAATAAAAATACGGAACCGGAAATTATGAAAAAAAAAAAAAATAAAATTAAAAGAAAAACATAAGGACCAAAAAAAGGAATGAACTTCATTAAAAACATCCACCTGGTTGGAAACAAATTTGAGTTATTTTTTTTTTTAATTTTTTACATTTGTTTTAAATTGAAATTAAGTTGTATTTAGAAAATAAACAAGGACTTGAATGTCCTTTATTTATTTAGTTTTTATTTTCATACTAATATGAATCCGTACATTAATTTAAGTTTGACGGAATTGTTGTCAGCTTTTCTGACATCTTAAATGTCAAAAAATGTGTCAAATTCAATTAATAAATTTAAACATAAATAAACATTCAAAGTAAAATGCGATGCAGTTGGTTATAAAAGGACCTTCTTTTAAATTTGGAAAGCTTCATTAGCTTACTAAACTATATGGTTTCTGAATAGTTTGAACCGATTTATAATTTATATAACTCAGAAACTTCTGAAGACTTTTTCAAAAATTTTTAATTCATAATTCTGAAACTCTTTAAACTATTTGAAAACTTATAGAAGCTTAGCTAGTGTAACATTTTCTTTTTTTTTTAAAACCTTCAAAAGGCACCTGGTAACCTAATCCCCCAGGTAGTGTGCGATTTTTACTACACTAAAACAACCTCCCCCCGTAGCCAAAATAATGGGATAAGCACCCTAGCTGCTTGCGCAGTATTATGGCTGAAAAGCTACTACTAGTCATAAATATAAATGACTTTTAAGGGTTGAATGGGCAACCCAGAAGGTATAAGTTGACATTCTTCTTCTTCATGACTTTTGAAAGTTCTTTTTTCTGCTATGTAAATAGTGCATCCGCTTGACATATTTCAGGTATCCTTAACTTGTTTTTGGCCCAACAAGATTTTGGTATATGATGCTGTATATAGGCATAGATTTTTTAAAACTGGTACAACAATTGGTAAAAGTTTTTTTTAAGCGAATTAATTGTGCCGAACTGCCGAAGTATAGAGAACACTTTTCAAATATAAGTAAGTCTAACAAATGTTTGGAAAGCTCCTTTAACTTATTTCGGGACGAGAGTTGCTTAAAGATTACTTTGTTATTTTTTTTAAAAAAAAAGGTTCGAGTGATTAAATTCAATCATAAAGTATTAAAAATTCATTTACAAAGCCTTTGACTTCGTCACGTACACTTTGACTATGGCGTCGCCTCTGTTAAATTCGAGGAATCTGATGCGTTTAGATTCGATATTTGGTACAAAGATTTAGTTCTGTAAAGGATGATGTAGATATGTTTTCATTTTGAATAGGACTCTTTGAGCTTAAAGAGAGTCTTAGTTTTTAAACGGTTATAGCTCTAAATTCGGGGACCCAACTTCTTATAATATAAATTGCTTTCCGCTTTCAAGAAATTTCTCTAAAAAAAAACTTATTATTTTCAAATTCCGGTCAAGGACTAGAAGCTGTGGTAGAAATTAATTATTTAAAAAAGAGCAGTCAATTTTGAATACTTTCATCGGAACAGTGTTAGTTTCCCCCCAAATTTGAAAAAAAACACAAACAAATTCAATAAATATAATTTATATTTTATTTGTTAAATTCGATTAAATTTTTGTGTAGATTACTTGTTAAAGGTTATTAAATTTGAATATTTTACAAAATGGGGGAAAAACAACAAGAACAAAATAAGGATCAAATAAAGGATATAAAGTTCAAACTGACAGTTGATGTAGTTAATATAATATACATAATATAATATTATTATAAATAAATATAAAAAAACTTAACTATATAGTTTTTCTCTTATTTTATTTTTTTAAGGAAATAATCAAAAGAACAAAATTTTAAAAGTACAATGGAGCGAGAGCATAATTTTCATGGTAGAACACCACTAACTAAATTCATTCAGAAAAAATAAATAAAGTAAAAGAATATAACAAATGTTATTTATTTATGCAAAGATCCAAAAGGACGATTTTACAAAGTAAAAAAAAAAGGACAATTTAGGGTTAAATCTCCTGGGATAATCTTCATCAGGTAGTGAAGGGGTTAAAAATAAAAATAAAAATAAAAATATTATAAAAATTGTAAAACACAATCATTTATATTTACAAATCGTAACCAAATACAAAACAGGACATTTTTCATAAAGGTTTGAATATTAAATAAAAAAAAAAATAATTTTAAGGCCAGTTTTTTTTTTTTTTTAAGATGAAGGACTAAAAAAATTGAATTAATGAAGAGAAATTTAAAAAAAATATGTAGGACTGTTTTTAATTTTCTGTTTTTTGTTTTTTAAGGAATAAAAATTCAGGTGAGTCACAAGGTAAGTTTAGAATAATTATTTCATATTTTAAAAATTTAAGTATAAATATTAATATTAAATTTATTTAATTTTTTAGAGTTATATTCATATTAATCATGGCGTGACTGGACATTGGTTTTGTAAAACATTAAAATAAAACCTTCAGTTGAAACTTATTTTAGACTCTTAACTAAAGAAGTGAAAAGGTAAAACAAAGAAGTTGTTTAAGATTCCATCTAGGAGTTAAACTTTTAAAGTGATTGATCCAGTTTTAATAAGTAAGAGTTCTATTGATAAAAGTTTTTTTAGAACTTCCACGTTTAATATTTCTTTGGAATTGAAACAATCTGAAAACTATTATTATTTTAAGGATCATAAGACCCATTTTTTTTTGGTAAGATCCAACTTGTGGAAAACAAAGAATAATAGTGATCCTGAAAAAAAAGCTCTGCAAAATAGTTTTAACCAACTTCTTACAAAAGTTTTAAAATATTGTGGTTAAAAAAATAAGGTAAATTTTTGTAAGTTTGGAATACAGAAGTCCTTCCTTAAATATAATATTCAAAATGTTGAAACTAGTTTTGGAAACAGGAAGGTATCACATGGGGGTAATTTTCAGTGTTATGATCTGAATGGTTTTTATTTGACTGCGGTTTTTTTCTAAATATGGAAATTATATGTTTAATGCCGGGTATTTTAGAGGTAAATAACTTTTTCAAAGGAGGCGCGGAAGAGTTGGCCCTCATTATTTGACATGCTTAGCTGCAGACATATTATATAAAAATTAAATTCAAAAGTGTTTTAGAAAGTAATTCAAAATCAGACTTTCAAATTTATAATAAAATGTTAGTTTACAATCAAATCATAAAACCTATGTGGTTGTATGGTATTCAACTGTGGGCTCCAAATAAAGGTATGTAAGTACAGAATACAAGTCCTTCAAAATAAAGTTTCATGTGACATAGTTAATGCTCTCTTGCTCCCTAAAGTTAGAGATGATATAAACAATTATTCAAAACAAACATGAAGCCCAATTGGAAAGACACATAAATATTGAAGCAGCTCACATTCTTGAAAATAGGTTTACTACAAGAAGGCTTAAAAGAACAATACCTCTAGATTTAGCACAAAATATTGATTTTCTTGGAAACCTAATCCCTTAGGTTTCCTACAGACAGGATAGACAAAAGTTAATGGTTAGTCTTGTGTGACTAGTTTTAATAAATTATAAAATAATTTACGTAATTTTTTAGGGTGAGACTAATGACCCCTAACTATTCCTAGGAATAAGGCGCTTATCGGGATCCTTGCAATGGGGTTCGTCAGATTTTTAGCACCCAGAGGAAAACATAAAACAAAATAAACTTTCAAAAAATTGGTTTAGCGTAAGTTCCACAGGGAGGTTCAATAAAATGCTATAGTATTGAGATATGTTGGAAAAATAATTAGTAAGAGTGTATAGGTATGTGATATGCAGTAAACTGCCATTGATTCAAATGAAATGTGGTATTTTAATAACAACCCATTGGAATCTTCTAATACCTGTGACCTTACGCCTGTGATCCTTTAATACCTGTGATCTTTTAATACCTGTGATCTTTTAATACCTGTGATCTTTCAATACCTGGGACCTTTATTAGTTATAAGGAGGACATTTCATAATACATTTTTTCAACATCATTGAAAAACCATTACTTACAATAGGGAAATCTTATTTAATTTAAATCATTGTTAAATGTCATTGTAAATGCTCCTTAATAATAACTAAATTAAATAGAAAAATATGGGAAACGCAATTTTATTTGATTATCAAAAAAAAATAAGAAAAATAATCGAAAGATACATGTATATATTTAATTTTATTTCTTTTATCTTCTGTTTTAATCCTTATTACCTTTTTTCTCTTTCTTACTCGAAATTTATTTCTTCATTTTGCTTTTGTGTGTAAAAAAAATTATGATAAGTTTTCTTTGATTATTCAATAGAAAATAATGAAAAACTTTCAGGAAAAACTTTTTTTTTTATTTTATTTTTTAAAGAAAATTTAAAAAAAAAAGAAAAATAAATAAAATGATAATAAAAATTTATAAAAGTTACAGAAATTTTGAATTGAAAATTTTTTAATTTTTTTTTCTTGGATTTTCCTTAACTATTTCTACAGTTGTCCTTTTTTTTATAATCCTTTTATAAATAAAAGATACAATAATAATAAATAAAAGAAAATATATATACATATTATAATATAAAATAGAGACCATATCATTAATATTTTTTGACCGTATTTAACATTTTTCTACAAATGATCGAAAATAAAAGGGAACTCCTTCTCCTCCATTTATTAATGGAATTGTTATTGAAAATTTTTGGAAAAACAAAAACGAATAATAAAAAAAATTTAATTTTGTTGATTTGAAATTTAATTTTACTTAAAATATATTTTAAAAATACAATTTATTAACATTTTTTATGTCTTATTTAATTTTTATTTTACAATTTTTCTTGAATTTTATGGCCAATCTCATGTTTGTCTATTTAATTGGGTAAGAGATTTGAGATCTTTTGGCTTCCTTAGTTTTTATGGAAGGGTTATGATATTCTCGGAAAATTTTTTTTTGAATCTTAAGAATTGAAATTAGAAAGCTCCTGGATTTGGTAAAACGTAAATGGGTTTATTTTAAATTTTTGCCTAAACTTGATTGGCACTTTGGTGATGAAAATTTTTGAGAAGATTGTATCTCCTACTTCTCTCCTAAGGCTCGTAGAACTTATCAATCTTATTGTAAAGGGATATATTAGTTCATTTAAAACTGGACGAAACTTTGAAACTAGAAAAATATAAGAAAAGGACGAAACTAGCCTTCAATACTACCTCAACTGTTAGGTATTCAATATTTATTACTAAATTCATTAATATTTTTATACCCGTATGACTATATAGTCCAAGGGTATAATAAATTTGCCATTACGTTTGTGACGCAGAGAAGGAGGGGGGGTAGATATAGACTCAAGTGTATGGATCGGATCAGAATCGAAAAATAAATCGATTTAGCTATGTATGTCCGTCCTTCCGTCTGTCCGTCTGTCCGTCTGTCCGTCCGTCTGTCCGTCCGTCTGTCCGTCCGTCCGTCCGTCATCACGATAACTCAAAAAGTAAAGGAGCTAGGATTATGAAATTTTCACAAATTCGTTTTTATGCAAAAAACGGAATCGAGTTTGAAATTCAGCCATTTTGGTCCACGGGTTCGAGTACCTGCCATACAACTTCTAATTTTATATGAGCATTACTCTATACCTATGGAAGCTGCGTGTCTGAAATTTTGCCAAAAGTAGTTTAGTATAATGGCCAAAGTTACTGCAGAATTTGGTTGGTCTACTGCAGAGGGTTCGAGTAGCTGCCATACAACTCCTTCTTTTATATGAGCTTTACACTACACCTGATGAAGCTGGGTGTCTGAAATTTTGCAAAAAATAGTTTAGTGTAATGGCCAAAGTTACTGCAAAATTTAGTTGGTCTACTGCTGAGGGTTCGAGTAGCTGCCATACAACTCCTTCTTTTATATGAGGATTACACTACACTAAATGAAGCTGGGTGTCTGAAATTTTGCCAAAAATAGTTTAGTGTAATGGCCAAAGTTACTGCAAAATTTGGTTGGTCTACTGCAAAGGGTTCGAGTAGCTGCCATGCAACTCCTTCTTTTATATGAGCATTACTCTACACCTAATAAAGCTGAATGTTTGAAATTTTGTTAAATTACAAAAGTAATTAACCGGATGATATAATGTATATGTTACGGTCATACGGGTATCCCAGAGTTCACACAGTCTACTCTACTACACTCTTCCTCGTTTTCTTTAAATGTGCCGTTCCTTTCTAGAATTTTTCAGTTTTTTATTATTAAAAAAAGAAAATTATTTTTTAATATTATTTGTTTTAAATAAATTTATAATCTGAAAATATGCTGAAATTGTGGAAAATTATTGATCCAACAGGAAAATAAAAGATTAATAGAATTTTATTTTAAGAATAAAATTATAATTTTAAAATACGAAATAATTTTTTTTTACTTTATTATTGAATTTAAAAATGGAAATGATTTTAATTTTATAAAAAAAGAAATATTAATAAATTTTAACGATTATTGGAAGGTGAATTTTATAAAAAAAATAAATAATATTATTTATTTTTATTCTATTCTAATGTTGAAATATCTTTATTGAAATTCTTTTATTATAACACTTAAAAGATAATGAAATAAATTGTTAATATTATATTTTAAGAAATATAATCGCCTAAAATTATGTTATATTTTTATATGAAAATTTTAATCCCCGACTAGAGGTTCGAAAAGTTTGGAAACTTAAAATAAACTATAACAAGTGTGAAACGATACTATTCGTAACACTGTAAATAAAACCAGTAATAATATAAGAAAAAATTACAAAAAGTTTTCAATAAAATCACCAGATCGATCTCTAGTCTAGTAACAAATAAAATAATTAAATATCTAGGATCTTGAAATTTTCGCAATTTCTTTTTGTTGCAATAGCCGTCATCGTTATTTAAATCCAGCCATTTTGGTCCATGGGTTCGGGTAGCTGCCATACAACTTATTTTTTTTTATATGAGTATTACTCTGTACCTATTACAGCTGCGTGTCTGAAATTTTGTCAAAAGTGGTTTAGTTTTATGGCCAAAGTTTCTACAAAATTTGGTTGGTCTACTGCAGTGGGTTCGAGTAGCTGCCATACAACTTCCTATTTTATATGAGCATTACTCTACACCTAATGAAGCTGGGTGTCTGAAATTTTGCCAAAAATAGTTAAGTGTAATCGTCAAAGTTACAGCAAAATTTGGTTGGTCTACTGCAGAGGGTTCGAGTAGCTGCCATACAACTCAACCGGATGATATAATGTATATGTTACTGTCATACGGGTATCCCAGACTTGACACAGTCTACTCTACTACACTCTTCCTCGTTTTTTTAATAACATCGTTCAGTTATAATGAAAATGTCCATTGATGATTTTGAGTTAAGTGCTTGCCTGCAAATAAAAATAATTACGGGTCTGTTTGTTATATTAGTATTCGTAAAGCTAATACTGGTGATATTGTACAAGCCTTTAATATATTAAAAATAGAAGCAACTAAGTATGGGATCTTATCACCGTTTGTTTAATAGTCCTAAAAACAATGGATTGAAATGGTATAAAATTCAAATACTTTCTGTTTATTTGTATTAAATTTATTTGTTTTGCGAAGCTTCGAAACGTTTTGCTACAACTACGCAATGATCTGAAAATTTGTGAGGACTTTGGCAAAATATAAGAAATGGTAGTAGGACCGCGTCAGGAGAACAGCTATGTCCATTTTGTAGAACAATTGTGGAGAATATTATTAAAGTTTTAATGAAATTAACTGAACATTTAAGAATTTGAGTTGGTTTTTCATTAATTCAACCATTTGTTTTTGGAAAGGAAATAGATAAGTTTCTCAATAACAATTCTTATATTTTACTAAAAAGTTTATTAGTTCCTCGTTCTCTATCTCTGAAACCAACAACGATGTGACAAACATTCCGGAATCAAAAGTTCCGCAAGGATTTTTGGCTCAAAAAATTTATGGAAAATCCCCGCGAGATTAATAGTCCTATGAACTGCATTTTGGAAAGAAATAAAGGTACAATTTAAAAGGAAATAAAGTCTAGTTTATTTCTAATTTGAAAAATTTGATGAAAGTATGTACTAAACTTTTTAAGCTTGGTATCAAAATATATGTACCAGTAAAATAAGTAATGTTTTTATCCGAGATTCTGTATTCGGGGAAAAATTAAAGTTAGTAGTTTGTTACAAAATAAAAGTTGTTACTTTTCCCAGATTATTTATGAATTAGAATACGCGAAAATTTAAATTATTAATTTTTATAAATTTGGTAAAATATATATATATTTTTTTTTTTGTTAATTATTATTTTAAAAATAATCAATTATTTTGAATTTTCAATGTTTAACACATATAGTACTATGAATTGTTAAAATTTAAGCTATTTAAAAGCGATTTTGAGTCATAAGTTTTCCCAGGACTTTGAGCCCCCTCATCGTGATCATAATTTCCGTTTTTGATTCCGCGGACTTTTGACTTTGGGACTTTTGTCAGCAAGCTGAAACGAATTACACAAGAATTATAATACTCTTGCTCTTACATCATTTCTCATTAATGTCTCACGTCCTTGTTAAATATTCTAATAATACAGAATACCATTTTGTAATAGTTAAATATTATTTACTACAATAATTTAATCAATTTGAATTTGTCTTCTTTAACATTTAAACTATTTTTTGAAGATTAAAATGTAGATATCCAAAAAGACATATTTTATTTTATATATTGAACCCATATATAATAAGGTTAAATACAATTGAAAGCAATCCGATAAAGATTAAATAGATAAAATCAAAGAAATTCTAGATTTTTTTTTGTTACTCTTCCAAATGTAATTCTTATTTAAGCGGATTTAAATTGTACATCTTTTGAAAAAAAATGATGAAGCTGTAAGAACTTCTTGTTACAATTTTTTTTTTACTATTTGAATACAAAAAGAAACTGCCAATTCATTTCAATTTTTTAACAACTTTGGGACGAAAAAAAAATCAGTTGAAATGAAAGAGAAAGCGAAAAAGGTCAACTTATTTATTCTGCCATTTTTTTTTATAATCTGTATTCAAGTTTTTCTATTGAAAAGTTAGTCTTTTCCGAAGGATTTTATTGTGCAAATTTGAATATGTTTTATTCAATTTTTTAAAAAAAATTTATTGAATAAAATGGAAGGATTCAAAGTTAACATGACCACCACCACCAGTTAGTTGTGTCATTATAAAAAAAACGAGGAAGAGTGTAGTAGAGTAGACTGTGTCAACTCTGGGATACCCGTATGACCATATTACATTATATCATTATATCATACATTATATCATCCGGTTAATTACTTTTGGCAAAATTTCAAACACCCAGCTTTATTTAGTGTAGTGTAATGCTCATATAACAGAAGGAGTTGTATGGCAGCTCCTCGAACCCGATGCAGTAGACCAATCAAATTTTGCAGAAACTTTGGCCATAAAACTAAACTACTTTTAGCAAAATTTCAGACATGCAGCTGTAATAGGTACAGAGTAATACTCATACTCGTCGTCATACAGATGGACGGACAGACGGACGGACATACATAGCTAAATCGATTTATTTTTCGATTCTGATCCGATCCATACACTTGAGTCTATGTCTACCCTCACTCCTTCTCTGCGTCACAAATGTAAAGGCAAATTTATTATACCCTTTGACTATATAGTCATATGGATATAAAGATTTTCTGATTGGACATAAGGATAAAGGATGAGTTCAGTTCGTATACTTTCGATTTTGTCTTCGGGAATATAATTTAATATAATTACAGAAGGATTTAAATATATAAATGGCTTCTAGAATTCAAAACATGTTAGTTTTTTGTTTAATATGAAATTTTTTTAAAAAACTGTTTTTTCAACAGAAGAAAACTCAAAAATTCATTTGTTAGATTTTTACTCAACATTCTGGGCATAACCAAGAGTGAAATTTTAAAATTTTGGGATGAAAAAAAAAACTAAACTTTTGTGAAAAGAAAACTTTTTTTAAAAATTAATTTAATAATATTATAGTTTAGCGACTTTTATTCAACAATTTTTATTGTGCTGAGTTATTTTAAATAAATCATAAATGAGTGTATGACAGAAGCCTCACCAGTAGTTAGTCGGATTATAAAAACTTTTTTAATTAATTTTTAGTATTTAAATGTAACATATTAATTTTTAAGTTCGAGATGGATTTGATTTAGATTCATATAATGTTAATTAATTATTTAATCCGTTATATTTGATATTCGCTATAATAAAGGATTAAAATTTGAAGTGTAGAAGTTAATTAAATATAAAAATTTTTTCAATTGGATCTCAAATACAAAATGTTAAAACTAAAAAATATAAAATCCCAAAATTGCATTGCAAAATCGAAATGTAATATCCATAAATATTCTGAAAAAGAGGGAATGTCAAGATTTGGTAACCAGCAATGAAATCCATCCAATTATTCTTTTCCTAAACATACTTTAATAAACGAGCCGTGCTCAAACTTCTTTAAACAAATTATTTACCTATAAAAATAAATCTGGCACAGTGTTATGTTATATGGTATTTAAATTGTATGTGGAATTCATTAAGATCAATTCTAATAACACGAATGTAATATGACCCCCTGTTCCAACATGTACTATTGTACTATAAAATTGGTATAGACCGGCTTATTAGCCTAACAGTTGAACAATTAGCACATAAAAGAAAAAAAAAAACGGGGCCGAACTCTTAAAACATTTACTAATTCAGAATGTCGCTCATACATGTAAAGTGTAAATAAATTATAAATATTTTTAAAAGCGGTTGTATCCCTAATTTGAATTTCTTAGGTATATTATAGATGCATTTCGGAAAAGAAGTATAGGTACTGGACATATTGTATTCTTTCTTATAATCTGTTCTAATAAATTCCACATAATTAATAAATGAGATAGTTCCAGAATTTAAAACATGTTTCGAAAAGTCTTAGATCATTCTTGTAATTCTAATTTTTGAGGACGGTACGAAACGGTTGGGGTTTTAAAAATATATAAATCACAATATTGTTTTTTTAAAGATCTCGAAAATCTAATAACATATTTCTTTGGAAGATGAAAATCTAGTTTCTTCAAAATCGTTTTGTAGCTAATTCCTCTCATAAATTCCTTTTTTAAAGAGTATGACGTAAATCTATTAAACTTACATACTACTTTTTAGATTTTATTTTAGAACAAAATCTAGCTTGTATCATTAGGCAGTTTGATAAGAGTAACCCTTTGTACGTAAAATGCAGTACTTTTAGTAAATTTTTTACATCCATGTAGAAACATTCATGAAAAAATAATATTTCCAGAAATGGTTACGAAGTCAGGATTTTGCATTTTCCAGAATATTAGAGTATAATTTCCATGATTCTGAATTAGGACGGATTTGACAGATGAATTTGTATAGCCATATACATCATATTATATGAATCAAGGACTTTCGGAAAAAAAGAAGTTTATAAACAAAAATGCGATTTTGATTTTCTAGATTTCAAAAAACAAGATTGTGATTTACAAAATTTTGAAGATCTATATATCGAATCAGAGCCCTTTTATTTCAGTAATATAATTCTGTTACCTTCTGTGATAGTTAAAATTTGTATTTTTGGATTTTGAATTTTCTAAATTTATAATTTGGTTTTTCGTAATTTGGATTTTTTCATTTTTGAAAATCGTTCTACAATACTTTATATACCCCCCTGTAGAAAATTTACATTTTAAAAATTAAAAAAATTCTAATTTATAATTGTTTTGATAAATCTATAAAAATATTTCTATTCAAATGAAGGTAAAAATTATATAATTAAGGTTTGTATTAAATTAATCTACATTTACTTATGTTTATCTCAAATATTCAAAATAAAATTTAAAATTTAGCATTATTTTGGTTCGATAATAGTTCATCAATAAATTCAAATTTTCTTTTTTCACATTTTATTTTGAAATTATTCTTTTAAAATTTTTCCATATACTCCTTTTTCAGGGGTGAACATTTTCCAATTCTACAATTTCTTACAGTGGAGATGACCGATAAAAAAAAATGTCAAATATTTGTCGATATTTCATTATCTCTTCAATAAAATTTAATTTTAAGACTTAAATCAATTATTTAGTTTTCATCATGACGTTATATATGAAATATTCATAGAAGAGAAAACTTCAAAGTAAATTTACTATATTTTGAATATAGAAGAACTATCTTACAAAATCTTTATAAGTAATCTAGACTATATGTATGCCAACTTATACTATAAATGCATAGTTATAAAAACTAGATAATTTAAATGAAATTGAATATTCAAAGAGAATTAAATTGATAAATTATGTAAAAATAATTTTTCTAAAAATTAAGTTCTATATAATAGAAAAATTACAAAGAACAGGTATAATGAATTAGGATGGAATGCAACTTTTGATTATCGATTATCGGATACAGATTTTATTGTATATTGATTGTTCAAACTAAAATTTCCTAGAAAAGTAGTTTTATCGATTTATCAACAATAATTATGGAAATTAAGGACATAAAGTTTAAATTTTTTAATTATTAAATTATGGAATATTATTAATTTATAAAATTAATGGAAAAGTTATTGTAACTAGTGTAAAATTTAATTCAAAATTCTATAATCAATTAATATTAACCTTGGAGAACAACATATTTTAAGGTTTTATTTGATATATATTTTACTTGATAAACATGGTCAATATATTGTATCAAAAATTTGACATTTTTGTACTAGTTTATCTTTCAAGTTTTTTAACGAACCACTTATATGAAATGCTAGCTAATACCCGGTGCGCGTTGCTGCGCCTCTCAATGGAGGTTTAATTGAAGTTGATGGTACTGCAAAAAGTTAACACAAAAATTACACACGGTTTACACATGTAAATTTTAAAATGTATGAAAGCAATCTTTTTAAAACGATTTTTCTAGAATTATTCTATTAAAATATTGAAACTTTTTGTAATTCAAAGCAGTACAAACTACTTTCCAAAATTTGACGTAATTTACTTCCAAAAAAATTTTTTTGACCAATTGTAGGACCGACATGGGTTAACAAATTCCAAAACTGTTAATAGTGTTTACTCAATTCTCAAAGAGCATCACGTATACAAAATTTGAAGTCATTCGGTTAAACCGTTTTCATTTTAGAACAAAGAAGTTTAAATACTTGCACCACAGCCCCAACTTGGCGGTCCGTTAGAGCAATATTTTTGGGCCACAATTTCTTTCCGTACCCAGAAACCTCTATATACAAATTTTCATGAAAATCGGCTGGGCAGTTTAGTAGTCTATTCGCTACATACAAACAAACAAACAAACAAACTTTCGCTTTTATATATATAGATAGATAATAGATAATAAGAGGTACGTATTGTTATAGGACGAACAAATTGGAGCATGAGATTTTATCAAAAAAAGTGTTCGTTTTATGATATCTGTTTCTGTATCAGTGCCTGTGTGTCTGTGGGTCTCTCTGTGAAAATTGAGAAACCTTTGGAGATAATATTCTTAGAGATAATTCTCTAAAGTAATTTTGGAGATAGAGCAATTCCAAAAGGCACTTCTCTAAAGTAATTTTTAAGTCAACTAAGAAACTAAAATTTGGCAATTAAAGGTTTCTTGATATAGACGAAATTTGGAGTTCATTTAGATAATTTAAAAAGAAAATTTGTGTGTTGTTTCCAAGTCCAAACAATTCAAAGTGATAAAAATTAACGTCTAACTGATTGATAATAAAATTTTTGTGTGTAGGATTTGGAATCTTTCAAAAATCTTTTTTGGAAATCATTAACACAATAGCGAGTTACTTTATCTTAAATAAATAGCGTTAGATAAAGTTGTATTAAAAAAAAATTTTATTACTGTTGTAGGTGAAAAATATTTGAAAGAAACTTCTTGTTACGCTTTTCAATTAACAACGACTGGCTTTAGTCAGCACTTTTAAACTAGCAGTGGTTTTAGTTTTAGTATATAATTTACAAGCTCTAATTTTTGTATTATTAACTAAAATAAATTTGGCATGTTTAAAAACTGCTAATATTCACTTTTTCAACTCTTACAACTCCTTAAAGGAAAGTAATACTACAAACTTTGGATAAAAAAATAACTTCAACTTATTTTTTAAAAGTCTAACTTCTCTCATATATATTTTTTCAAAATGACTGACAAATCTTCACTCCATTCTAATATCCATTCAAAAAAATTTTCACTCCATTATAATATCAAAATTTATAAAAAAAAAAAAAAAACAATAACAATTTTACATTCAGAAATTTCTATTTTTTTTCTATACTGCAATAATTAATTTTCCAATCGACTCATTATATATTACTAACAAGTTATCCTTCCAAATTGACAGCGAATATCCTTTTTACTTTTTATTTCAAAGTCCTTTTTAATAATAATTATGCAAAAAACAAAAAAAAATATTCTTCCGATGATGACGACTATCTGTATTAATTTATATGTATATGTTATGTTGCAAAAGAGGGTTTTCAGCTCTTTAACATGTAGAAGATGATGATGAAATGTTATATATATGCTATCTTTTATAATTTACATAAGATCTTTGTGTTCTATAAAAAAAAAAGCAAAACAAAAAATTCTTTCATTCATTATTACATCCGCATTCGTTATGTAAACATATGTATATATGTATACACGTTTATTTGTATGTAATACAAGAAAATTATCATTTTTCATTTGAATTTTTTTTTCATTATTTGTCTACCATCACATGTACAAAATTCTTCATCTCATTTGGAATTCCAAAAGGTGGAAATAAACCAAGCAAAAAACACAAAAATTGCATAATCAAAAGATAGAAAATGAAAGAAAAAGATAGAAACAATAAAAATGAAACAAAAAAAAAAGAAATCAAATAAGGATGCGTGATAAGCTTGAATTGTCAATCAAAATGAAATATTTAATTGATTTCACCAAATTGTCGGACACTGTTATTCTTTCAATCTGATTGTCTGGGGCTTTTGTAATTTTGTGTTTTATTTTGTTTTTTTCTTCTATCTACCTATATGTCTATCTCTTTCTTTGCAATATCTAGTTATCTAGATTATTTATTTATTGGTAAGAGTTGGAATATATATTTACAGAGGTTGTAGTTACATGCGGTAGGGAAATATAAAGGGGTTTAAATGATATTGGCCTCAAAAAAACGAATATAAAATTTAACATACATTGCTTTCAAATGCACATAAACAATCAAACAAATGTTCAATCAAATGCTAAATAGATTATATAGGTTCGGGTACAATATCTCAAATTTGAGATTTTCTAAATTCAAAATCAGGTTTCTTTTTGTTGAAACTTCTTGATTCATATATGATGCTTTTAAATGGGTTGGAGTTTTAAAATTTCACATTATAAATTGCAAGGAAAAGAGAACAATCCTGTTTGAATGCAATTCTAAGACTCCACCTAATTAGTAATCTTCCACATCCTTATATATATGTATATAAATAATTTGGAAAAGGTGCGTATATTTGCTTTTGAATTCATCCTTAAGATCCCTTCTTATTCGGAACTTAGCAAATTGTAAAAATACTCTATCAAAATTTTATGGAATTAGATTATCACATTTTGACATTCGCGAGATTTTAGAAAAATGACATATTGATTTTTCGAGACTTTAAAAATATACGGGACTTTGACTTTGAGATTTAAAAATAAAATGGGATTTTGATTTTCGAGATTTAAAAAAAAAACTAGACTTTAATTTTCGAGATCTTCAAAAAAAAAAACGATAGGTACTTTGATTTTTGAAATTTTAAAAACCGAGATATTGTACTGCCCCCGAAATTAAACACATTCACATTTAATTGAATATTATTGTTAAAGGTTCATTTTAGAGATCAAAACTAGTAGTAGCAGACAAGGAAATTCCTAGAATCCTTTATTGAATAACCAAAAAAAAAAAAAAATTCATCAAAAAATAACTGTATTTTCTATTTTAAATGATAAAATTATGCAATTGAATCCTTCTGAATCCTTCTTTTCCAATATACAGTTGGTTTTTCTTTAACTTGTACATACATATTTAGAAAATTTTATAAATGTATCTAGATGTGTTAATATTGTAATTATTCATGCATGTATGTATATAGAAGTGTGCGTGTGGATGACGAATGAATACGAAATATATTTTTCTAGTGTGAAAAATTCTGAATACTAAATTTCTAAAGGATAACAAAAAAAAAAACAACAATAAAAAATATTAAGAAAAGTATAAAAACGGACAATGATTCGAGCTGGACATTTTAAATTGTAAAAATAGTGTGAAATAAATTGATGTTAAGAAGGGGGCTAGGATGGTTCAGGAAGAATAACGAACATTAGGAAAGGATATGCAATCTGCAATTATATACATATTTATACATTATGTATGTGTGTGTGTGTATGTATATTCAATTAAATTATGTAGAATTGTAGTATGATTCTATATTATAATATGTAGACTAGGTTGTGTATATTATGTATGTATATACAAATAAGAAATAATTTATTTGTATGTATATATAGATATATGTATCCATGTATGTATTTAAAAAGATAAATTAATGTATTGTTAGGAAAAGTTATTGTTATTATTATTTAAAAGGATAACGAATCGAACGTGATTTGATTTTGATTTTCTACTACTATATAATATTATTAGATACACCTATACTAATAACAATAAAATAATTTATACAAAATAATTATAATAATATATTGATATTGATAATAATTGATATTAATTGATAATAATGATTGATTTTTTAGCATAATAATATTGAATAAAATAAATTTATTGCTATTTATATATATATATATATATATATATATGTAGTATTTATAATAGAAAATTGATAATTATTAAAAAATATATATATATATATAATTGAAATAGTAATTATATATAATATATCCATACATACATAAACCATATAATAGTATTATTTATAATGTATATATATGGATTTATGTAATATGAATAAAAACAAGAAAATTGGAATATTATTTTTAGCACATTTTTAAAGAATTTTGTAAAAATGTGCCTATATAGCTTCACTCTGTCCGTCCGTCTGTCCGTCTGTCCGTCTGTCCGTATGTTTACAAAAACTTTTACATCGTTTGAAATAGAGAAAAGAAGTTTTAACCACTAGTAGGTATTACAAAAAAAATAATTTCGTAGAAGAATTTTTTTCTGTAGCCCCACCTGTTACGGGGCTACAGCCCCCCAAAGTTGGAAAAACCCCTATATTTAATTTGTTATAACAAGAGTTCTGTTAAATATATTTTCAATGTGAAAACGGCAAACGATAGCTGGTTTTATAAGCTTTATAAATATTTAAAAGACAAATGTTTAGGGTTGCCATACGGTACTAAAATTTAACATTACACAAAACTCAATTTTTACAAAATTTTTGGTCACACATATCTTCTAAACGGTTCAAGCTAGGGTCTTGAAATTTTGGGAGAAGTTAGATAATCAGAAATTAGTAGGAGTCGGTTAACAAAATTTTTTTGTCAAGCCCCATGTTTAGGAGCTATAAGGGCTCGAAAATTGAAATTTTGCAATTTTTACACACCTGTAACTTGAATACCTGTTCAAATTTTTTTTTAGTGATATACAAAATTCAAAGCTCTATAATTATATTTAAACATGTGTCAAAGGTTTTTCTTAATTTTGAAGGGTGACGAAGCTACAGCCCCTGCAAATTCTAAAAAAGCCCTATATTTCAATTGATATAACAAGAGTTCTGTTAGGTTTATTTTCAATCATAAAACGGTAGAAGAGAGCTGCTTTTATAGGCTTTACAAAGATATGTCGCTTAAATGTATAGGGTTGCCATACGGTACTAAAATTTACCATTATATAAAATCCAATTTTTGCAAAATTATTGGTCCCATATATCTTCTAAACGGTTTAAGATAGGGTCCTGAAATTTTGGGAAAAGTTAGATCTTCAAATATTAGTAGGAGTCGGTTAACAAAATTTTGTTGCCAAGCCCCCTGTTTAGGAGCTATAAGGGCTCGAAAATTGAAATTTTGCTATTTTTAAGCACCTGTAACTTGAATACCTGTCCAATTTTTTTTTTATTAATATACAAAATTTAAAGGCCCAACATTATATTTTAACATATGTTAAAGGTTTTTCTTAAATTTAAAAGGGGTTCCTTAAATTGAAGAAAGTGTCTCTCAGTTTTACCCATTTTTGCTTAGATTGTATAATTCTAAGTAAAATTTCAAATTTTTGTGGAATTCACAATTTAATTCATAGAACCTAAAAAAATGGAGGGGGTCGGAGGGGGGGGGAGTTAGATGAAGTTAGATCCTTGAGAAACTTGGAAACCTTCCCCATTAAAGGGCTATTCGTCAACAAATTTAAAATAAAAACTTTACTGTTAGCAGTAAATTTTATAATTAAGCAGTAACTATTTCCAAGTAAATATTTCCAAAGTTAAACTCAGTATGTAATACAATATAAATTTGAAAATGTGCTTTTTTAAAAACTCTTGGTTTTTTTTCATCACTTGTTTAATTTATATTTTTAACATTTAATGGAATAAATTAAATTATTATTATTATTATTATTGGACAATAAATTTTTTTTTTTTTTATTTTATTTTTGATATTTATATACATAATTTTTATAATATATGTATGTATATATAATTAAATTTTCTAATATTATCAATTATTATGTATTATTATATAATAACAATAAATAATTATTAATTATTAGAATAGTGTGAATGCATAATATGTAGATTATAATAAAATAAAAATATAATAATTGAAATTATGTTTTTTTTTAATTTAATAAAAAAACGTGTTATGAATTTACAAATTAAAATATTAATTAATATGATAATTGATATAAAATAATATATTGTGTACATATTACTTATATAGTATTAGTATTAGTATTGTTAGTATTAATTTTTATATAATATTTATTTTATTAAATTAGTATGCGAAAATTAAATACATAATACATTTTAAAAGATAGCGGTTTTAGTATACAAAATTTTATAAATTTTTGCAAAATTCTAAAATTTATTCTGGCACCCCTCAAATTTGATTAAATCTAAAAAATAAGCCAAGATTTTGATAATAGAATACGTATTGCTAAAAAACTTCGAGTAATTTGGAGAGAATTGCCCAATTTGAACAACATTGCCCAAAAATTAAAACAAGCATCTAACTGTGATTATACAAATAAGTTTGCTCAAAAACTTCTATGTAATTTGGAGAAAATTGAAATTACAGGCTCTAATTAAAAGCTAATACTATTTTTAAACATAAGCCTTAGATATTAGCGAGGGAATTGAAATCATAACCCAAAATTAAAATAAGCCTCTACAACGTTAATTGCATTTAGGTAAATTTTGCTAATATTTAATTGAACATTCTGTTTTAAATCCCCGTTCTTCAAATCAAATTTAACTAAATTTAAACATCCGCTAAACGCCGAAATCATGACCCACACTTAAGGTAGACTTTTTTCTTTAAGGGTCATTAAGATATGGAAGCACAATTTATGGAGGAATGGAAGCACAAGATATAGAAGCACAATTTATCTCTTATAGATATCTTGTAGGTGTTGTCACTTGTTTTATTGAATTGAAATGCCTATAGATTTAAAATTGACTTTGCTTCAAACTGGAAATTATGAGGAAATTTAAAGAAGTTCGTAGTTTCTTTTTTATTGTGAGAACATTTGAAAATATGAAATATGTTTCCATATAATGCTTTGTCTTTTGATGAAAATGAAATCCATCAAACGACAGAGCACGAAGCGTGTTCAGTTGCCTTAAAAATCAACAAAGAATAGCTTCTCTTTTCCTCCGAATCTTAAAAATTAATTTCAAATATTTAAATAATGAAGTACTGATTAAGGTACCTAAAATTTTATGTCTGGTCTGTGCATGGACATAATAGAGCATGTATACTGAAAGTGACGCTTTTAAACAAATTAGAGGTGTTTGAAATATATATTGTTATATAAGAAAATTTCATACACACATAGAGTTACAAAAAAAGAAGTTCTCGGGAGGCTAAATATAAATAGAGTACTGCTTCTAATTATCAAGCGCAAAAACTAAATTACTTTGGTCACATAATACGAGATCCCAAATATGAACTACTCTAGCTAATAATGTACAGGAGAAATAGAAGGTAAGAGAAACGGAGGTAAAAAATTAATGTCGTGGCTTAGAAACATCCGAAACTGGACAGGTATAACATAACGGGAGAATTAGTACATTGTGCAAGGTGCAGAGAAGTTATGTCAACATCATTGCAAATCTACAGTAAGATGTGATCGCTTATCCTCCAGTAGTGGGCTAGCAGCTGAAGAGAAAGAAGATTTAAATAATGGTCTTCAATATATAGATGAGATAATAAACTTACATTACATATGTATATGTATATATATGTTGTCAAAGTAAAATAAAATTATTAAATCCAAAATTGGAATATTAAACAATTAACTGTGCCTTAAACCTAAATCCATTTTTATTTCATTCATATTCAACACTATTTATTGCAGTGCAATATCAATACTTTAAAGTATCTTTTAACATTTAGTCATTTTGTAATTGAAAAACTTCTTTTTTCTTATGATACATACATTTTACATATATTACATACATTTTAAGAAAATTCAATTTTCACTTTACACCTATTACACCTTGGAAAACTCAGAGCTCAATTTTCTTAAAAAAAAAAACAAACTAAAATTGAAAAGAAAAATAACAGGATCATTAAATGGTAAAGATATGTGTGATGAAGTGGAATGTCAAAGATCCTGTATTTTTTTAAGCAATTTTTTAAAAGAGCGCATTCCAACGAAAAAAAAGCAAAAATAATAAAAAAAAAACAAATTCCTTTTTCCGATACCGTTTTGTACAAGTCAAGTGATTTAAAAAAATGATTTCCGTTTCCTTATTTCTTAAAAAAAAATTGCAAGAAAACATGATGGAAAAATTTTAACAAGATTTTTTTTTCCTCATCATTTTTATTTTACCGTTATATTGATGATGAAAAGCTTTTTTTTTTTTAATTTTCAGGACATGTAGCTGTCTTTGTCATGTCTATATGTGTAAAGCACATAATAAAATATAAGTACACAATATTTTAAAAATATTAAAGATAAATAATTGTAAAAACTTTAATTGAAAACATAATTTTAAATTTTAGGATGTGATTATAAAAGAATTGTTTTTTAAAAAACTACTTATCTTTAAGGTTATTTAGAGAAAATTCAAACTACAACCCCTAATTAATTTAAGCCTCGGATTGTGTTGTTTAAAAGAATTTACTAGAAAATTTAAAAGAAATTCGGCGAGAATTAAAATTACATCCGCTAATTTAAAAAGGCATCTGAATACAAAAGAAATTTAGCCAAAAACCCAATTATAAACTTTAGTCTTCAAAGTGACGAAAAGAGAATTGAAATCATAGTCATAAATTATATTAAGCCTCTCAATCTGATTATCTCATTATTAGAAAGCTGTTTATCTTCAAAATGATTTTGAGAGAAATCAAATCACAGCCCTTTATTAAGGTAGGCCTCTCAGTTACCAAAAAAAAGCCTGTGTTTGTAATTATAAAGCAAAATTAGATAAAAATCTAATTATAAATTTCAGCCCTCAAAGTTATTCAGAAAGAATATAAATCATAGTCATAAATCAAACAAGGCCTCTGATTATTATATATATCAAATTTTGTAAAAATTTAATCATAAACTTTGTCTTCAAAAATAATATAAAATATAAATAAACTGAAGTCAAATCTCATAAATATTAGCCTTGAAAATTTTCATTACTTAATTATTAGCAAATTAAATTGAAGAAAAACGACAACTCTTAAAATAAATTGACTAAAAATTTGACCTGTATCTTCAAAGAAATTAAAACAGAATTAAAATCACGGCCTTTAAAAAAAAATAAGCCATGTACATTTCCAATGAAATTAATTAATTGAATTTAATTTAACTTTCTGTTTTAAATTTATTTTGAAAATATTCTCTTATATTTTAGCAAATTTAAAAATTAAACAAAAACTGTAACTTACGAAATAAATTAACTTCAAAATTTGATGAGTCAGAGTGTCCCCATTTTTTTTCTAAATTAGAGATTCGTTTATATTTTCATTTCATATTTTATATATTTACTTCTTATTTAGTTTGTGTTTAACAACCTTTAAGAATTCGAACGAATTTTGTATTGGTCAGCAATTTCCTTTTTTTTTAAAAATTTTGAAATGTGCTTATTAGTTTCTAAATGTCCGTCCGTCCCCATGTTTACAAAAACTTTTTCACCGTTTGAAATAGAGAAAATAAAATTTTAATTACGGGTCGGTATTACAAAGCAAATTATTTCATGAAGAACTTTTTACTGTAGCCCCACTCGTTACGGAGCTACAGCCCGCAAACGCGAAGCCCTTATTTAAAGCCCTAAATTTAAATCGTTTTAACAAAACTCTTATTAAGTATATTTTCAATTTGAAAACGGTGAATATTAGCTGTTTATATAAGCTTTATAAGTTTTTGAAAGCAAATGTATAGGGTTGCCATACAGTATTAAAATTTACCGTTATGCTCTTAGCAGTTTAAGCTTGAGACTTCAAATTTTGAGAAAATTTAGACTCTGAGAAAATATTAGGATTCAGATAAGAAATTTTTTTTTTCAAGTCCCTAGTTTAGAAGCTGTAAGGGGTCAAAAATTGATGTCACAATTTAATTCCTAGAACCTTGGAATTTTTGGAAGGGGCAGGTGGGTTTAGACTCTCGAATTATCATAAGTTTGCTAGGTAAAAATTTTGGAAGCTTCCCCATTGAAGGGCTACTAGAACTTAAAAATATATACTTACTATATACTTTTGAAATGTGGTTTTAAAAAAACCCTTGGCTATTTTCATCATTTGTTATATTTGTATAGACAATAACAAATAATAACTACATGATAAAAATTTTTTCTTGGGCAGTCTTTAGTTTTATTTAAAAAAATTTATTATAAGCCTCTAAAAGAATAAAAATAAAACAATAAGAATTACGTATGGCATATCTTTATAAAAGAAAAACTAATGAACCAAAGAAAATCAACTTTAGTTTTCTTTTGTTTTTGTCTTAATTTTCCTTCTAATACTTTTGTAACGGTACCTTTCTTTTTAGTAACTTTTGTCTATAAAACCTTTTGTTTTTTATTATAATTTTTTTTTGTAAAAAGAGAAAATCCAATCAGAATAAAATAAAGTATAATTCCTTTAAAGGACAATTTATTGTAAAAACATATGATACAATGTTGGTTAAAAATATGTATGCAAAAAAAAATTAAATTATAATCACGAGAAAAGGCAGGAATTCAATTTTAAAGTAAAATAATATTATAACAAATAATCAGGGGCTTATAAATTAAGTCATTTTCAAAGGACCAGCTCTAGCGAAAGCTTAGCGTTCTAATATATCGAAAGTATATTTATATTATCCAGAATAATTGCTATATATACGAGATTCCAAATAAGGAGGGATTTAAGAGTTGGTTTTTAAGTCAAGGTTCCAATAACTTTCTGAGCGGTAGTTTGCAAGCGGCGTAAATTTCAACTGATTCTGATGAAAATGTCATGACTTGCAGAAAAATCATTAGACTTTTCGAGAAATTTCGAGTTCTAATTGTCAGAATGAGTTTAAATTTAGTACACTGAAATTGGTGGGTACCTTGAGAAGCTGTCATAAATTGATACCAGAATCAATTAGGGTTCAGAGATTCTAGAAATTTTGGAAATGCCCATTTCTAATAATACATTAAAATCTCAAAAGAAATTTGGTATGAACTCTTTTTTGCAAAAAAACAAAAAAAAGACTTCGCAGACCGGCCAATCTGGATCATGGGATCGGTGAGGCTCCCATATAAAGTAACCAGATTTTACAATATCAAACACATTATGCAAGAAGAAAAGGTTATACAACCCATCTTACATTTATTTATACGCTTTTTATGTTAAAATTTTAGCCAATACTGTATTTATTGTACTCATTACTCATTTTATCATACATACACACTTTTTAACAGAAAAAGGTTGCAAATCTTTTGTTGGAGACTAAATATGTGATTCCTTTAAAATAAATATTAGAAGATTCTTGAAGTAAAAGAACATCAACTTAATTTTTTCAAATCTTAAATACATATGAACCCAAACACATTATGAATAATGCATTGTATTTTGTCTTGAAATTATCAGACACAATTGAATAATAAAATTCCCAAAAAACTCCTAGGAGGACTCTACAAAATGGAGAAGAATCAATGTTGCAAGCGTAAATTTTTCAATGTGTCTTCATTGTAATCAACAGCACGATGTTTTCGCTTTGTTTTTTTTTTTTTGGATTTTTTAATGATGTAAAAGTGTTGACACTGGAACCTTTACATTACACCCCGCACTCGTTTTATTATATAAATTCATATTAAAAGATTTAGAAACACATAATACATTTAAGTAAATATAAAGATTAATATTTTATGATCAGACATAGAGCAAAGAAAAAACAAAAATAAAATTTAATTTTTTTAAAATGTTCTAAAACTATTTTCTATTGACTCTTTTCGAGGTTCCTCTTAAAGGTATTATGTTAAAAACTGTTATAAGATTGATCATCCTGATGTTGTATAAGAGTAACATTTAGTAAATCAATTGATTATATCGTACATCTTAAATATGTATAGTGATGTATTTACTTTGATATGGTGTTTGTATTCAACCAATTCAAAATGGGAATTTGTATAATATACTCTTGCTCCGGATCACCTCCCTAATTGATTTAGAGAAGTCCATTCTTACTAACGACGAAAGATAGTCGGGAATTGAAAATCGATGACCTTGGATTCGAAAAATGGGTTCGAATTCTGGAAGATCCTGACCGGACCAAGAGCAACCGAGCATATCTCCGAAACTATTGGAAATAGTATCTTCAAATCCAGTACAAGGACGCTCATTTTTTCTTCGCGTCTGTAAAAGATCACCTTAACTCAGGTGTTGGTTCGTATACCTTCCATGAACCTCACAAGATCTACCTATCATTTGTTTGCAATTAACAAAGATGCAAAATAGAATTGTGAAAAAGAATTTGCCGTCCTGTTATATTATTGTCCTCCAATTTGAGGGTGGTTCAAGTAGCTTTTGCACGCCTCACAAGATCTAATAAGAATATTTTCGAAATTGATAAAGATCAAAGCTTCAAATTTAGAAAAAAGGTTCTCAGTTATACTTTTTTTATATTTTTGAAATTTAAGAGCAAGTAGAGTCTTTAACCTCAAATATACTGTAATTGAAATAACGGTAAAAATTTCATGTCAAACATCTGGTTTCTTTAATTTTTTTTTTATTTAAAAGAAATGTAAAATATTTCTAATAATGCTAATATTGATGGATTTGACTAAGTAACATGAATTTATAATGTGAGAATATTCAAATGGAATAGCATTCATTCATTCATTCATTTTCATATGTAAAATGCATAGTTAAGGTGTGACATATTGCCATGCACGACCTTAAATAATAGTTTTAGAAAAATAGCAAGAGATTATTTCAACAGACAATAATAAATTATTCAAATCTCAGAAGAACAAAATGTTTTTCTTCGATATTTTCTTTGTAGTTCTTTAAATTGAATATTTTATTATATTATTTACTTAAAATATGGTATTTTAAATATTAGATTTTGTTATCGTTTTTAAAAAGAGTTTGAAGAATAGAAAAGGTGATGAATTTGATATTAAAAATAAATTAAAAGACTATGAAGTCTTTGGGTGTGGCTTGTGAAATATTAACTTAACACATTATCATTGACAGGAAAACAAGAGTTTTAATTTCTTGAGTTTTATAGGAGTTTTCTAAAATTAAGTCAATTAGGTTCATAAAACGTTCTAAACCATAAATGAATAGTTTGTCGAATGATTGATTTTATAACTCATGAACAGGGTTCTTTTGTAAAAGCTCTAAAAGAAATTGGTTTATATTTTATTGCACATCTCCGTACCATGGATCGGCGGCTCCAAGCGTATGTCTCTCTTAAAACAAGTTACGGACGTTTATAAAACATTGTCCACGTCGTTTCTTAGGAGTTCAAATCCTGGCTACAAATCATTATCAACACACATCTGTGGCAAAACACGAACCAGAAGATGATTGAAGTCGAGATCTGAGAGAGAAAATGTGCGATGGATCGGACATATCTTGAGGAAATTAGAAGAAAACATTGATAGGCAATGTTTTGAGTAAAATGCTTAACGTAGACGACGAGTAGGTAAACCAAAGGAAACATGAAGAATTACTGTTTTTGAAAGAAGTGGAAGTGCAACACAAAACATGGTTACAACTTAAATGAATTGGTAAGGATCGTGAAAGGTGGAGAAAATTTGTGGATGTCCTATGCGCCAGCAGAGGTTCTAGGATCCAGTAAATAAGTAAGTAATTTAACTAAGAACGATAAAGCAGCGTGTAGTAAAATTAACTTTCGGCGCTTTGTGCAAATTTGTTGTCTTTCTATACACTTTAAATACAATTTACACTAAAATTTTTCAATTTTTTACACACATATTTTTAGTTCGATTACTGAAACCACTTTTTGATTTAAGTGAAAAATTCTTTAAACTTTTGATTATCTATATGCGTCTCCAGGAAAAAGGAGTACTCGAATATCCATACTCTAATAAATGAATCCTCTAACACAACGCAATATGGTCTATGTAGAGTTTCAATAACATGTTAAATGGGAATTGGTCTGGTAGGTCAGAATTAGGTACATAACTTAAGTTTACTTATAAACTCAATTATTATATTATTGTACTGAAACTTTAAAATTTTAAAACTTATGTTAAACGAGGAAGAGTGTGGTAGATTAGACTGTGTCAACTCTGGGATACCCATATGACTGTAATATAAACATTATATCATGTGTAATATAAACATATTAATTACTTTTGGCAAAATTTTAAATACACAGATTTATTAGGTGTAGAGTAGTGCTCATATAAAAGAAGGAGTTGTATGGCAGCTACCCGAACCCAAGGACCAAAATGGCTAATTTTAAATAGCGATGCCGGCTATTGCATAAAAAACGAATTTGTGAAAATTGCAACGATAACTCCTTTATTATTTGAGTTATCGTTGGGTCGGACGGACGTACATAGCTAAATCAATTTATTTTTCGCTTCTGATATGATCCATACCTATGCGTCTATATCTACCCCACCTCCTTCTCACAAACGTAATGGCAAATTTAGTATTCGCTTTGACATACGTGTATAAAAAGTATCTTTTGCCTATTCTGCAAAAATGCTTCCTTCCCTCCGAATAAAAAAGGACGAAAGACGATAATTCAGTTGAACAATACCCATTTATTGACAAATAAAAAAGAAATTTCTTAATGAACAAAAATTAATTATATGTAAACAATATTAAATATTTTTAATTAAAGATTATATTTACAATAAGAATCACTTCTGAGTTGAATTATTAATTTTATAGATAATATTTTCAAAATAAAACACAGATTTAATTATTGAATGCATTCTGAAGCAATGTAAATATAAAAAAACTGCTTTGGATGAGGTTTAGAAAACTGTTTTTTTTTTTACTTTCAGAAAATCAATTTTTATTATTTTTTATATTTAATTCTTTTACTATATTTAGTAATTCTACCATTTTGTTTTTTTTTATTAAATATTTTCATCACAAACTTTACGCCTTCGGCATTTTAATTCAATTTTTTTATGAATTTTGAATGAAAATCCAGTCATTCAATTCAGAGTTTTTTGTTACTTTTAGTAAAATACAAAAAAAAATTTTTAAAACTTTACTTATTTTCTATTTTATGTCTTATCTTCTGATAAAATTTTTTACTTATTCTATCATAATGTAATTTTTGCAGGGGGAATGGCAGCCCCCGAAAGACTAAAAAAAAAAATTGTCATTCTTTTATTTGAAGATTTTATTTTTTCCTCTTCACTTTCTTAAGATTGCAATTTTATCGCTTGATTGGCCACAAAAGAAAATTGCATTTTCTTTTTTTTTTTTTGTTCTTCTACTGTTTATTTTCTAATACAAAAATTCGTTTATTATAGAACCAGCATATTACATTCTTATTGTATGGTCGAATGGTTGAATGGTCTTTCTTATTATTATTATATGCAAGCAGAAAAGAATTAAAATTTCATCATCACTTATAGGTCTATCATAGTTTTTCTCCCTTTCTGTTTTAGTACATTTTTTAATGAAATATAGTTTCACTCCGTCTGATCGGCCATCCGTCCGTCCATCCATCTGCTTGTTGACGAAACTTCCACACTGAGTGAATTAAAGAAATAAAATTTCAGCTATTACATTTAACAACTCTTTTCTGAACCCCCACCCGTTACGAAGCTACAGCCTACCAAATTCGAAAAAAAGACCTATATTTAAACAGTTATAATAAGAGTTCTATAAAGTATATTTTCTATTAAGAATCGGTTAAAAAGCGCTGCTTTTATTAGCATCATAAATTGTATGTAAAATGTAATAAGTAGTGTAATAAGGTTAGCTATACAATACTTTAATTTACTGTTATGCGAAACTCAGTTTATGCAAAAGTTTCAACCTTCCATTCATGTCATCCAAACGCTTTAAATTAGAAAGTTGTAGAAAACTTCGTTAGAATCCTTAGAAATTAATATGAGCCTTTCTAGACATTTTTTTTGTGACACACACTGTGTGTTGAGAGTTGAAGCGTTCTAAAATTGTTTTGGAATTTTCGAAAATATTTTTTATGAAATTTATATACAAAAATTAAAACGCAAATATTATATTTTAACATATGTGTAAGAGGGCTATTAAAAAGGAGTTTGAGCTTTGAAAATAACTGTAAATTTCTTCTCAAAAAATTTCCTAAACCAAATTGTTCAAGGACTATTAGAGGACATTAAAATCTATTTTTAAAAATCGGTAACTTAAGGTATACGATCAACGTAAGTTTTTTTGCTTCGTCTGCTTTGATTTGAAAAGCGTAATAAGCAAGGAAAGTGATCAAAGTAATTTTAAATCCCAATCTACGCTTTTGAAATGTTTAATATTAGAAATTTTAATTTTTTAATTATTGTTAATTTCATTGTTAGTAAAATTCAAATATTATATTAAAAAAAAAATAGTAAAATTACTTTGCCGTTTCAAATATTACTTTAAAATAATTATTCAAAATAATAATTCAAAATTATTATTTTAAAAGCGTCTAATTGAAAATTGGTCAATTTTGAACTTATTTAACTTTGTTTTGCTTTGATTATTTGGTAATTGGGTATTGCTACGTAAGATATAGTTAAACTAAAACATAGAAGAATAGTAAGATAGAATTTAATTCATTTCAACTGTTAAAGCGTGTAAAGCAAGCGAAGCTAAAAAGCGTACTGTTCACTTTCACCTTATATGTATATCCAAGGTTAAACGTTAACTTTGAAGCTTTAACGTTAAATTTTGACAAATGTTAACAGAATTTCCTGACTGGTTTGAGTTCATAATCTTAATATATTATTACAATTATTATAATAAAATAATGAATTGATAAAATAAATAGATTATAATTTTATCACTTTATCTTGAAATATATTTTTTGGCCAAAAACTCAGTATGAAATTTAGAAATAGTTTTTGGAAATGTGCATTTTTAAAAACCTTCAGTATTTTCAATCACTTGTCAAATTTTTTTCTAAATAAAAAAGTCGTAATCTCTTACATTAAAAAAAAATCTGAGAAAATAACCGGGAACTCATCATATTATTACAGGATAATTTTAATTCTTTAAGAATTAAATTGGTATTTTGTTGTTCTTGTTGCCTGTCATAGAATTCTTCTTCAACACTTCTTCCAAAAAAAAAAAAAAAACAAATTCGCGTGAAAAAAAAAAATTAATATTGTTACTTTTGAAGGGTGTACAAAAAAGGGAACATAAGCTGTACTTTATAAACAGTAGCAGTTACGAAAAAAAATGCAATTTTCTGGTAGACCGATTAATATGTCGGCTGGTAAGACAGGACGCAGTAGCAAAAGAAAAATTAAAAATAGTGATTTACAAAAAAAAAAAATGTGATGCTGCGGGTCTCATTTTTGTTTTTATTACACGCTTCAAAGATATTTTCACAATAAGTTCAAATAAAAATTTTAGAAATTTTTTTATAGGTAGAAGGGGAATATAAGTGTTGTTAGTTAAAAAATTCCGAAGTGTTTTCATTCTGCAATTTTAATTTAACTTTATTGCATTTTTAAGAAAATCTTGAAATATTTTGGGGTATTTGATATTATGAACTTGTTATTAGTTTGGACATTTTTGTAATAATGACTAATAAAATAAATTAAACTTGTAAAGAAATTTAAACAGAGTTTTAATGAAATGAGAAGATAATGAAAATATGCATTATATATTGTAATGTTTGATTTTTTAGAAAAAAATTGCTCACCCACAGTAAAATATACTCTTTTATGAAATCTGAACTGACGAATCAGTAATAGATAGGCTTTAGTTCTATTGTACACATTTAAACATTGCAGACGTTTAAGTAGCCAAAATGCTACATAATTTCTAATACTTATTTTTATTGTTTTACGAGAGACAGTGGATAGTTTCAAAAGTGTACGGTAGAACCACATTAAAACTGTCCGGAACTCCTTTGGATAATCTACGATTTTAATGAATAAAAACCACAACATTTTTGCACCAAACTTTAAAATGGGGCATTTAATACAATTGTGCAGTTTGTTTTCAAGGATAAAGATGTGGAAGGATTTAGGGGGTTTCGGATATTTTGGAGTGTCAAAATGTGGAGGATGAGAAAAATTTAATGGGATATTTGGAAGAAAAATTATGATGTTCTCCCTAAATTAAGCTAACGAGTTAACAAACGCATTATATTATATTGTTAACCAAATGTGGTTCAGCAATCGAACAAATCAAATCAAATTAACTTTCTAGATTCTACATTTCTTTATTAGAAAGTCTTTCGTTGCTGCTCTTCAGGTTCTATAGATTTTAATTAATTAATTTTAATTTAAAGATAGAAGTATGCCTTGTTCGAGTTTGATTCTGAATCTGAATTTTTGAACAAATTTGCTTCGAGTCATTAGAATCTAACAGAACGATTGTTTGCCTGCATCTTAGTTCTTCATATTTTAATATAATTTTAGTTAAATTTTTAAAGAATTATATATATGGCACATATATGCCGGTGGCATGTATATTGCAAGACTAAGTTTGACAGCAAATTCTTATAAATTCGAACAATAATTGTAGTTTTAACTTAGTAATTTAAATTTCGATTAGAGCCTCGACGTGTGATGGTGATGAAGCGAGGAATTTCTTCTAATAATTAAAAAAAAATGTTTGTTTGTTTGTATGTAGCGACTAGACTCCTAAACTGCTCAGCCAATTATCATGAAAATTTGTATATAAAGGTTTTTTGGGCACGGAAAGAAATCCTGGACTTTGCTCTAACGGACTGCCAAGTTGGAGCCGTGGTGCAAGTAAATTTTATTATTCTAAAATGAAAACGGTTTGAGCGATTGACTTCAAGCATCAGGTATAGTTGTTTGAGAATTGTGTTTACATTGTTAACAATCTTGGAATTTGTTAACCCATGCTGTCCCGACGGTTGGTAAAAAAAGTTTTGGAAGCAATTTACGTTCAATGTAGCGAAGCACTGCTTTGGCTCAAAAGAAAGTCTCGAAAATGTTTGTTGAGTTCCGTTAACTCATTGTGACCCAACAGCTTTTTATAGGTTTTTCCGTTTCTTTACTCTAGATTAGAAATGGTTTGACCGATTGACTTTAAATTTTGTATGTTGAAAGCTCCTTATCTTTAATTATTTTTCTATACGTCGTGCTCCTTGGCGATGGAGTTGAGGATGGTGGGATTTAGACGAATAATGTCAAGTAAATTAATATTTCTGCGCATTATTAATAATTATAAAAAATTTCAATTGAAATTTATTGAAAAATTGCTAGAATAAACATAGAAAATTGCTTTTAAAAGAATTGCTTTAAAACATTTTTAAACTAACCTTCTCACCATATGTAATTTTTATGATAACTTTTTTCAATAACATCAATTTAAATTAAACCTCCATTGATAGGCGCAGCAACGCGCACCGGGTATTGGCTAGTTAATAATAGAGTTTTTAGTTGGGACCATGTTTTTGGATAAAATGATATAAATTTTTCAACATTTTTAAATTATATAATATATTTCTGTTATATAACAGATTCCAAAATTATAAAATACTTACCTTCATTTCCTAATAATTTCGGACTTGCTATAAAAATTTGACCACTCTGACTTACAACTATTCTTATAATATAACGGTATGAATTTCAATTTTCAAATTTAAATAACGTAAGCTTCCAAAGCTTATAACGCTTATAAAGTTTTTTCAAAAATTTCAGGAATCTGAAAATAAAATCAAATGAAACCAAAATCATTACACGTTTACTAACCCTAAACCCAAAACTTTGCAGTTATTTTATTTGTTAATTTCCACGTAAAAATATTTTTACTCCTTAAAACCGTTAATAGTCGGTATTCTAACGGTATTTAAGTGATTTAACAATAAAAATAATAAAAATAAAACAACCTTTAATATTGGAAAACTAAATTCCTGAGAATTTGTACATAAAATTTTTTGTCCAAAAAAAAAGTAGAAAATGAAAATGAAAAACTTTTTAGTACAAATTAACGAAACGATTTGTTAAAAAAAAGTTTTCACTTTAAATAAACTTTATTTTAATGATAAAGTATTAAAAAAAATTGGGAATTTTTTTTTTTGGTTTTAACATTTGTGAAAACTTTTCTTTTTGTAATTTATGATTTTTTTTTTAGTCCAGAGGTGGCTAACTTTGAGTTTATGAAACCGAAAAGTTTATAAAAATATTAAAATGCAATGCAACTTTAATTGCAACAACTGCTTTAAAAGCCTTTCATTGACCTAAGTAAGGGATTGTTTAACTTTGTGATTCATAAAAAAGCTTTTAAAACTGGCTGAAAACTTTTCACGGATATCCGACTTAATATAGGGGATATATTCAAAGAATTTTGTATAAAATCTAGAACTAAAAGATACCTTCTCAGCACAAAAACACAATCTCTTGTAATATTTCACATCCTTTGCCCAGCGGTTTAATAGCTAGACGCTAGGGTGAATGCAGAGAAACACATCAGATTAACAGACAATTTTTTAGTGTAAAATTGAATTCAACCCTTCTGATGTAATGCTTGCTTACTATTTAGAACAATCTCATTTGTGTACTGTAGAGCTCTTTAAATTTGAACTCTGAAATATAGGAAGTCCATTTTCGGTCTTACTTTTAAATTGTGGAACACATTACTCCATATATGTGTTTCCCAATACTTATAATTTAGATTCAAGTAAAAAGTTATTCTTTCTGAGTTTCCCATTTAACCCATTTGTGTCCATGGTTACTTTTTAGCTATTCTACTGCGGAAACAGGTTGGGAGCCTTTTCCTTAATTATGTCTATGGGACAAATTGTTTTTGTGAATAGGAATTCCTAACTAAGGATGTTTAGGTTTCAATATGTATTTTAAAAAACTTTTTCTCCTTTAGCAAGATTACATAGGTTACTTTCTAGAAACAACCAACCTTTTCTTAAAACTTTCTTTTAGGCCTTGACTATGGTTTTCTTTGGGTTATTTGTAGGGCTGGGATTTATAGTTGATTTTTAAATTGATCATTTTAAAAAAAAAATAAGTTAGAAATTTTCAACAATAATTTTACTATCTCAGTTGAATTAATAAAATTGAAGCGCCTCCACGCTTCGCCTTATTTGCTTATCTTTGATTTCATTAAGTCATCATTTAGTTCCGAACCTTGTAAAATTTGGCTTTCTACTTAAGATGCTATAAAAAAAATTTTTCAACTTTAATCCCACATTTGTTAAATTTTCTTCATATATATAATAATTATACATTTAATTTTAAATTCACGAACCAAGTACTAACTACTACAGCTTATTAAAGAACTGCTTCAAAATTAGAGTTTATTTGAAAGCATTAAAATTAAACGAATAAAACGGAACAAATGTAGAAAAATTTTCAAATAAAAGTTTTAACAACAGTTTAACGGTTTTTTTTTTTGAGGAAAAGTAAAATAAAAAGGGAAAGTTTTCCTTGATTTTTTTATATTTTCTCTATTATAATTTTCCACCGTCTTTTATTTTGTCCAAATTAAATTTTTTTAATATGTTTTTGCTTTATGTTTTTATGTTTTGTGTTATTTTGATTGAAGAGTTTTGGTTGTGTTTTGTACAAGTTTTACCTGTAAAATTTTGTAATAAACAAAAAGTCATATGGGTCAATAATCTTTTAAGGCAATTGTGAAATAAAAAGAAGGTAAAGCTGATTTTTTTTTGGTTCCAGAAATACTAAAAAGTTAATAAAGTGCTAAAGTCAAGAATTAAAGTTAAGGTTTAATGAAAGTATTTATAATTACTTTGAGAAGTTTAAAACTTAATGAAAATGTGGAGTTTATTAAAAATTTGTTTGAAAATTAAAAGAAGAGTTTGAATTAAAGGAGTTTTATTATTTAATTTAAAGTAAAGTTCGCTGAATAATCCTTAAAATCCTATAGAAATCCTATAGATTTGGGAATTATTAATCGTGTTCAGAAAAAATTAATCACTTAAATATTTACAAATTGGGATTCGTTAATTTCAATTTAAGTTTTTTCATCCCTCTGTTCATTCTTTCCTGTTTGGAGCACTTTTTTTTTATATAAATAACTTCCTCTGAATATATAATGCAAAATATTATAAAATCCCGCAAATTACAAATTTATTCATTGAACCCATCTATGAATTAAGAATATCTATATTGAGAATTTCTATATTGATTGAAGGGAATGAGAAACTTCAATATGCAAACATTGTTATAAACATATCAGCGTTTTTATTTATGAAGCGATATTTCACATAAAACTAGTTTTCGTGGATTCTGAACCGTCACATGGTTTTCATCGTACAACGTTTGGGTACTTACTTTGCCTTATAGTAGCAACGAACACCTGGACCATTAAGGATGTAAACCTAAAAACCATAAAACTAAACGTTTTTCTGCATTAAACAAAGAAAGTGGCTCTACTGTCCAGCTCGATTTTTAGTATTATGTAAAGCGTGTCGGACCGTAAAGAACAACATCATGCGTTCTCTTAAGTTGGTGAAGTTATATATGTTTATAACATAGTAAAATAAGACGGACACTTCTTCATGATATCCCCCAAACTTTTCCATTTATCAAACATATCCATCAATCCTTTAATCACGTTCTACAATTTTCGTGATCCTCAAACTGAAACATATCTGCAATTATGATCTAATTTAAAGAAGGTATTAAACGGCGGTTTATATTTATGGTTCTTAAAGTCTGATTCACCAGAGAAATGCGGTACAGCTTCCCTGAATGACTCTCGATATTTCTCATTCATTCTCAGAAAAAAAAGCAAAATGGGGTATTGGATGATTAAATAAAAAAATTACAATGCAGCGCCCGATATTTCTTAAAGACTTATGAAAAAAAGAGTTTCTTTAACACAATCTGCTGTAGATACTATATTTTCCAAATATTTAATTTTATTTTACATTATTCATCTGACACTCCTTAATTCCGAAATTTGTTAGAAAAACATATTCTACATCATCTCCAAAATAAAATTACATATCCTATAGAATAAAAAAAAATATTCATTGCGCTGGAAAAACATCTAAAGTAAGAAAAACTCTAAAATACAACGCATTTTAATGTAAATTTATTCAAACAAGCATTGAACATAAAAATTCCACTAAAAAATAACAACATCTAAAAAAGTTAAACTGTAAAATTTTTTTAAAGGAACATTGTATATTATAAAAACAACATTTACTTTTTTTTTTACACTCAAGTATTTTAATTTGAAGTCGTCTGCAATAACTACCGCATATCATCACAATATATTTAATTTCCCTTTCGTAAATGATTCAATTACAGTACAAGCTTCACTTTTGGAATTTAATTTTTTTTTTTGGATAGGATTCGAGGAATGAGAAAGAAAATTGTGTATTTTGTTGTTGTTGTTGTTGTAGGGCTTAAAAAGTTATTTGATATTAGAAATACATTCATATAAATTGGTTGGAGTTTAAGAGGCATATGTATGACTAAAAAAACACTTAAAAACGAATAAAATTTACAAGTGATGTGTTTATAAACATATGGATCTGAAAATAGTCGGCATTTTGGAAATTCAAACTAAATTGCAAAAAATTAAAGAATTTACATTTATGACTTTATTCGAACACGGTATGAAATTATAATGTAAATAATTTTTTATTTTAATTTTCATCCATTGATGCAAAATAAAATTTTAAATTTCATATGTGAGAAAAAATTTAAAAAACGAGGAAGATTATAGTTGCCCTTGTCAACTTTTAGATACCCGTGCATATCCAGTAACCGTTATTTATTTCCCTTATGCTATAATAAATATTACAAAAAAAAATATAAAAAAGTATATAACTTACCTATTATCATAAGTTTTGCTTAAAAAAAAATAACAACAAAAAAAAAATTAAATTTTTAATTCATTATAGGTACCATAATTTTTGCTTAAAAATAAAAAAAACCCTAAAAGTTGGTCCAGGTGATGTCTAACTTTGCCAAATAACTTGCCCTATTACTTTACCTGCCCAGTTTAAATTTTAACCTCGTAGCTTCATTAGATTCACAGTTATCGAATTGACAACTTGGCATGGCAGCTGCCCGAAAATGAAGTCGTAATATTTTGAAACTTCATATAAGTTCTTGATTCATTATAAAACTAACCGTGTGTAATTTTTAGCCTCGTAGTATAATTAGTTTTGAAGAAATCCATATTGGTGCAAAGAAGTTGTATGGCAGCCCCCCGTAAATGGGGCCCTAACATTTTGAAACTTCATATAAGTGCTTGATTCATTATATTACTAACCGTGTGTAATTTTCATTCGCGTAGTATAATTAGTTTTGAAGAAATTCATATTGGTGCAAGGAAGTTGTATGGCAGACCCTTGAAAATGGGGCCCTAACATTTTGAAACTTCATATAAGTGCCGGAGTCATTATAAAACTAACCGTGTGTAATTTTCATCCCCGTAGTATAAATAGTTTTGAAGAAATTCATATTGGTGCAAAAAAGTTGTATGGCAGCTCCCCGAAGCCTTGGTCCGATTTTAACCAAAAACAATAGGTAACCTAGAAATTGTCTAAAAATGACTTTGTGTGAATTTCAAGACTCTAACCCTTTTAGTTTTGGAGTTATCGTGCTGACACAAGGACGGACGGACAGACACACATAGCTAGATCGACTAATTTTTCGATTCTGAGCCGATACGTACCCTTGACACTATATCTAGCTCGTCTAGATCGATTCGTTACAAACAGAGGAGCAATTTTAATATACCCGATGTTCATATATGTATGCACGGGTATAAAAATAGTGAACCTAGAAATTGATTGAAAAATATTTTGTGAAAATTTCAAAACTGTAGCTTTTTTAGTTTTTGAGTTATCGTGCTGACACATAGACGGACGGACGGACGGACGGACAGACACACATAGCTAGATCGACTCATTTTTCGATTCTGTTATACAGAGTTGTTATACAGAACTTTTATACAGAGTTGTTATACAGAACTGTTGTACAGAACTGTTGTACAGAATTGTTATACGGAACTGTTATACGGAACTGTTATACATAACTGTTATATATAACTGTTATACATAATTGTTATACACAACTGTTATACATAACTGTTATATATAACTGTTATACATAATTGTAATACATAACTGTTATACTTAACTTTTATATATAACTGTTATACATAACTGTTATATATAACTGGAATACATAACTGGAATACATAACAGTTATACATAACTGTTATATATAACTGTTATACATAACTTTTATATATAACTGTTATATATAACTGTTATATATAACTGTTATACCGGACTAAAATTCTCAACACTGACCAAACTGTTATAGCAGACTGTTATACCAAACTATTTTACCAGACTGTTATACCAAACTAAAACATTTAACATTTGAAACTGTAACATTTTGAAACTCCATATAAGTGCTCGATTCAATATATAACTAACAGTGTGTAATTTTTATCCTCGTAGTATAATCAGTTTCCAAGAAATTCATATTGGTGCAAAGAAGTTGTATGGCAGCCCCCGAAAATGAAGTCGTAATATTTTGAAACTTCATATAAGTTCTTGATTCATTATAAAACTAACCGTGTGTAATTTTCATCTTCCTGGTATAATTGCTTTTGAAGAAATTCATATTGGTTTAAATAAGTTGTGTGGCAGCTCCCCGAAACCTTGGTTTGGTTTTAACCAAAAATGTTTTGTGTGAATTTCAAAACTCCAGCTCTAATTTTTCAATTCTATCTCTTATAATTAATTTTTAATTCACCAATATATTAAACTTAAGCAAAATAAGCTTCATATGATCATATTCATATAATGATCATCATGATAGATAATAAACATCATATTCATAATGATTTTATCTATCAATATCAATAAGCCATTTACTTAAAAAAAATCTTTGTGTTCTTTTTTGCTTATCTTAAATAAACTACGCATCATTTAAATCCTATGAAATTCTAACTCGAAATCGTTATCTACAAAAAAAAAAAACCAAAAAAACAAAATTCATTTAATTTCATGTTAAATACAAGATGCATAGCAAAATTTCAAATTTTTATATGAAAATATTGGAGTTAAAAAAGTTAGTTGTTCGAGAGCTACCCGAAGTTTTGGTCCGATCTTAAAAAAAAAAATAGTGAACCTAGAAATTGATTGAAAAATATTTTGTGAAAATTTCAAAACTGTAGCTCTTTTAGTTTTTGAGTTATCGTGCTGACACACAGACGGACGGACGGACGGACAGACACACATAGCTCGACTCATTTTTCGATTCTTAGCCAATACGTACCCTTGACACTATATCTAGCTCGTCTAGATCGATGCGTTACAAACGGAGGAGCAATTTTAATATACCCGATGTCAGATATGAATGAACGGGTATAAAAATGTTAAGTAAAATGTTAAATAACGAAATGTAAATATGGAAAGAATATTTAAATAAAGGAATCCATTGTTTTTCACTCTTGTTTAAGTTTAAATTTTTTCTCAAAAAAAAAAATGGTTTAAATTAAGAGAACAAACATGTTCGTTTAATTTGAGGAACATGTTTCCGTAAAAACTAGAACATATGAAAATAAAAGTATTTTAAATAAAAGTGCAATATATGAAATTAAGTTATAAATTTTAAATTTACATAAAAATATTTAAATAAAACGTTTTTATTGAAATAATTTTTTTTTTTAAATTTACGATAGCATACCTTTGATGAGTTTATATGGTGTTACAATTCTCACTACAATTGTAAAATTACATTAATTGAATTTTTAATATTTTAAGTAAGAGCGATTATAGCAATTTAAGTCTAAAGCATAATACTTCTATATACAAAACCCCAGGTTTGCCTCTATAAACAAGGCCAAATTTACAGCCTATCTACAATGACGCTCTCGTTTCGTTCTCTTTTCTCTCTCATTACGTAGTCAAAAAAGGAGTTTCTACAATGAAATGTACATGACAGCGTTTTTTGACATTGTGTTGTTTACAAATTTCATGAATTAAAAACTATTCAATAGTTTAACGTTTATTGTATAGTTATTTTGAATAATGATTTGATATTATTTAAATATTTGATATTATTTTATAGAAAAAAGATTATCGCTATTTGTTTTAAAGAAAATAAAAAAAAATACACATTTTTATTTAAAAAAAAACAACAAAACACTAAAAATACAATATTTGTCTTAGATATTACTTTGTACAAGGCATAATAAGGCTTATTTTATACAAAAAAAATAATTTTTTGTTTAATAAATTCTTATATCTTCTAAACGCTTTAATATATGCATACACTATATACGTATGCACAAATTATAGAAAAAGATAAGAGCTTATCAACGATGTAAAAATATTTAAGGGGTTTCTTGGCCAAATTTTGAAAAATATAACTTTTAGAGAACGATGTTAAAAATTTTCAACTTTGAACTACAATATTCCGTCATCAAATAAACATTAAAATATTATCCAGTCCGTTATATTAATTAATAGCATTAATTGAATACATATACACCGAACAGATCGCTAGATATAACGGTTTTTAAAAAATAGATTAAAATAACAAGAATACTTTCAAATGTCCTTTTCGTCCTTAAAGGATAATGATACGATGTTTAAGATATATTTTTTGAAAGCTAGCAATGCCACATATCTTTTAGATATAGTCATTGTATCCTACGCGGATACAACTGAAACCTCAGAAAAGCTGTAATTTCTCTCAAATTTCCGGTTAGAAAGTTGGAATTTAAATCAATTTAAGTTTATTCTATATGACAGAAACAACTATTAAATTTGTTAGTCATAGCCTTAACATAAATCTTATACTTCGTTTTCTTAATCCACTTAATCTACTTTAATAAATTTTAACACCTTTAATATCTAGTAAACTTAAAATGTATCTGACATTCCAAAAACAAATTAAATCACCATTTTAATTTTCAGTAGCATATTTGAAACTGCAACAAAACAAAATCTTTGTCTCCTAAAAATTTGTTTCCTATTTATTTTCCCATTAAGAAAACTTCCGTTTTTTTTCTCTTCTGGTTGTAAAAAACACAACTTTTGACTTAGGTTTTGTAAATTGAATGTCTTAAAAAGGAGACAAAGTATCTTAAAATGATGTAAGACACATTAAAATTACTAATAGAATTGAAATTAAAAAAAAAAAACAAACAAAACTTTACCAAAAAATGTTTCTTTAGTTATTGTTTTTGTTCTTAATTCCATGTACCCATTATTATTTCAGTACATAGGGGAATTCTTAACGACATTAAAATACGAAATAAGTTTTCTAAGATAAATTTCCTGTTCAAGCTTACGTATAGGCAAATGTACCATTACCATACCATTTACTAAAGAATCCTTTAACAGAGTTTCCTAACTGTAGAGAGAAAATAGACAAAGTAATTTTGGGTTTCCAAAAAAAACATTTTTTGTTTCGTCGTTTTGGCTGCATCTATTAATGGAAACACACAAATAATATATGTTGAAGATGTTGAATAGAAAGAAAAATTTGCATTCCATAGTATTAAAAAACACAAAAAAAAAAAAAAAAAAACATAAATTTACAACATGAGTATAAAAGTTGACACCTTTTTGAAACAATAAGGTTTTTAGTAAACTTTTTCTACCAACAAAATACAAACTGTTATGTGCTGTGTACTACGACGCGGCTAAAGTCATTAAAAGATGCTACCATTGTGCTGTTATCATTTGTGATATTACTATACCGCACAACAAAAATAATTTAAATTATAGTGTTTTACAGTGAAGGTTTTGGTGTGCCAAGTATATATTTCATGCTTTTAATTTTCGTTGAAATTATTTAAGAAATTGATATAGTCTATGTGCTTTGTTTGTCATTATTTGTCCATCTAAGTGACTGTTTATATAAAAAGTATTCTAAAAACTAAATTTTAGTATACACTTTTTGCAATATTAATCTCTTGACACTTGATTTGCAGTTCTTACTTTGCAGTTCTTGGAGAACCAATTTATTACTTTAGTTGGAGACTTGAGGGAAAGCAACGAAGACTCTATCATAACTGTTGTTTAAAAACTGGTTAAAAATTAGAATTTCTAAAAATCGCTAGGCACAATTAAAGGAAATAATTCAAGCTACAAACTGCCCCGATTCAAAACAATTTAATTGTTTGTAACGGTGGTATAGGACCGAAAGACTTTTGCATCAATATTCTATCTACGACTATTTAATTAACATTTAAAATTTTCCGTAATTAAAAACGAAATTTTAAGTCCCAATGGAACCAAAAGAAGATTTCCAAGAAACAATATACTTAGATACTTATTGTAAAAGACAATAGAGTTGCATGGAAAAAAAAATGTTAAATTATGTCTAACATTAACCACAAGAACAGAACAGCCAATTTTGAATGGTGCCTAAATGGATATTTTCATCATTGCATCGTATATATTTATGTTTTTTCGTTGTTTCTGATGTTGTTTTTAACGTGCATCGTTTAAGTCACTATTTTTCTGGTGATATTTTCTTGATAGGTCTGCATAATCTGAAAATTACTCTATGTAATTTCTATTATAGGATTTTTGTTTATTTTTTTTTTGGGAACTTCATTTAAATGAAATGTATAGTGGCATTATAATGTGTTATGGGAGTAAAATTGCGATTTTATTTAGTGTCACTTGTCGTATGCGGTCTCTCTCTATCTTTTTTTTTGTGTAATTTAGATGTTTATTAAATTAAAATAATTCTATTGTCTCATTTTTTTTCATGTTACATTATTTACAAAAACAATACAAAGACAGAAGAAAATGAATGTTTAAGTGTGGTTTATTATTTTGTTTATTGTTTTTCGAGAAAAGCCATGAAATGTGTTTTTTGTTTAATATAATCTACACAAAAATAAAGAAAGAGACAGAATTATTTATTTTTAATTTGTGTTAATTATGTTTTGAATTTATTTTTTGCTTATGTTTGCAAGAATTATATTTTGAGACTAATAAAAAATAGGTATATGTAAATGTATTTATGAAATGCATACAAGTTCTTTAGGGGAAAACAATTTTTAATTGAGTTCAAACATTAGAATATGATATCAGGGACAAAATAATTTTTCTAAACAAAATAAAATGGTCGTTTTTAACAGGCTGGCAAACGGGTTTGGTGTCTTTGTTTATTTTACTGATTTATTTACCATGTTTATTGTAGAAACCTTTAATTGAAAATTTTGATTAAATAAATTGTTAAAGTTTTAATTAAATTGGTTTCTTAGGAAGTACCGTTAGGTCACTCGTAAGGAAATTAATGAAATTTTAAGCATTGTTATTAAATGAGAAAAGTTTTTAAGGTTCTCTTTTTAATGATAAACAAAAACAAGCTATAAAAAATCAAATGTACTAATGGAGAATCCAGAAACTCAAATATTTATTAAAACTAAAATTTTCAAAGGCAAAACGACAACGATCGACCAACAAAAGATTGAAGATGAACCATGCGATCGCGTTTGCAGGAAGAATTATTATAAATTGAAATTCATTTAAGCACTCCTAATTTCTTTCTCAAAATATATTTTTACTGTCCGGGATTTTTCTAAGGAGTATTGGGGGTTTTCTGAAAACACAGGACCGAGATAAAATCAATTTGGAAGTGATTTTATCAAGAAAGGAATATTTCGTTTATTAATCATCTAGCGCATTTATCAAAACATTATTATAAATATTATTATTCTAAATATTATTATTTCCTTATTAATTAATTTTAGTTCGTTAAATACTCAATTACATCTTCCTGAATTACATACTTATTTTGTTGAAGGTGGCTTCAATTTTTCTCTAGATATTACTATTGAATTTATTTACAAACTCGCCGTTTTTATTGAATGCCGTTATATATCTACTTCTGTTAAATATGATCGGGGTTCGAATTTATGTTGATTTGCTAAATATCGATTCCTGAACTGCCGAGTCTTCCTGTAATGTCGATTTTAAAATTTCAACTTCCGACTTTTAAAATGACGACTCCTACAAAATGGGGATTAACAAAATGTCCACTTGGATAAAATGTCAATTTCATAAATATTATATACATCCATGAATATTCTAGAAAAAGGGAAATACCTAATAAGCCCAAGTCTAAAAACTCATCAATAAATGTTAAGTAAATATTATCAAAATGAAATTCTTCATTTAATATCAATTGTGCCATTCGTCCTTTTGGTGTTTTTTTTAAATTTAATTCAATTTTTGTCAATTTTGGGTGAAACCTTTAAAGTCTTCAAGTAACATATTAAAGGTGGTCTCTAGGCTACTGATTTAAATACAAAAAAAAAATACCAAATTTTAGTAGTGCAATATACCTTTGGTCAAGTGAAGTCTTCTTTTTTTTTATTGTAATTTTTCCAACCCTTTTTTTCAATTCTTGTCTGCTTTATGGTTGCAAGAGAAAATATTTGTGTTGTGGTTTAATTTTTTCTTTGGCTTTTTAAATTTTTTCTTTTGATGTTTTATATTTTTTATTTTTTTTTTGTGTATTTTGAATTTTTATTTGGTTATAACTTCAAAAAAAGCCAACTCTCACCCTCCCCCACACATAAATGTTCCAAAAATCTTCCAGTTCTATCATTGTTATGCAGTTAAAATTCATTCGTTACGTCAATACAACTAAATTGTAACTATTACAAATGCAATTATAATAAAAATAATAATCCAAATTCAGCAAGGAGAAGGTAAAAAAGATGGTGTATGGAATGAAGAAGGAGAGTTCAAATTAAGGGTGCACAAAAAATTGCTATAGAAAAACGGGGAAGGAGAGCGAGGAAGCAATAGATTTAAATTTTAACACATAAGGATATACAATTTTTTGTGCAAATTTTTTTATACCGTTATCAAATAAAATTTTATTGAAGCAATAAAAAAGGACATTGTTTGGAAGGATATGTTTTACATTTTTTGCTTTCCTTCTCGCTCCCTCCCTCTATTAAATTTTTTGTCTCGTTTTTTTTTCACTTTAATTTTAATCATGTATTTATTACATAAAAAAAATTTAAATAAAGTGTATAGAGGTATTGGTGGGTGGTATATCAATAACGTACCTGGTTATTGAGACACCTTCATTATGTTTGATTTTGTTTTTTCCATTTTTATTTTAATTTTTTATCTTTTTCTCACCTCAATTCTTTGTTATTTTTTGTAATAAAGGTTGATTTTCGGTTTTTTTTTATTGCTTTTTTTTCTGCAAAAGTTATTTTTGTCAATTGAAAATATTTTTATTTTGTCTCCACTGTTTATACTAGTAGAACGTAGGTGAAAGAGTGTTCAGAATTTGCAATATCGTTCGTAATACTGAGAAAAAGGGTGGGTAGATATAAAGTCAAAGATATTGATAGGACCAGAATTAAAAAGTAAGTCGATCTAACTTTGTTTGTCTGTTCGTTCGTTTCTACGCACGACAACTGAAAAACTAAAGGAGCTGAGGCTCTAAAGTTTTTTAAATTTGTTTTTTTATAAGAGCCTTCTTTGCTATTTAAATTTAGCCAGTTTTTTCAACGTGTTCGATTAGCTGCCATACAATTTCTTTTTTAATATGAACATAACCTAATTTATTATAATAAAGCTTCGTATCTATATGATATTTTATCAAGAGTAGTTTAAGAGCCAAGATTTGCTCAAAATGTAGTTGATCTAGATCAAGAGGTTCGCAGTTATGCAACTTTCCTATATAACTCAGAGTCTTGTGAGTTGTGTATTTGTTACAATTTTTTTGGAAGCATATGATATCTTCTAAGCATCTCCTTCTGAATCATACTTGTATCCTAAAGTTGACACAGTCTACTCAACACTCGGCCTCGATTGTTTTTTTAAGTTGTGGAACTTTACTTGGATAATTGAGAAGGTGGTTTGGTATAACTAAAGCAAAAAAAAATGTTCCAGTGTTTGGGTTTATTATTTTATTTTTGTGTCCAATTATTTTTCTGTAAATTACATTTATTTGATGTGGACATTGTTATTTTTTGTTGGAATTGTTGGGTTTAAAATTGTTTGTTTTTCGCTCCAAAGAACGTTTTTTGTTTTTATTTGTGTCCGTTGTTAGGTGGAAAGTGAAAAATTAAAAAAAAAAAAAATTGCAATTTTAAAACGTTTACAGAAAAACTAATTTTTCGAATAAAATTGAAAGAACTAACACTTGAATTATATGATATGGAGATATACGATTGTTTATTGATTTTTACTTGTATTTTTGAATATTAAAAGTTGGATAACTATGGAATCAAGAGTAGGTATTTTCAAAAGTATTTTAATAAAAAAACCAAAAAATAGATTTAAATTGATTATTGGAATTTGTTCAAAGTCGAATTATTTAAATTAGAATTTTTAATTTCTTATTTAGAATTTTAAATTTAAAATTTAAATGAAGAAAAGTGACAAAATTTGATCTTTTTTCCACAAAACAATAAACTGATTAAAGAGATAAAAGTGTTCATAAGGTGGGATTATTTCGTCCTCGAACATTCCAATATTTTTCTGTGTTAAAATCTTTGACCAGTTAAAGACTTGTAAATAATTTTTTACTATAACCATATTTGAGTTATAAAACTGGATTAAAAACGAGAAAGAGTGTAGTAGTGTATACTGTGTATACTCTGGGATACGCGTATGACCGTAATATAAAAATATCATCCGGTTAATTATTTTTGGAAAAATTTCAAACATACAGCTTTATTAGGTGTAGTGTAATACTCATATAAAAGAAGGCGTTGTATGGCAGCCACTCGAACCCTTTGTAGGAGGCCAACCAAATTTTGCTGTAACTTTGGCCATTACACTAAACTTTTTTGGGCAAAATTTCAATTTCAAACATACAGCTTTATTAGGTGTAGTGTAATGATCATATAAAAGAAAGAATTGTATTGCAGCTACACGAACCTTCGGCAGTAGACCAACCAAATTTTGCAGTAACTTTGGCCATTACACTTAACTAATTTTGGCAAAATTTCAGACACCCAGCTTTAATAGGTACAGAGTAATGCTCATATAAAAAAAGAAGTTGTATGGCAGGTTAATCGAACCCTTGGACCAAAATGGCTGGATTTAAATAGCGATGACGGCTATTGCTTAAAAACGAATTTGTGAAAATTTCAAAAACCTAACTCACTCCTTTAGTTTTTCAGTTATCGTGTAGATGGACGAACGGACCGACATACATAGCTAAATCGATTTATTTTTTGATGCCGATCCGATCCATACACTTGAGTCTATATCTACGCAAATATACAAATTTAGTATACCCTTTTGACTAATAGTCATACGGGTATAAAGACGTAAAGGTTTTTTGCCTAAATACTTTATTAAGTTGTAATATAATTATTAAATAAGCAAGTTCCTTTAAGTTTTATAGTAGACATTTTTTGTAATTCATATTCAATTCATTTATATAAATTAATGTTCTATCTAGAAATCTTACCTACTCGACCTAACCTACAGATTGTAAAAGTCGAACTAAATTCGACTCCAAAAGTATGATATTAAAAGTTTACCAAGTTTTTTAATTGCATCCATATATAGAATTAATAAACTTTTTTAATAAGTGAGATAGTAATTGCATGGTATATATTCGCATTTCACATTTTGACCCCTTCTTACGTTTAAGATTGAGAAAACAATTGAAAAAAATAAAATTGTTTTGTAAAATACAAATTAAACCAATTAAAAATGTCAATTGAATGTCAAGATGTTTATTGATTCTCAAAAGAAAGTTTTTGTATAGGTATACATTTCTTAAAGACAAACTTTTCCAATTAATCTCATTTCATTTGTTTTACAAATAAAATTTTGTTGAATTGATTGCAATATTTATACATGTACATACATGTAGAGTTGTGCAATTATTATAATTATAATACAAAAGTTTTTCAAAATAATAGTTCTAAATGAAGGTATTTTACTAAGATTGATATACTTTTTGTAGTAAATTAAACATTGAGATTTTTTTGTAGTTTCTATGGAAACAACGACGTACTGAACTGGCTATCTTCGGATCAAAGTAAATTAGTTTGATTTAAAATAAAAAAAAAACTATTTTTTTTCAATATTTACTTTTAAAAAAGGAAAACTAGCCCCTTAAAATGTCGAAAATAAAAATTTATGGTAAATCTTGGGAATTAATTACTGTTTCAAAAGTAAATTGCTAGTACAAGAAACATATCTTTAAACTTTTAAGCTTAAAATATTGAAAATTTTATTTAAAAGTGTTTTAATATAAAAGTAAAATGAAAGACAGTTCTTCTTTCTGTTAACCTTAATCCAGCAATTTACTTTATTGCCTTTTTAAATTATTACGTATTAAAAATTTTATCCTTTAACGAGGATGGAACTCACATCTTTTTACACCCGAAGCAACTCCGCTAACATCTATATCTTACAATTCTTACGAATTTATGGTCAGATTTCTAATATAAATGTACCACTAAGTGACAGAACGCAAAATATACCCATAGACACATTCAAGTTAATATAAAAGTATGTAATATAAAAAATCTGGTATATTTGACAAAATAATAGAAAGAATTTTACGATTCATAAATATTTAACTATATTCCAAATATTTTTATATATTGTAGTCCTTAAATTTCCAATACCCTAATCTTCAAATTATTTTAGAATAGAAAAATTCTTTAAAATTAAAATGTAAAAACTTTGTTTCAACCAAATAATTAACAAAACTAAAATTCTAAAAAGCTCAAATTTTGACGCATCGCTCATCTCAACATTTGATTCCACTCAAGTTTGAGTTCATTCAACTAGTATGCGCGTTGTATCGCTAATAGTTTGAGCAGAATGCTTGTGTTTTGCATTTGAGTGACTTCAACACTGAAAAAACGAAATAAATGTAAATTCTTAAATTTGAACCACCCTGTTTTAGGAATAATCTAAGATTTGTTGTTTAATGCACCTAATGTACCTATACCTTAAAAAACATTAAATGTAATTTTTACTCAAGAACTTTTTTTAATAATTTGCAATATTTATTTCCGAGTATATAAGGTAGAAAGTTTTAAATTTGTAAATTGGACAATTATTTGAACCAAAATAGCCCTAACGGTTTCAGATTAAAATTGGTCTGTGAAAGGCAGATGGGAAATCTAATTTATAGATCTATCAGAATTTTTCACGGTTATAATTAAAAAATATATGAAAAAAATTCCCGAGAGAATATTGGGTATAAATTCTTTTAAATTTTAAGAGTACACCAAGGCTCGAACTGCACTCAAATAGTATTTAAAATAAGAATAATAAGTTAAATATATTTAATTTATTATCAAAATTTTAAAATTAAAAGGCAGAATTAAAAAACAAAATAATTGAAATAAAGATTTGTAATGATAGTGTTTTAAAGGAAACAACAATAAAATTAAATTACTAACTTTATTAACTTTTTTCATTTTCTAACAGAGTCAGAAAGGATTAAATCAAAAAAATGATAATATCGTCATTTATTTTGATTCTCGAGGGCTGTGTAAACATTATGCTAAAAGATTAGCAAAAATTATCTTCTTCTTTTATACATTAGTGTATGTTTCTATGCACACATATATATACTTGTACACTCTTTTCATGTGAACTTGGTCCATTTTCATATACAAGTAGTCCTAAATTTTTAAATTAAATTGTCCTGTTTCTTGGGATCCAACTGTCGGATCAACATATTGGAAAAAAACTCTCAATAATTTTATAGCGCAACAAGACAATATAAAAAAGTTAAACTTGTTAGGGCTTAACTCTTAAATATAGCTCCAAGAAAATTAGGTCCGAAATTTTTTTAGAATTAATTTTTTCCCCTTTTTCAGCTCCCACTACCGTATCGGATACTAGGTTTTAAAAAATTATATCAATTCGACTCCTGGGACCCAAGATACGAGGGTTTTAATCTAGGATAAAATTTATTTAAAAAAAACGAATTTCATTTGAAAATCTGCGATCAATTTAATTTGAAAAAAGACCAAATTGATTTGAAAATAAAAAAATTTCATTTAAAAAAGGATCAAATTTATGTGAAAAGAGTATATGTATATGTTCTTTCTATATATATTAAGTGAATATATAACTCAATATTTCTTTCATTCAATGTATAATAGAATGAGTTATTGTCACTTTTTATTTATATTGTATATGTTCTCTTTCTTTTACATAATTTACATTGAAAGGGTTCCAGGGACGTCGTCTATTCAACTTACAAATACAACAAAAAAAAAAAAAACAACAAAAAAAAACGTAAATACAGAAATTTACTTTTAAAATTTTAGAAAGAATGCCAATTTATAGTGTCAAAGTTGGTAGGTGAGTGACACACGTTTCTATCTTTTATAAAATGAATTTTACATACAAAAATTGAAAATTTATTTTAATTTACTTGCAACCTCTGTATTTACAGGGTGCAATAGTATATAGCAAGAGTATGATGTAGTCTTCATTTATTTAGTACATTAATTCAGATTCCTTTGAATTTTTTTTTTTTTTGGGCTGACTGAGAATGTATTTAAAATTAAGTTTGTATTTTCCTTTATGATTATTATCCTAGATCCGATTAAATTTATTATGTTTTAACTCTTTTTTTTTAAGTTAAAACTTAAAATTGATGATAGCAGTTGGCTAATATATTATATTAATATGTACACACATTTTGTATATGTATGTACACATATTTTATATATTATAATATACATATGTATAACAATATAGATTATTGGAATGAATGCAATTTATGTTAAGTACATTTAATGACAATAAATCACTTGAGAGATTGCATATCAATTAATTTAAATAATAATAATAAAAATGAAAAGAGATGGCAAGTGATAATATTTAATTGTATATATATATATATATATATTGAATTTATTAAGGGTTGAAAATTGAAAGTTCATAAATTTTATAAAAAGTTTATTTATATGAGTATAATTGAGTGTATGTATGTATATGCATAATTTGGGTAATGGGAATTATTGGTATATTGGTATTTTTAATATTGAGTGTACATATGGATTTTGTCACATATACAATGAGGTTAGGAATAATAAATGGCCATTTTTATTGTTATAATGTTTTACGAATTTTTTCTGTTTTTTTTTTTATTTTTAAATTTAATTTTTTGAATAATATTAAAATACTTTAAATTTTTTTTTTAAAAATATTTCAAATTTTATAGAAATTGATGTGATAAAAATTTTTATATTGACTTGTGACTATTGATTGCTGAGTGATGACAAGTCTTCTAATGATGGACTGAAGTTGAATTCAGTAGAAATCTTACAGTGGCTTATTAAGTTATTATGTCAGTGTTAGGGGATGTTGGTTAGTATATTCAGGGTATTTGTTAGAATAAAAAAATATTACGAGGTGAATGAGTTAGTAATAATAGAGTTCTAACTTGTAGAAATGACCTTGAGTTGTTATTTATAAATAAAATTTATTCTGTGAGGTAAAATTTAAGACAGAAGATTTGATGGCGGAAAACAAAAGTCGTCGGAGTCGTCCGAGAAACAGGAGCAATTGATCAGTATCTAAATGATGGGAAATTTTTGCCATGAAGTCCTGCATAGATCAGGCTCAAGAAAATTCGTTTAAAAGAGATTGTAGGGATAATATTTTAAAATACCATATGAAACTATGGTTTTTGTCAGTGTTTAACTATTAAATTCTTTTGAATAACTTAAAAACTATACTAGTTAGGTTAATGATTGAAACTGTTTTGGATTTCAATCAGTCTCAGAAAACCGTTGGATAACATGTAATGTCTTCAAGTCTTCGTATACACGTTTTCGGAAAGAACGATTTCTAAGGAATAATAATGGATGATTACTATTATGAATGTAGGTGCTACGACTTTTAAATTTGCCTCTATTAATTTAAAAATGTCTTTTAGAATCTCTTAACCTACCCATGGCCAACTTGAATTTATATAGTGTTTCATCACATTTTCTAAGGTATCTCTCAGGAAAATTTGAACAGAATTCAGACAATGCAGCTGGAATAAAGTATACCAATTATTATAAAAAATCTATTGCGTTAACATTATTTTTGAAAACAGTGAACTTTCTCAATTTTATAACTGTATGGGAAGAAAATTAAAAAGTAGGGAAGAATATGATTTCTTTTAGATACCTGTTCGTTAAGCCTCTTTTTCTTGTTATACTTTATATCTATCAAGATTGAAGATTTTTCTGTATCTTTGCTAACTTTCATAAACCAAACTCCAAATAGATGGTTTCTTAGATCCCCTTTTAAGTAATACATGATATCACAAACAATGGCTCTGATTTATTATTTTCCCACTTTGTCTAAATTTGTCACGTTTCGGTTTATTTTTGACTCAAGCTGTATCTCTATTACCCCTATAAATAATTCGCCGGTAATGGTAAGCACATATATTCCATTTCATTTATACATACTCCTCACTGACTTTGAACACCCTAAAAATTACTTTACCATTAAATCATATTGTAATTGTGGTATTCATAATTTTATTTTCTAATAAATTAAAACTAAATTTTTTTTTCAATTTGTTGTTAAATCATAAATTTTAATAAACCAAAAGAATAAAACAATTTGTAAACCACCTTAAAAATTATTATTGGATTATTAATATGTTTTGTACACTGAAAAAAAAATTTATGAATACCACAAACAATAGGAAAATAAAAAATTTTATAAAAATATTCTCTTCAAAATATAACTTGCAGTTAAAAAAAAAAACTATTTTAAACCACAAATTAAAATCCCATATAAAAAATACTGTATAATACTATTAAATTAAAGTCATCTAACCATTATTTTACCAAAAAGTTTTTTTTTATTTATATTCCAAAAAAATTATTAAAACTAAGCCATAATAAAAAACCAAAATGTTAAAAAAACAAAATATATAAAATTAAATTAAATATAATTTAAAAATTCCCACATAAATATTAACTAATGTGTTTTTTTTTTATTTTACCTTGTGTATATAAACCTTGGGTACACCTCTACAATTACACATTGTGTTCACTTTTTTTTTTGAACTTATGATGTTGTCCTTATATGGTGGCATTCCCATTGTTAAAAAATACAAAAAAGTGTTTCTTTTATTTCAAATGGAGTTTTTTTACAGTTAGAATAAGAATGAATTGCTTGAATAAAATCCCAGAATTTGGTTTCAAGACAATAGTCAAAAGGTTAAAACTATGTACACACAGTAGTAAAAGCAAACAAAAGTACGAAAGAATTTTAAACTGTAAAATGGAGTTGTATTTATTTACAAGGAGTTCTGTTTTAATAATGACAATAAAAAATTCACACCAAATGTCCTGAAGTACATATTATATGAAAATAAAAAGGACATCATCATATTGTAATATATGAAAATGTTTCATAATATAAAAGGAGTCCCATGTTACCAAATGAATTGCTTGTAAGGACGAAATGAAATGACTAAAGAATTCTAGAATAAACAAAAAACCTTAAATATAATATAACCATGTTGAATTTAATACCGTTATTATAATAAAAGTTTAATAAAATTAATTTTGATCCGAAAAGTATGCAATATTTCAAAATTGAAGTGATCTTCTAATATTTGTTTTGCAAATTAAATTGAAGCTGGTCTCTTAATCCTTATGAATACACGCTTTATAGAAAGCAAACCATAAAATTAAATGACTTTAGTGAGAGCTTGGAAAAGTGGCTCTGGAGTTAAGAATTGTGAAAAATAGATTCGTGTTTATTAAAAGTAATTAAATGTTGATCCTTAATATATGCAATATTTATAAATTAAATTGATCGCTTCTAATATTTGTTTTAAAACAGGATTTATAGAAAGCACATCATAAAATTAAATAATTTAAGTGTGAGCTTAGAAAAGCGGCTCTGGTGATTCGGATTTATTAAAAGTGAATTCTCTTGTTTTATATTTTCATCTCAAGTTGTTGCTGTAGATCATATTCAGTTTTTCTTAAACTTAATTACCGACTTATGTGTAAGGTATTGTAAGACATTGCTGTAATTTAGATTTATACTTTTATTTAAGGAATGGAAGGAGGTTGCTTGTGATTATGATACAATGTAAAGAGGAGTTTTTGACCATTTTCTGTTTAATATATAATATATACAATATTTTTTAGAGTGTTTCGTTACATAACGCTGAAATATCGATCCTTAATCGGTTCGTTTGGTAAGAATATTGCTTTTAAAGGAGCTTAATACTTCAGCATTTAGCTGGATATCGCTCTTCCTAGACCATGTCCAAGACTAATTCTTAATCTTTATCAAGAAGCGCAATCATTATTATTGTTCAAACGTCCGGGAAATGTTCGAAGTTTTTTTTGGTATAGCGTGTCTATGCGAACTGCTATGAAAAGGAAAGGCTCCAGTATTTAAGTCACCTCTTCAGCATTACGAGTAAAAAATGGTTCAACAAAACACCCGGACTGTTCAATTTCAAGAAACACAAAATAAATAAAAGAGAATCAAAACCTAAACAATAAAATTCTCTCAGAAGTAACAAAAGAAAAAACAAGAAGAATACAAAAAAAAAAAAACAAAGAGAAAATTTCAATAATTGCAACTGTCAGAGATCCTGAATGTTGGTCCACATAAAAATAATAATAAAAAAAATATAACATTTACTCTAAAGTTTTGTTTTTTAAAGCATTGTCCCATTGAAAAGAACTCCTGAATAAGAAAAGAATAAAAATTAAATGCATAGTAAATAAAAAAAAAAATGTTAAATGTGAGAAAAGCACAACATATTTAAACATAACCTTACAATCTTTAAACACGAAGAATTTTTTAGTGTTTTTTTTTCTACAAAAGAAGACAATTTAAAAAAATAAACTAGCAAAGAAATGGGAATGGGTTGGATGATGAGGGTTAATCGGACACTTGTAAAAAATGTAAGTTTTTTTTGTCTCTCGAAAATAAAAAAAATAATCAAAATTTTTAAATGACCAAAAATCACAACAATTTAAAATATTGTAATAGAGTTAAAAATAGTGTAGGAAAAATATTTAAAGAGTTTTTGAGGATGTACAGTTAAGAAACGGAATTTTAGAATGTTATGTTGTATGTTTGGGGCAAGAATTATAGTCAATTAATAGCTGCATTCTGTATCTCACTCACTAAGTGAAAAGTTAGAAAAAAATGTGAAAAAGTGTTTTATATTACGTATTTCACTTTTATTTATCAGGTGACAAGTACCTCAATTTCCAGTCGTCTGTTTTGTGTTAAAACAAGAAGCAGTTCGTTACAATGGTAAACGAAATGGAAGCTCATTCAGATATTGTAAGAGGAGTTTTTCATTTTGGGGTGTTCAAAGTTCAAGGGACCTAATCCGGGAAGACTTGACCAAATCTTTAAATATTCTTCGTGCTCCTATTCGTACTACAAAAGAGTGGAATTTTAAAGATATTTGCGTTGCTTCAAAGGTTTTTCCGCTTCAGTCATAAAATTTGATTATTTTCGTCACCTTCATAATTTTCAAAAAATAAATCTACACTAGATAACAGTTTTAAAAAATTAAAATCGGGAAAAAAATGTCTTACAAATTCCATGATCTTTTTTTTCGTATATTGAACAGACGTTCTTTGAAATTTCTTTCCAGTCACGTTTCCAGCTACTTTTACCTAAGTGAATTCGAGATACATAATACAAAATACTTCCAAAAATGAGTAAAAGACTTAACGGGAAAGTGAAAGAGATAGAGAATAAGTGTGATAATCTTAGAACTTACAAAGTATAAATTTACTCCAGTGATTATTTTTGAAGGATCTTAAAAATAAACCATTTATTTGATAAGTTTGAAAATATTTAATCTTTTCATTCTGTGACTCAAGTCTCAAATGTTGAAATAATTCAAGAAGCGATTTCTCACGGTTAAATAAAAAATAGTACATTTAATCCTTTCACGAATTAGATTTTTTCAGAAAATTCTGATTTAACTTAGACTTACAGAGTTAGAACTGCATACTTAAACACCCAGTCTCAGTGTCGAATCCTAAGGTCTAAGTCTGTTGAGGTCACAAACCACACACCTTTCCTCCAAAAGAAAAAACAAAATATAAAAAATCTAGTGAAAAAGATCAAAAGAAACCAAAATACTTACAAATTAATTAAATTAAACTTGTTTATATTATCCAGAGTTCACTGTATTTAAAGTATTTATTTTAAAGCGTTAATAAAAAAAAAATCTACTACCAAAAGGAAAGGTACAGTCTTTTATAATATTATATATACTTAGTATTTTGATCCCTTAGAGTCTGATGATGTGATTTTTATATAAGTTAGTAAAAGTAAACAAGATCGAGTGAAAAACTTCCAGGAAAAAAATAAAATTCACTATTTCACACTGCTTTGATTAATCCTGTGCATCTATTTTTGGATGGTGGGAAATATTTATTTTTTCCCTTTTTTTCTTCAATTTTATCTTGTTTATTCTTTACAACTTTTTTTTTCATCTCTGAGCATTTGAAGTTTTAATTCTTTAGTAAGTATGTCCTTACTGTTGACTTTTTTTTTCGTAGCACATTACATTGGAGTACGAATGATAAACGAATTTATACGAATTATTTTTTGATATAAAAATAAAAGGAAATTCATTTTTAGTAACATGGGTATAAGGCAAAATAACAACAAAGATTTAAAAAAAAAAAAAAAAAAGACAAGTGGCCACAAGGGAAATACCCTTTTTTTTTGCTCTTTGGAAATCCAGGTTTTATTTTTTCATAAAGAAAAACAAAAGGGGAAATGAAAAAAAAATTGTGAATATCTCATTTTGAAAAAGAATTATTTTTAATAGTTGTTGCTATTTTTAGCACATTTGTGAACAAAATTTTGAAAAAATGCGTCTGTATAGTACAACTCTGTTTGTTTGTCTGTCTGTGCTAATGTTTACAAAACTTCGGCAGAGTTGAAATAAATAAATGCAATTATGACCTCGATATTTCAATAAAATTTATTTCATGGAACAACCTGTTATTGAGCTACAGGTACCAAAGTCCGGAAAAGCCTTCTATTTAAGTTGTATAATTATATTTCAAATTTGGACTAAAGCGTCTGATTTTATAAACTTTAAAAATTCATGTAAATCCAATATATAGGATTGCAATACGGAATTTAAATTTACCGTTATACGAACTTCATTTTTGTAAAATTGTTAATTTCTCATGTCTTCTAGAAACTGTAAAAAACTTGAAAAAGAGGGAACTTAAACTAAAAATTTGGAGAGGAGTTCGGTCCTTACAAATAAATATGAGTCATTCAAGAAAATTTTTTTGTATCGCCCACTATTTAGTACGTGCAAGGAGTCAAAACTGAAAATTTGCTCTTCTTATGGTTAAAGGACAAAAGTCTCTGAGTCAAAAGTCCTCTAGAGCTTACCTTTTTTTAAAATCCAGCTACTTCAGTGTATAATTTCAAGCTTTAATAATGACCTGAAAATTCGAACTCAGTAAGGAACATTGTGTAGTTTGCGAAATGTGCTTATTTAAAAACCTTTTATTATTTTATCACTTGTTTGCTTTGCTTTTATTTTTGTATTTTATTCTTTTGTAAGATTGGACATTTGGTCCTGTCATTTTTAAACGTAAATAGATTTATTTAAATGTCATAGAATGTGTATATTTGAAAAGCAAATCAGAACTGGTATCGGAATCCTTGTCTTTTAATCTATAGCTTACAATAAATGCAAAATGAAAAGGGTGATACTTTTTAAATGATAAAAGTGGACAGAGATGAAAAGAAATTTATTCATTAGGATATTTATGTTTTTATTGTTTTTGGAATACAAGTGTTTTTCGAAAATAAAATGTTACATTTAAGGGTGATAACTATTCATCACAGACAAATCATATTCATATGAATTTGTTTTGAATTAAAAAAGGGAGAAAATTTCGAACAATTCATTAATGTGAATGTTATAAATTAAAGTTGTTTGAAATGTTTGCAGTGCTTTTCAATTTTAAAATTATATAATTAAAAAATTACTAATACAAGGTCAGAACATATTAGAATCATTCAGATAATACTATATTACGAATGAACAATATTATGGAAGTGTATTGAAGTTCGTAAAGTCATACGACCTTGTAAAATATACCAACAGAAAACCTAAACAAACATAACCTCAATTTCAGATTTTACTTTAATCAGCAACTAACTATCAAAGTAATTATACAGGCCATGCTTAAAAGTGCTTGCCATATTTTGATCAGAGATAATTCCGATTAGTCAAGTTAAATTCAGCAGGCTTCTGTTTTAATTAAGTAGTTGAACTTTTAAATTTCTTAAGCGTAACTCTACATTTTCAAAAAAATTACAACTTGGGGCTACTTAAAGTACTGTAAACTTTCTTTATTGTTATTTGATGTTTTAAAATTTTGTAAAGAAATAAATTTAAACTTTCACTTAGTATTAGTCCTACATAGTTCTAGACAGTTTAAGACAATTTAGAAAAAAGTGTATAAATCCAACTTAATTTTCGACAGTTTCATTAAAAAATTATGTGTACCAGGGGCGTTTGACATCCAACATTATGTAAGGTGAGATTTTTAATAACAAAATTTACTTGCTTCAGAATAGACAGCAGATTACTAAGAATATTTAGGCATATTATATTCATCCGAATTAAATTTTTGATTTTAGCAATTCATAAACTGCAAAATATAAATCCGAATCTTGTAGCAACCTGTAAAGTAATAATGAAAATAGAACTTGATTTTTTCAAAAATATTTGTGATTCTTATAATAATTTGGTATTTTTTGGTATTTAATTATTTAAAAGTAATAATTCAAAAAAAATAATTAAAAAAGTAACTTAAAAGTAAAAAATAATTACAAAAATAATTAAACTTAAAAAATAATTACAAAAGTAATTGAAATATAATTTTAATTATATTTTTTTACTAGGAATTGAATTCTTAAAGTATCGTTACTAAATTTTTTTATATAATAATTAACAAGTAATGATTACCAAGTAATGGTATTGGTAATTCTACAGGAATTTGTACTGGTACTTGAATTTTACAGGTCTTTCTTGTAGAAATGTCTACTCTTATTAGTGAAATGTAAAGAAGTTTTAAAAATCAATACATTCGATGCATTTAACATTTAGATAAATAAGTTAATCAAAATTGACAATATTGTATTGTACAGCTTAAAAATGTTAAACGTACTTAAAAGTCATTTCAATGCAATTTTTATAAAATAATTTTTGAAGTACATTCACAATCATTGATTGATATTTTTAATAGAATCTATTACGTATATTTTTTGTATCTAAAGATTTGAAAAGTTCGTTTTTTTTTCTAATAAAATTTGTTCCTGACCCATTTTCGAACAATGCTAATGCAAAAAAAAAAATTCATAATTTAAAAGATCAAATAAAAATGCAAAACGCAAAAAAAAAATTCAATTCATTATTCAAAATTCAGATTTCATTTTAATTTTTTTTTAATATTTTCGAATAAAAAACATTTATTAACGTTTATTCATTCGTATTGAATAAATTTAAAAAAAAATTGAAAATTTAATAAAAAAAAAATGATTTTTATTCTAGATTTCCTCAATTTAGTTGAAATTTGATATTCAATTGATGATTGAAAATGCGATTTTGATATTATTATCTGGAATTATTATTATTTTCCCTTATATTTTATTTAAATTTAAAGTCATAATATTTAAATCATATCCAAGCAACTTATATTTCCACATATTCAACCAATAATATTCAATTTTTTTGTACTATTGGAATCTAATGCATCATTGCCTCGAAAAATAAAAAAATTTTTTTTTATTTCGTCGAAATTTTTTCGGAAGTTTTTTTTTTCCTATAAAAAAAAAAATAATATAAATTGAAAAATTTAAATATGAATTGTGATGAAGAAACGAAATAAAAAAAAGAGTCCTGTGAAATTGAAGAAAAGGAGATTATCATCTTTTTCATCTTTCAATCCTCTTAATCTTCTTAACTTACTCAACCGAAATCCTTTTGGGAATTTATGTCCTTTGTAGTAAATATATATTTTGGTAGAACGTGATTAGTTATATACTGCGGTATTATATAAAATATAAAATAAAAGTATCTATTCTTAAGTATTCTTGTTTGTTCAAAAAATTATACTTACTTGAACTGATTTTGATGACAGGGTTTTGCAAAATGTAATTTCGTTACTTTCATATGTAAATGACGTGTTCCAAAACAGAGGTGTCAAAATTTGAAGATAACAATTGTCCTGATTGAACTTCAGTTTCAATTTTGTTCTTAATTATTTAATGAAAAAAATTTAGGTCCAGGAATCTTGTTAATTCAGTTTTTAAGAACAGAACATAGCCTGAGTTCCAATCCTGCCTAATCATATCCACAGCTGACGACAGTACTTTGGTGGCATTCTATGACTTCTTAAAGAAATCAAATACAGTCAATGACGATACAGCAGATACAAGTAGTTGCGGTTAAGTCAACAGAGTCAAGTTTAACACTTCGAAAACTAGAAGCTGTCAAATCTCTTGCAAAGTAGATGAAATCACCTATATTCTAAGATACGAAAGAAAAATCACATGGCGGTGTAAAGGACTAAACATTTTAGGTATGTATCTAAATCAAAAAATGTTAGGGGATGCGCATTTTTTGGATGTATCTAAAAGCTATGACAAATAAGTGGATTTGTTCTCTCCCACTGTAAAGCATATTTATCTTCAACCGATCTGTTCAAAATCTATAAAGCTTACTTACATACGACCTAGGATGAAGTATAATTCTCAGTTATGATCTGGCACTCCCCAAACTTTAATTAGTTACCTGGATCCGGTCGACCTAGACTTTTACACCTCATCACTTTTCGAAATATTGAAGCATTAACTATTTTTATAGATATCTTGTAGGTATCAACTGAGAGATATGATTTGAAATCAATAATGCGCTCTTTAAAAGAACTCTAGTTTTACACCAGGTAGGACTCAAGTATCCATTTCTACACCGTGAAAATTCCTAGATAGTTCAAAATTGGTTATTAAAATTCACTTATTGTAGCTAGCACTTATAGTAATCCACTAGCAGTTCTCGAATATAGAACAGGGTTCTACCCGATATGTTCTAAAAAGAGCCTGAATAAGTTCATTTCTAATCTAACGTAAAATTCTCCTCTTCTATCCTATTTCGCTTCGAATTACTTTTCTTGCACACCTTTTTTCATATTTCTGGATAAATGAGTATAAAGATAAGTCTGCATTTCTATTAACATATTTATGGATAAAGGAATTCCTTTTTAGAGTTTGATTAGCGTGTATTAATTACACGCTTTTCCGGAATATCCTATCAGTAATAGGATCCTATTTGGAAACTTGTTCTTTTCTTAAAATCTTGCTCATTAGCACCATTTAAAGAAACAGTGTGCATGTAAATTTATCAAGTTGTGACGTAGGAAAACATTAGTCAACATATCAAAATCACTTATACTTAAGAACTGTATTCACCCAATACTTAAAACTATATTCCCTCTTAATTTTAATTTACTTTATTACAATTTTTTTTTTTTGAAAATCAATCCCAACCAACAACACTCGATTTCCGAATATTAAATGTTTCATTGAATTTCGAAAACTTATAATGGGTTTTTCGTTTTTTTGACTGTCTTCTTCATACACAAATGTGTACTCAAGGATCACTTCATCAAAAAGAATTCACACACAGAGTTCCTTTAAATTTTGAAGACAAGGTCATGGTTCCAACATTTTCAATAATCGAGTGCAGAGCAAAAAAAAAGACAAAATATCTATTTTGTTACTTACATTTATTTGTATAAAACACATACATATATTTAAACATTATATTATTTAAGATATTTGGAATGTACATTTATTGGATCTATATTATAAATAATTCATATTTGCATTTTCCTTAAACCCAGAAGACACTCATCCCTTTAAAAATTTTCTCGGAAATAGTATTTGCATATTACTACTTCTTTCCTTTTATAGTAAATATAAGAGTGCCTCTCTTCATCCCCAAAAGGTTTACAAAATAATCGAATTCTTATACAAATTTTATCGAATGTAAAAATATTCGGGAATTCACAAAAAAATGAATGCGGTGCTCGCAGTGTTCAAAATACATCTTTCTCTTTGAAAGGATAATAAATTTAAAGAAAATGTAATATTTTGTGTAAGTGTGTGTGTGTGTGGGAAAATTTTATTTTTGGAAAATTATATTTTAAAGAGATTTCCGTGCTTACTTTTTGGGTTGGTATTGAAAGTTGGAACTAATGAATGTAAAGGATACGAGAAGTGAAGCGGAAGAACGAAGTAAATAGACAAGAAAATATTTTGTGGATTTATCGATGATAATCATGTCGATGATAGACTGTTTTGAATTTTTTTCTTTTTTTTTGACAAAATGCTTATATATTAAAATGACAATAAGTATTTATTATATCTTTAACATTTTTAGTATACAGTGAGCTCCAAAAGGTTCCTGCATTTGGTAGAAAAGCAGCGAGATCTTGTTCATAAGATTTGTGGGAGCAGCGAAAGATCTTTGAAGTATCTTAAATTATTTTGTAGATAAGAAAATGGTTTCCTTCATGAGGTTTAGTGTTCCATTGAAGGAGATTAAAATTTTGTGATCTGTGATTACTATGATTACTTCGAGGGATAATGAAGGATTTCCATCCATTAATTTTAACGAAGTAGACTATAGTCTTTAGTGCAATACAGAAATTGCTAATTTGTATGAAAAAAACTCGGAGTTTAATTAAGACGTTTCGTCGAGCCCGTCTTCAAATTGAATACCACAGCTTATATACAACCCATTTTCATCTAATGGCTTTTAAAAAATAATATATCTCTAAATAAATTTTTATATTGTACAATTCCAATATTTCTAATATATTTTCTCTAAGTTTATCCAAGACAAATTGAAATATAAGTAAAAGCGCCTCGACTTCGTTTTGAAGGACATGAAATAAATCCGTGTTCCTTTAACATATTAAAAATTGATTTTCTTTCTTTTTATCTTTGAAGTTCTTCCGAAAGTATATAAGAGGTGTATTATTCTATGGAAGATGGTAGGAGGTTTTGTGAATTCTCTAAAAAAAAGTGGGAGTTCACAATTGAAAAACTGTATTAAAAATTTCAAATGGAAAATAAATAGAGTGGGTGATCCCTGAAATGAGTGAAGTAGAAAAATTCTTCTGTTTGATATTATTGAACTTTTGTCTTATATTCAATAGAAAATTATTTGAAATAAAGGCGAATAAAGTTCGATTTGTTATTTTTTTTTTTTTCTTTAACCTTGTGTGTTTTTATATTTTATTTTTTTATTGGGATGAGTCGAATTTTAAATGTGATTCATCCGGGATAGAACTACATAGAGAATCTGGAGAATAGAAAATAAATGTAAATGAGATTTTTCTCATTTTATGAAATTCAAAATGAGGAGATAATTTGTGAATATAATGATAAATAAATTTATTCCTTAAAAAAAAAAAAAAATTGTGAATATTTTTAATGTGATATTATTGTAAATTATATTTTATTAAAGTGATTTATATAATTTTCAATATAAAACGATGATGAATACAGGTTGGTTATAAGTGGGTAATGATTGATTAAATTAAAAACTTTTATGAAGATGTTTGTTGTTGAAGGTTTGAGAAAATTGATTTTGGTTCTTAGATTTAAGACAAGATTTACTTCAAATTTGAATATTTATCATACCACTACATTCTTTGCTTTTTGAAAATCAGGCAATAGCAAGAATGAAGCTATTATTAAGGTTAGAAACAAAAGTAGGTTTTTGTTGCATTCTGCGTTACTAGAAATTCTGCGCGTACAATTCGCATGTGAGGCCTGTACCTGTAACATTTGAAACCATCTACAGCTTTGGAATTACACACACTACTTTTCTTAAATCTTCATGGAAAGGAAAGGAGTATTATTAGTTATTTTAATCGGCTTATTCGGTCACAAAGTTGCCGGTCACGGCTCAATTAATTGTTTATAAAATAAATTATAATTTGTGTGAGAAAGTCGCACAAATTTTGAGATCATCTCAACATTAGTTATTCGTGTTACTCTTAATATGAATTGCTTCATTTGAACTAGAAGAAGATCCTTGGCTGAAAAAAGCACATGGTAGGTTTGATACTTTTAAAAAGGAATATTTCTAGCTTTCAACAAAAATTTCGAATAATTTCTTGAAATTCTGTGATAAGTCAAAAAAGTAAAAACAGTTAAAGAATGTTAAAGAACGTTAAAGAAATACATACACTGTTTTACAATTTTTCATTAGAAAAAACTCAATTTTAATGAAATTTTTATCCCTCATATCTTTTGAACAATTTAAACTCGATACTTGAAATAGGAGCGGTTCAGTCTTTAGATATTTTATACTCGTCATTTTACAAAATTTTCTTTGTCTTCCACAGTTTAGGACCTGCAAGAGATCAAAAACTGAAGATTTGCAATTTTTAAATACTTGTATCGAGAATACGTCTAGACAGCTTCAAAACAAGAGGTAGAGCAACAACACCATGGAGAAGAACGGTGCTGGATGAATTAAGTCGTCACCAAATTTTCTGGAACGAAATAGTAGAAAAATTTATAATAGAAATGAATATAGACTTCATATTGAAGCTCTTTGCTCTCAGATAGAGTAACAGGGGGAAAAAAAAACAAAGTGAATAGAAAGCTGTCTAATATTTTTAGAAATAATATACAAAAATTAAAGCTTCAACATTATATTTTAACATTCGCTAAAAATATTTTTTATTTAAAAATATCTAACTTAAAATTAAAGAAAGTGTGTCTCTTGATTTTTTAAATTTTCCTCCTATACTAAAATTCTAAGAAAAGATCCAAATGTTGCAAGTCTTAATTTAATTCTAAGTACCTGAACATTTTGACAGATTGACAGATCCTTGAGAATTGGCATTAATTTTTTTTTTGCAAATATTTCAGAACCTCACCTCATTCAAAGACTATTAGGACTTCAAAAATTCCAAAATTTCTTAATTTTTAAAACTAATAACGTTTGGGTATAGATTTTCAAAGTTAAATATTAATAATGAAACTTAATCCTTAGGTATATTTCAGAAAAATTTAACAACTTTTCAAAATTGTGTAGGGCTTATTTATAATTTATTATTATTTGTTATATATTTAGTATGGATGGAACATTGTGAAGCTATTTTAGAAATGTGCATTTTTAAAAACGCTTGATAATTTTTCATTACTTTTTATTAATTCGTATATAAAATTCAGTAGATGCTACCCTAACCACCCTAATTTTAACTTTTTTAACTTATATAAAGTTTTGATTAAATTGGTAAGAGAAACAATAGTATAAATAATTTTTCCAAATCACTAAATACTATCGGAAAAACTTTTTAAACTAAATTTAAAGTTTTCCAAAATCTAAACAATTAATTTAATTTGGAAAATTTTTTTCTATCAAATATTCCAAAATATTTACAAACACTTTAGTACAAAAAAAAAAATACGGAGAAAATTGATTACAACAATTTAATTCAATGCAGTTGTTGTTGTTGTAATGATTTTTTAATTTTTCATTTGATTTTTCAACTGTATCCTGCCAAAATATACGTTCTTCAATTCAATTTTAAAACAAAACAAACATTTTATAATAAAAAAATTATTAAACACCATTTTTTTATTTTCAAAACAATATTTCAATATCCATACAAACTTTTATTAAAAAAAAAAATAAACTTCATATATAGTTATTAGAAAGAGAAAGGGAAACACTTATAATGGAAATAAAAAAAAAAAATTTTGAGTTTTAAGTAGCCTTCGATCTAACTCTTTAGTTACCCTAACATATATGGGAAAAACATTTATAGGAAAAAAATTGCACAACTGATTTTATTATTGCTTTTGATTTCTTTATTATGGTTCTGCCCAAGTTGGTGGAAAAGTGCTTGAAAAAAAACGATTGAAATTGAAAATTATCGTTATCCTAGTTAGAAATGAAAACACAAAGGGGTGAAGGGGAAAGGCGAAAAAAAATCACATATTATTGAAAAATATAAAGCTAAAAAAAAAAACCAGGCAAGGAGAAAAATTTAATACCAATATAGAAGTTTTTTTTTTGTTCTACTTTGCTAGTTATTATTGGCATTATAAGTGCCTGTTATTACAGGCCAGGAAAGTATTAAATGAAAAAAAAGTACAAGTTAAAAATTAAAACAAACAAACATTGAAACAGATTGCAGCAAAAATTATTAAAACTAATCGAAGAGGATAATACTCGTGAACTTAAATACATTTTTAAATATATATAAATGTACAAATATTAAATTGTTTTCGTATTTGAGTCATAATATTATAAGGTTCTAAGTACAAATATCCTGTTTTGAAAAATTATTTAAAAAAAACTTGGTTTGAATTATAATATTTGCTTATTGGAAGTACTGTTTTATGAAAAATTTATTTGTTTTAATATTTTAATTTCCATACATTTATAGGATATTTTAACAGCGGCATAAATTAAGTAATTGATACTTTCAATACAAATCAATTTTGAATACCAAAGGTGTGACTATAATTTACTAGATTTGAAATAATCACAGTCTGTGCAGATGACAGTAATTTTTAAAAAATGATGTATCCTTATTGGTTTTTAAGATAATGAAAAGACTTGGTTTATTTTAGTCTATAGATTTAATTTACTAAATCAAATATTGAAAGTTTCAAGAAAACTCCATAATTTAAGTACCAGTATAATTACAAGTATATATTAACCGGGTACTCATTTATTTGTCAAGTATCTACACGAATTTCTTTAATTTCGATATGAATTCACTTAAGTACTTATAATAAGAACCAAGTAAAAATACTTGTAATTCCCAGAAAATATTAAAATTTTAAGTTTAATTATTTTATTTTAAGTTTAATTTTGTAAATATTTTTTATTTTCAAGTATTTTAGTAGTACAAGGCAATTGTATTTATAAAATTGTACTACAACTGCACCATTTTATTCTGTCTTATTTATAATTACAATAACGGTCGGTACATTCATTAACTTTATATTTCATTTACAAAATTAAATAATAATAGTTTTAAACAGATCCGATAATTTAAGTACCAGTATAACTCCCAGTATATATTGTAATTTGATACTCAATACTTTGTCAAGTACTAGTATTACTTAGGTTTCGGTACTTGCAAAATTAACTTAAGTATAAGTAATAAGAACCAAGTAAAAATACATGTATTTACAAATTAATTTTCAGTTTAACTACTTTTCTAATTATATTATTTTGATACTTAAATATTTTCAAGTTTTTTAATACTAAGTACCTTAATGTACATGGTAATTGTACTTACAAGTGTACTTAAGTACTATTTTACTCAGTATTATACAAAGCTTAAATTTAATTTTTTAATGTACCTGCATATATTTATTATATATTTATTTGTTTGTAGAACTAGACAATAGTAAATTTTCCCTGACAATAGTAATATTAATCGTTTGAAGATTTGACATTTGGACTTATTATTAAATTATTGTAATATGCACTATATTTTTTTATTATATATGATCCAACCACGGTTTGAACCCGAGATTTTTCGATTGAAAAGCCGCCACTTTACCACTGAGCCATTCGTCAGATGTATATTTATTTTATTTAAAAAAAAAAAACTACAAAATGTTAATATTTGCACTTACAACCGTTTGTATTTCAAAATTCCAATATTGTTTGAAGTAATTTGTTAATGAAAGTTTTTAAAAAGTGTTTACACAATAACAAATAAATAAATTGCGCAAAAAAAAAAAAAAGTTACCAATATATGAGAATAAAAACTCTGCATGTCAGGCAGAAAAAATTTTTCTAGACGCTGACAAATGATCTAAAAATTTTTTTTTATTAATTTGGTTTATTTTACATTTTTTTTTTTTTCAATATAAAATTAATAACATCGGTATTTGCATATGCTAATATTACATAAGAGGAAAATTTCTGATGAATTGGAAAATATAATTTATTGCAGGGTTTTCTTGCTTTTTATTTTTTCTAAATGAAAATGAAAATGGCAATGAATTGTTTTTTTTCCAATATTAATTTATTAATGCGTTGTTTTTTTTAAATATAAATACAAAAAAATAAAAATTGTAATTAATTTCTTGGTACATATATTTCAATGAAGATATTATTTAAAAATATAGTTTGTTGCTGCATTCGGAATGCTGCATCGTGATATTTGTTGGGAAATTAATTAAAAAAAGATTTAAATGAATTTAGCAGATTCTGCTGTTAAATGTAAAAAAAAATTAAAAATTGGCTGATGTTAAAAAAATTGTTAGCTTGAACTAATTTCATTCTATTTAATTAATTTCGTGCTCATTTTTTCTGGAGTGTACCCTACTCTACTCAACTCTAGTAATTCCAATAGCAAATTATTGTAGAAGGGATCTAATTTGTAAGGGAAGCATGGGCATATAATGAGTATAAATACGTTATTACAGATGTGAACTATCTGGAACTTATAAATTCCAGATAATACTGGTTATTTTAAAAAATTTTTTTAAATAAAATAGAAGCTGAGACTATTGTTGTCTGACCTAGTTTTAATTTTAAGGTAGTAAAACTTTTATTTGAAATGAAGTCTGTGAGTTTAATAATTTAAAAATAATAATATTTTTAATAAGGCTTTTAATTTTGTAGATTTAATTAAAGTTAAAATATGCTGAATAGCGAAATGCCAGACACCAATTGGACCCAATTAATTTGTATAACATACTTTACGAAATTTTTAATGGGTTGTCTTAAGGAAAAATTATATTATATAGGTACTTCTTTAAATTCCTTATAATTTATATTTGGTTGAATAATTTCCAGTTAAATCTTGAATTGCAATCAGCACTTTTAAATTTCAAGTACTGCTATAGATTACTTTTAATTTAATTGAGTCACCAAAGCGTAGATGTTTGAAAATTTGTGCAAATTAAATTCAATTTAAATTGAATAGTCACTTTGTACTATCTTTTTTTTGGTATAAAAGACACCATTTTTTCTTCAAAGGTTCTAAGAAATGTAATTTACCTTCATTATCAAATACAATTGGTATATGTCTGTTAGATTTTCTTTTATAAATCAAAATTATCCCTTATTTTTGGTTTTTCTTCTTTTTTTTTTTTTTTTTTTTGAATAATATTTTAAGTATTTTTACTTACTTCAAGTTTTCGTCCTTTTCTAAACATTTTTACATAATATATTACATATATGTTTGTATATTAATCAATTTGAATTTATATTCTGTCATATGTGAAATACGAAATTTTAGAAAAAGAGTCAACAACTGCTTAGTGTCACTTTTGTATATGTTATTTACATGTATTAGAAGAGTTTTAGTGAATGACACATTGATTATGATGATCTTGATGATAAGAATGGTGATAAGAATAAATGATAATGATATATTTTTTGTATATTGATTACATTTCGTTCTTTTGATTAATTCTTTTACTTATATTATGTATTTCATTTAAAATATTTCAAATTCAAAAAAACTTTCCTATGAACCCATGGGTGAGAGAAAAACAAAAAATCTTTTTATCTCTGTTTTTCAAAATCAAAATAAAATACAATAAAGAATATTTATAAGAAGGACTAAATATCCAACATAGATTTAACATCTTTTAATAATATGGTACCATTTGGATGTTTCACATTATTATTTAAACATGACTATGAAGCATTCAAGTGAATATTTTAGAAGATCTTAAGTAATATGTGTGTGTGTATCTTTTTATACATACCTATGGCGTAAACAGGGACAAAGCAATAATTTCATATAAAAATAAAAGAAATTTTCAAATTTCAAATATATCATTCCTTCTATCATATTTTAAACTTTTTGAAGTAATTTTAAGAAATTGCATAATTTCGGGCGTAAAAAATAATTTTTTTCTTTAAAATATGTAAAATCTTACATTTGTTAAAATACCAATAGTTTAATTTTTATAAAATATTAATTTACATATATAAAAGATATTTACTTACTTATTTTATTAATTTTGATTTAACATAATACACATTACTGCATATAAAACATTATTGCATACAACAAGGCGTAGATTAAAAAAATAATTATTTAAGTGTTTATAAACATTTTTCATTTAAATTAATGGAAATAACGGTATCATTGCAAAGGCTCATTTTTTTATTTTAATAGAATGCAAAAGCTCTGCTTACAAAGTATTAAATCAGCTCTTTAAAACTAAAAATATGTGTGCATTTAAAAATTTTAAGTTTTAGATCGAATTAAAATCTAAAAATAGCACCTACTTTTTAGATTTTAATTCGATCTAAAACTTAAAACTTTTTAATGCACTCATACATGTACAAAAGTTTAAGATTTTTTTTATGGTATCCTTTCAAAAGGTCCTTTAATTTTTTTAAAAATAATTTTTCTTTTAATTTTCAATATAATTTTTTTTCTTATTTGTTTCATCTCTTCATTAAAATATACAAGGTTGAATTGGTAACATGTTCCTGTATTCACATAACTGGAAAACTGTTCTGATATAAATGAGATAAAAATGAAATGAGATGAAGTGAGATCAGATCTTCTGCTATCTATTGCCAATACCAAAAAAAACATTTTCTTTTTTGTTTTTCTTTGATTTAATAGCAGATGATGTCGTTTTTGTTTTATTTTTTTGGAATACTTAAACGTGAAGAAATATTTTGGCAAGCCATGAATTTTTTAAAAGCAAGTTACAAAAAAAAAAAAGGATAACAAAAACAAAATATGTAAAGAATTATCAGAGAATTTAAAAGAGATAAATTTTTATAATTTTTCTTTTCGAAGGAAAATTTTTTAAATGATTTTCATCTCAAGGAGATGGTAATAAATATGTAAAATCTTGTTAAATAAAATTTAAAATTGGAAAAATGAAAAATAAATTGAAATAAACGTTATTTTCAATTTTTTTTTTTTAATGGAAAATTAGAGATTACATAACCGGGAATTAATTCCAAGAAAATTGAAGGTTTTTAAGGGAAAAAGTTTTGATTTTTTTTTAAAGCATTATGTGTTAAATGCAAATGCAAAGTATAAATTGTTAGTTTTCAGCACATTTTCATTTTTAAATAGTTATGGCAGTCAATGGTTTTTTTTTAGACACATTGTATGAGCAAATATCACGATTATTAAGATACAGTGTCCAACGTGGTCCGGCATAACACCCCAAAAACATTTTCTGGATACTCAGTTTCATTTTCAAAAAAATATAGACCGATAACTTTATTACACCTTTGTAATTAGCGCTGATTCACTGCTTTCAGATACTCCGTACATCAAATTCGGCAAATCTGTTTATTGACATATTAATTTAAATGAAAACGTCCTGCATCCCTAATAATGGGATTGTTCAAAAAATTGACATTTTCTGAACATAATATAATACGACAATATTTACAAGTTCGTGCACTGAGTATGATGATATTATAAAAATTTTATAAAATTAAAATGATGATATTATAAAAATTTTATAAAATTAAAATGATGATATTATAAAAATTTTATAAAATTAAATAAACAAAATTAAATAAAAACTTAAAAAAAAAAAAAGTATTTTAAATAAGTCAGTCTGGTTTGACCTGCAAATTCCCAATTGAAATTTCTCCATGCTATGATGCATTTAGGAGTTTTTTAACACTTTTTGTAAAAATGTGTCTGTAAATGTGTGTCAAATTTTGTTATAATGTGTCTGGGTATTGCAAAAAAAATAATTTCATGGAAGAATTTTTTTCTTTAGCCCCTCCAAATTCCCAGTATGTAGCACTATATAATTTTGAAAATGTGTTTTTTTTTAAATCCTTGGTTTTTTTCATCACTAGTTTATCTTATCATTAATATTAAATTGAATATTTCTAGGATCATTCCTTTTGTTGGACGATTTTATTTTAGGAAAAATTTATTTAGATCACTTTGTTTTTGACTAACATTTGAAAATAATACAAACACTAGAATCAAATATTTCGAGGTTAAATGTTTCATCTAACGCATAACAAATATTATTAGAATTTAAAATAGAACTAAATACGTCGTCAGGCATTGCAACCCCTGAGTCCTTAAACAATTTCAGATTTATTTTGTAATTTAAAAATTTAAGTAAATATTTTATAATATTTAAATATACAATATTGTCATGTACTTGTATTAGTAGTTGTCACAAAATATTAAGAAAATATCAAAGGTATCATCCAAGAGGTCCTTCAAATAAATTTGCATTATACACGAGAGTATTTAAATTCGTTTTAAGCACACCTCAACTGAACTGATTCTAAATACTCATTCAGTTTTTCTTATAATTTTCTTAAAAAAAAATAAAATAAAAAAATAATAATAAAATATTTAAAATCCTTTTCATTTGTAAGTTCTTAAAGGATAATAAAATATAAAAAAATATTATGTACAATATTCAAACACATTTCTGTAAATCATATAAAGACAGTTATGTTTATTCTTGTCTTGTCTTGTTTTGTTTTATTGTTGTTTTTTTCTAGTTTCTTTGATGTAAAAAGATTTTAAATGCTGAGGTTGCCTGTCAAATTATGTGTACCCATCCAAAAAAGATGAAAATACAATTCTTTTATGGTTTGGTATATATTTTTGATTATTTCTATCTCTTTCTTTTTTAAATTTTGTTTTTAGTTGTCAGTTTTTGTTTTTGTTTTTTTATGTCATAATTTTTTTTTTTTTTTTTGTAAAGTACAAAAACCAACTGAGCCGAAAAATATGTCATCTGATTTAACAGCTTTTTGAAGATTATTTTTGTTGGCTTTATAACTTTTCAAATAATTTTGTTTTTTCTTCTTGTTTTATTTCGTTTTATTTTCGTTTTTCTTCGGTTTTTTTTTGTTGTTTTTATTGTTCAATTTCTTCGTTTTATGAAACGAATATAATAATTCTAGACAATTGCGAAAAATTAAAGAAAGAGAAAGAAAATACGTTCTTTTGTACAACTGGATTTTTTTTTTTTTTTTTTTTTAGAAATAAAATAAAAGTAAATGATGTTCGTCAAGATGGTTGATGTTATACAGTTTATGTCACATAATAATATAATAAAAATATATAATAACAGAAGATATATAACAGAGTTTTTTTTTGGATGAAATTTTTTTAATAAAAATGAAAATTTTCTTTTGTTAAAGAAAATTTGTTACCGTTTAGCATTAAATTGAATTGCTAATGAGTTTTTAAAGTTAATCTTAAGAAATATAATAATTTGATATTTGAAATAAAAAAAAAATGGTATTTCACGAGTTTTAATTTATAAATTTTTGAAATTAATTTTTAAAGAATTCAAAATATTGTGTCGGAATAATTTGTTATTTGAATGAAGAGTCATTTGCTCTTTATAGCCACAGTACTTTACAAAAATTGGTATGAAAGTTAGACTATTATGTGACGTTATCTGGTAATAGTCCAAGAGTTAATTTAAAAATAATATTATAATTTATTTATTTATTTATGAATCCCCTGCCACATAGAATGTGATAAGTAAGTGAATCTGCCTTTCCTTTCCAGGTGTGGCAGTTAAATTTATCTTATATTATGATATAAATTATTACGATATTAATTATAAATTATAGTTTTTAGCACATTTTCAAAAAATTTTGTAAAAATTTGCCTACATAGCTTCACTCTGTCCGTCCGCATTTTTACAAAAATTTTTGGTCACACATATCTTCTGAACGGTTCAAGCTAGGGTCTTGAAATTTTGGGAGAAGTTAGATACTCAGAAATTAGCATGAGTCGGTTAACAAAATTTTTTTGTCAAGCCCTCTATTTGGGAGCTATAAGGGCTCGAAAATTGAAATTTTGCTATTTTTAAACACCTGTAACTTGAATACCTGTCTAATTTTTTTTTTATTAATATACAAAATTTAAAGGCCCAACATTATATTTTAACATATGTTAAAAGTTTTTCTTAAATTTAAAAGCAGTTCCTTAAATTGAAGAAAGTGGCTCTCAGTTTTACCCATTTTTGCTTAGATTGTATAATTCTAAGTAAAATTCCAAATTTTTGTGGAATTCACAATTTCATTCCTAGAACCTAAAAAAATGGTGGGGACGAAGTGGGGGGGGGGGGGGGGTTAAATGAAGCTAGATCCTTGAGAAACTTGGCAACCTTCCCCATTGAAGGGCTATAACAACTTTAAAATAAAAACTTTACTGTTAGCAGTAAATTTTACATGTAAGAAGTAACTATTTCCAAGTAAATATTTCCAAAGTTAAACTCAGTATGTAATACAATATAAATTTGAAAATGTGCTTTTTTAAAAACCCTTGGTTTTTTTCATCACTTGTTTATTAGATATGATCTGACTAGAAAATGTTGTAATTTAATTTAGGCTGAGTTAAAAATGTTTTTTTAATATAGATTATTTAGGATTTTTTGTATAAGAATAACTGTTTGTTCAACTTATCAATTTATAATCAAAGTAAGACTTTTTTTAGTTAGATATTTTTAAAATTATAAAAATTGGAATTTATCAAGGGACCGAAACGATATTTTTGTCGGCATAAAAAAATATTGCTCCTATTTAAAATATCGTTTCAAAGCTTTAGCTAAATAAAATTTTATAAAGTTCTTTTTGGAACTTTAAAAACACGAACCAATGACAATAAAGTTTTACACATTTTTACAATTTTTGGAAATCAAAAAAATTAAAAGCACCACTTTCTCGAAATCCAGTAGCCGGATGGACATAAATAAAAAAATTATGATCACAAATTTTTTGGAAGACCCTAAATTCAACAATAAAATTGACAAAGTTGGAATCTTAAGCCCTCCTAAACAAATTTTTTTTCGGGTTTTAAGTGCCTCCTTTAGAATTGGGGACTAAATTATTTTTAAACAAGCCGCTGCTTCTCTTCTAGGTACCAAGATAGGAGGACTAGAACTTTTCTTCAATTTTGAATCGGAATTGGTTCTGAAAGAACTTAATTTTTTTCAGTTTTTCGATCTTGGGATCTGGTACTATATCATGTTTAAATTGTATGTGAAATTCATTAAGACCAATTCTAATACCACGAATATAAAATGACCCCCTGTTCCAACATGTACCTATGGTATAGACAGGCTTATCAGCCTAACAGTTGAACAGTTAGCGCTTAAAAAAAAAAAAAAAAAAATAATTCTTTTTGTACTCTTCCAAAAAAATTAATTTTTTTATTCCAGAGGCTACAAAATATTAAAGAACAATCTTATTTTGCTCCAATATCGTTTCGTTTCGAACCCCTGCTTTTTTATTTCAAAATTCTAAAATTTGTTAATTTGTTAGATCTAATTTATTTTCCCAGAGAACTCTCTGTTACTTCTTGTGAACTACCTTTTCTTACTATACCCCTTGTAATAGGTCCACTTCACTTGTATTATATTCTTTTATTTAAATACTTATGTTTGGCTCTAAAATTTTGTTTATAATTGGGTCATTAAAACTGACTTAAATTTGAAAAATTATATTATAAATAAAAATTTATAAATCTATTTATTTTACGAAAATTTGAATTTAATGCAATGATTTTATAATTAATAATGATTTTAAATTATTCGTAACATATAAATACCAATTATTTATTTATTTTATTAAAAATAAGTTATAATTTTAAAATTTAATATTAATTATACAATATTTTATAATAAAATATAAATAATTTATTCCTATTCATATAGAAAAATTTAACAATTTAATTTTAAATTACTGGACATTTTTTTAATATTTTGTTTTTTTGTCGTTTAAAACCAATAAATTCCAATAAAATTGTAATAAAAATGCTTGGAAAAAAGCAGTTAAAAAAACAGGGGAAAATGCTATCGGCTTAATCAATATTACTATTTTTTGCTTTTATTTTTTACATTTTATAAATCAAAATTTATTTAACTTGGCAGGTTTAACCAATAAAAATTAAACGGTTTTATTTTTCATTATTCGTGAAACAAAATTTTTAATATGAAAATGATAATTTAATTTGTACCGTGATTTCAATTGTCGTAGTTAAGTATAATAATCAAAAACTAACATCAGTCTTTCAATCCAAGGGTCTATATCAAGGGTCAAGGGGTCTAAAAAACTTACCTCGGACATAAAACATGGCTAGGTAGCACAGTGTTTTGAGTGCCGACCTTTAATGCGAAAGGTTCGCGTTCGAATCTGAATGAAATTTAAAAACATTTATTGATTTTCGACTCGATTCAGCTGCCATTCGCGATTGCGTTCAAATTAATGGCTTAATAAATAAATCTTTAATAAAAAATATATTAACATAACAATATAAACAAATAATTTAATTGAATAATATAACTCACAGATATAGAATACCATATAACTCAAATACAAAATATTACAATAAAAACAAAATAAAACTGTAGTCAGTATTGGCCACTCCCATTTGACACTTTTCAAAATCTTTCTAATTACCATTGGTTTATGTCTTAGCTTAATAAATATCTTGAAATCAAACAAAAGCGTCATGACGCCATGTCATTAGTTTTTAGATTGAATAACCCAAATTTTTCGATTAGGAATTCAGTTTGAAAATTTTAAAACTCTTATTTAAATCTCCTAAATTTCAAAACAATATGGAAGAACTGACAGTAGGAAAAAAATTTAAAAAACATTCATTTTATTTCACTAAAAAAATAATATCAGAAAATGAACATTAATAAAAACTACTTATTTTCAGTTAAATGAAAATTGGCATCTGTCTACCTTGTATCTGAGGTGTATATTTAACCGCTAGTTTAAATATTTTTTTCGAAAAAAAAAACCAAAAAAAAATAAAAAAAAATTATTAAAATAATTTTGTTGTGGTCAGCAGAACATAAACGTCACGCATTCTTAAACTGTTTAACTTGTTTAACGTTCCCAGTTCCAAAACTGTTCTACACAGTCAAATAATTAACGGAATTTATAATTGAAAAAAAAAAAAAATGTATTGATGCAAAAATTCATTTTTCCCAATTATTTTTTACACTCATGTTTAATTTAACGAACTCCAAAAAAAACAAAAGTATTGTGCAATTTATCCCCATACCTTGAAATTTAATAAAAATTTATAATATGCATTGAAAGAGCCTTAGAATCTTATGATGTGGATTTGCATTACTGAAAGTAAACTTTATGTTTATTGAACATTGCAAGTATGAGTAAAAATTAATACCGTTAAAATTTTAATAAATAGTAATGGTAAATTATTTTGTTACCATAATCAAACAACTTTTCACAACACTTTTTTACTTGCGGAAATTTTTTTGATGGAACAAATATCTAGTCAAAGCAGTTTGCTGCTGGATGGCTTTTTGACAACAAGGCAGAATTTTTTTGGATACCTATGGCTACTTTAATAACTTTTTATACCCTACACCTGTGGGACGGTGCTTTTTTTTACCACCGAAAGAGGGAAAACAGGATATGGAAAAGTATATATATTTTTGATTTGCATCACCTCCTGAATCGGTTTAGTGATGTCGGTCCGACTCTCCGTACGCCGGATAACTCATAAAATAATAATTCTATCCTGATGCAATTTATACTGTAGGTTACTTGTAACAAAATTACGATACGACTGCAAATGGACGAAATAGAACTATGGGTTCGGATCCTGCAACCTGTGGATCGTTTCAAGGTAAGACGTGCATTTCTCCGAAGCCAATAAAGATAGAATCTTTAAATTTGGGACAAGGGTTTTTCTTTGTTCCCTTCCACACCCCTCCCAAGATTTAACAAGCATAAATTCAAAATTAATAAAGATATAAACTTGGAAATTGTTACATTGGTTCTGCCATTTTATCATTATATACCCGGAATTTAAGATGATTAAAAGTCGAGGTTCAGGCACCTCTCCAAAACCTCTCAAAGACTAACAAGCAAATCTACGAAATTAAAAAAGATAAAGAAGTTCTGCTTTGTTTTCTGGATGTTCCTAAAATCTGAGGTGTGACGTAGTAAGGCTTCGTGTAACTGTCAATTGAATTTGTCAAATGCAGATTAAAATGGTTTGAATTGTATAGCATTTCATAACTTGAATGCCTGAATATTAATTTCGAGAAATTGATGAGTAGATAGTAAACAACTTTTTAGTTGGGTGTACTGTTTTTACTTCGGCACTTTGTGCAATATCATGAATTTTTTTGAAAGCAATTTTGATTAAGATGTTAAACAAATTTTTAGAAATTTTTGAAATATTTTATGGTAATTTTTGCAAGTGTTAGAAAGTTATATTAATTTTGTTTCCTAGATCTAGTTGCATACTCTTTTTTCTATTCACGCTATTTTGGATAATTTTTTCTTCATTGAATCTGACTTTTCATGAATTTATAAAATTCTGCTTCGGTCATAGAAAAATAATTCAAAATTTGTTTTTTATTTTTTTTGTATCTGAAAGTTTAGCTGGAGTAAAAATATAGATGATTCATTTACAATGAATTTGATTTATTGTATGATATGTGTCTATCAATTTAAAAAAGCTATTGAAGCGTTTAAAAAAAAATTAAAATGAACTTCATGAAAATCTATGTGGATGATTTTTTTTAAATCGTCCGTTTTCAAAAAAAAACAAAAAAAACTTCTCGAGTTATTGTAATGGTAATAATGATGATGCTACTGATGATGAAAATGATTATGGTAATAGTTCATGATTGTTGAATGATGCCTGATGATGATGAACATATAAAAAATGATGTTGCATCAAAAAAAAAAAATTTCTATACTCTGGTAAACAAATAGTGGCACGGGTATTATTAAATTGTTGTTCCGTTTGTAATTCGTGAATCTAGCTATGCTAGATATAGACCAAGGGGTATGGGTCGCATTAGCATCAAAAATTAACTTGATCTAGCTGTGTGTGTTTGTCCGTCGGTCTGTTTGTCAGCACGACAACTTAAAAACTAAAAGAGATAGTTTTGAAGTTCACACAAAGTGGTTTTTAGATCATTTCTAGGTCTCTAATGTTTTTGATAAAAATTGGATCACGGCTTCGAGGAGCTGCCATAAAAGTTTAAGAACCTTGCTTACATATATTCAAAACTATTTACAACACAAAGTTGAAAATAAAAGGGAATGGCAATGTCGTTTGCAAATTGTGTAGTTTCGCGGCAGAGTTGCTGCCATGGAGATCTTTGGAACCAGAGTGCATACCTGTGTGGTTAATAAGACTAGATGGTTGAAAATTAAAATTCGTTTGTGATAAAATATGGCAGCAACTTTTCCAAGTTATGAAAAACTTTAATTCCATTTTAAAGAAGCTGCCGTACAAAGTTCTTAATCCGATTACTGTAAATCTAATGAAGCTTTGATGTTAAAAGTGAAAATGGGCAAGGTAAAGTGAAAGAGTAAGTGCGTTTGCAAAGTTGAACATTACTTGAACCAACTTTTGGTGTGGATAAAATTTTTTTTAATAGAATATCATGAGCGATTTGATGGTTTATTCTATTTTAAATATCAAAGTGGGTTTGCACGGGTTTCTTACAGCTAACAAGAGCAACTATAATCTTCTTCGTTTTTTATGCCAAATTTGATTTTTTCCCTAGTAGGTATAGAAAGTTTGATAAGGTGATTTTTCTTATATGGATCACCTGTCCTGCTGTTTTTCAAAAAATTACTGTTGTAATAACAGTTAAAAAAATTAAAAAATCATAGAATAAAAATTTTTTAGATAATGTACAGTTTTTTTTTTTTTTTTGTTATGTATAAAATAATGGTAGATACATTTTTTTCCCCTGTTTTAGTCATTCTTATTAGTCACTAGAGAACAATAATTACTCAGCAGGAAAAAAAAAATATAACGGAAATCCAAGGAAAAAAAATGAATTTTCCAAGCGGAATTAGGAAAATGGTATCATTAAAGTTAAAAGGGGTTCTGATCATCCGTGTAAAATAAAAATACAATATAGTAATAACAAAGCATTTAAAAAAATAGGATGTTAGTTAAATGTAATTGACATATGAGTTCAAATTAGCTGTAAATGACATGATTAACTGTATTGTATTATCTTTAATAGCCATTCATAGTGATGAGGTAAATTTGGGAAACTGTTGTTAAAAACCCTTCAATTTATATTCTAGGTTTGATTTTTATTTATTTTTTTTTTTAAATAAAGCAAATTAATTCACTACATGATGATATACTTTGCATATAGCAGTAAATCTATTAATAAATGGGATTATTAAAAATTATTTTGTCATTAATTTGGCAAAATTCAACATTTAGTTCCGTTTAAGGGTTACAAAAACAAAAATAAGCAAGTAAAAAAAAATTGTCAAAGCAATTACATAAAAAATTCATTAAATTACTAAGTAAAACTGGACGATTTCGCACTTGAAATATAATAATGTCTGTGTTAATTTCAAATGGGGTTTTACCGTTACAAATTTATTTTTTTAGTAAATCGTTACTGAATTAAAATTTCAAAATTTATTTAGTTCCAGTCTATAACATTTAATCTTTGTATATGATTCTCATTTGGTATTAAGGACAAACTTTAGCTTAGTGTAAATATGGATCCCCCTTATTTAAGAGTATTTTAGGTATATTTTAAGTAAGAAACAAGCGACCGACCGGGTATCTGCAGTTCTGTAAGAATTGATCAAGGAATCGTTAACTAGAAGTCCTTTTAATAATTTTGGTAAGCATCTATTATTAGTTTCGAAGCTTTGCAATAGAAAACCGCAAGGCCTCGTTTTTGAAGGTAATGTCTTTAGTCAATAGAATTTAAAAAATTTAAAATTCAATATAAAAAGCAAATACAAATTTAGTTTGTATTCCTTCAGATACAATTTTTTTTATTCATTTTATTAGATAATTTTTTTTTATTGAGAATAAATTCTTCCCATTAGCATTTTCTGTTACCATAATTTGAATTTTAAAATATTCCTTCGGGACAATTTATTGCTCTTTTAATCTGCCTGGTAGAGCAATGTTTCACTTTTTAAAAGAAGCTAAAAAAATTATTTTGAATATTAGGAATATATCTATCGGGATTAAATTTTTTTTGAATATTTTAAGATCTAATTTTTTTTTTCAATAAAAGATAAAAAAGGTGAGAAACGATCAAATAAAAATTAAAGTAAAAAAAAAATGTTAGGAATAAAAGATAGATTTAAAATTAAATATAGATGAACAATTGACAAAATGTTCTGGATGTATTAAAATTCAATACAACAGGAATATATTAAAGGAGCTGCACTAGCTCAAAAAGCTAACTAATGGCAAAATTCGAATAGTTTTTGTTTAGATCAATTAAGTATAGACTGAGGTTACGAAAGTTTTCTCGAATTAGCTAGTTAAGTAGTAATTTTATTTTGATTGATTGATTTATTTTAACTTAAAAGACGTTGCGCCTAAAGTCTCGTAGCCAAAAGTTGTCTAAGAATTTATAACTTACAAAACAAATCAAAACATATTGGACGACTTTAACTCCTATAAAATGGCAAAAGATCCCTTAGATTCTAAATTAAATCATAATAAAACATTTGTAATTCAGTTTTAAAACAACTTCGAACATTTTTTTGTAATTATTTAAAAATGTTCTAATAAGAGTTTAAAAATTTCATTTACACTTTAGCTAGTTAATTTTATTTAAAAGGCGAGCCTCAGCCGGCTATAAGTTTTTCAGATGTAAAATTCGTAGACTGTGAAAAATTATTCCGGAACTGAAGCCAGAATGCATGAGTAATCAAAACAAATTCTTTTCACACTTTTTGATAAATTCTATTTAAATTCGAATAGCTGTTATACAAAGTATACTTACTTTTATTCATAATTCGGAGATCTAATATTAATCGATATCAAACATGAAAAATTCAATTATCAGTTCAATTACCATTACAATTACTAGTTAAAATTACTTTTGTAACTGTTTTTGTTAATTCATTACCTAAAAGCGAAAAAATACTACATTATCATAAGGATTACAAGAATTTTTGAAAATAAAGCAATTTGATTTTAAATGTTTGATTTTCTTAGTTTTATTTTAAATTGCTTGATTTTTTAAAAAATACTCGTAAATTTTATGAAAGTTTGGTAATTCATTATTTTAAAATAATTTATTATCAAAAATAATTACAAAAGTAATTTAAGAAAAAAAAAATAATTACAAAAGTAATTTAAGTATAAAAAATAATTACATAAGTAATTAAATTTGAAAAATAATTACAAAAGTAATTTAAGAAAAAAAAAAGTAATTAGAAAAGTAATTTAAGTATAAAAAATAATTACATAAGTAATTAAATTTGAAAAATAATTACAAAAGTAATTAAAACCCAAATTCAATTACTTTCTAGTAATTATCAAGTAAATACTTAATTCTATTTAGTGGTGATAATTAAATTTCCAAAGTATCATTGAAAAAAATTTTAATGCTAAATTGAAAATAATGATTACTAAGTAATTGTACTTGACATAGGATTTAAATACCATTTAAATCATTACTTTACTGGTTTGTTTGAAACCATTCATATGACATCTGTTATCTTGCACAATAATTATTCTTATTTCATTATTTCCTTTTGAAACAATATTTATTTATTTATTTATAAACAGTCCCCTACCACATACATTGTATTTTAGTGGCAGGTATTTAATTCTTATATTATGATATTAATTATAAATTATATTTTTTTATTTGATATGACTCGACCAGGGTTTGCACCTGAAACCCTTTGATTAAAAAGCCGACGTCCTAACCACATCACGACCAATAGGATAATTAATAATTATTAATAATAATTTTAAATAAATATTTATTAATAATAAAGTTTTAAATTTGATTACTTTTTTAAATCTTATTTTTAATTAAGATTAATTTTAAAAAGGGTTCCATATTTTAACTCAAACTTTCAAATTTGAATCGAGATTCTGTTTATTTATAAAATTTGTATTAACATTTCTAATTATTATTTTTTCATATATTCCATTTCCTACTTCTTATAAAATACAAATAAAATAATAAACAAAATAAAATAATAAGTTTGGGATAATTAAGGTCGGCTTTTCTTCACTTTCTAGATTTTTATACCGGAGTATGGGAAAAAATTTTTCTATTATTTTTCTCTATTCTCTATTCATTAGTCATTACACTTGAATTTATTCATTTTTCTTAGTTTATCATTTTTTTTTTCAGAATGAAAAACTTTTTTTTTTTTTTTCTTCCAAAATTTTTATTTTTCTATTGAACAAAAGAAGACCCAGAAAAAGTTACACTTCATAGATGGAAATTCTTTTTGGGGTCTTCATTGTTCAACATTTTGAAATTTTTTGGTAAAATTTTCCAAAAAAAAAAAAAAAATTTCCAGAGTTTTGGGGATTTTTAAGTGCAAGGGTTGTTATTGAGAATTGAATATATGAAATTGAAGAGAAAAATTCGGAAAAACAGGGGGGAAAATTAAAATGTTTTGATGGGGTTGGAATAAGAGTTTTTATTGTTTAATCAAGAAAGGAAAAAATTCAAAATAGAAAATAAAGGAAAATTTTTTTTATTTGATTGTTTTTCCAAAATTCATAAAAAAACAAAGTAAAAAAAAAACAATGAAAATTCCGATAATAAAATGAAAATGAAAAGAACTGTAGAAGAGAATTAGAAAGAGAATGAGATATTATAATAGAATGTAAAGTATTCATTTGAGTTGTAAAAAAGGTGAATGATTAGGGCGTGTTATACAAACTCGTTAGGAATGTAATTTGCATTTGGTTTTTTTGTTTTTTTTTTTTTTTTTTATTCTTTATCCAAAATTTTGTAAGCATGCAAGTTTAGTTTTTTGGGGTTGGGGTCTGGGGAGGTTTACTTTTTTAGAGTTAAAAAAACCAACAATTTTAAAAATTGAAATTCAAAATATTCAATCAATGATCAAAGTTTTTAGAAGTGGATAAAAACAAAATTAAAAAATTTAAAAAATAAGTGATAGAATGAGAAGAAGAGAATTAAATTTACGAAAAACCAAAAATTTAATTAGATTTGCAATAAAAAAAAAAACCATAGAATTTTTTGGTCTACCGGGTTCAATTGAAAAAAAAAAAGATAACTAAAAACTCTTTTATTGACCATTTTTCTGATTTTGTATGGTACAATAATGTAAAAAACCAAAAAATTAATTGTAAATTTGTATGTAAAAGTCCAGGAACAAGGCATTATTCAAAATCAAGAGTTTTTACAGGCACATGGAATATTAAAAAAAAAATAATTTTATAAAAATTATTTACAAATTTTTGCTAGAATATTTTCAGAGCCAAATTTGTAAAAAAACTTTAAGAGACTCAAGTTCAGTGCGCAAAAAAAGGAAATCCAGAGCGCAAACGAATAAAAGTATTTTAATATGTTAGAAAGAACATTTGACATTGCAAACCAGGCCTTATTATTATAAATTTGGCATAACGATAATGTAGCTCAAACTGTGAACATCTGTAGGGATCCCGGTAGTTAAAATTAACAATTAAAGTTTGAAATAATCCTTAGAAAATTTTACGTACATTTATATCAAAAATAGTAAGGGCATATTGATTTTTATTAAAAATTAAACAAAACTTGAAAGTAAAATTTAATTTTTTGTCTAAAGTAACCTATAGATGCCATCTTATCTCTTGCTGGTAGTTATCTATTAATTAAATCTGCCGTAAGATTTACTAATTATTGTTCTCTTAAATTCTAGATCTTTTCATTATCCTTTGATTGAATTATCTCTGGTTCTAATTTTGAACAGATCGAATCGTTTCTCGATCTTTATAGTTCAGGAGTTTAGAAAATTTATATGTAAGAAACAACTATCTATGGTAAAAATTTAGCTGGACAGCTGTTTAAGCTGATATTCGTATGCATATTTTGAAAAACAACATGTGGTATAAACTTAAATTGAAAAGAAAAAAAAGAAAACAAATTAAATAAAAAACCAAAAATTATTTATTTAAATTCCTTTTAAAATTGTACCTGTGGTATTTAAAGTATGATACAATTATTTGAGGTTAAATAAATATTTTTGGAAAATGGGCATAAAATTAACTTTTATTGGATTGGGTTTTTGCGTGTTTTTGTTGACAAAACGCAAATATTGGATTTAAAAATTTTAATTTTAATTTTGTATGTAATTATTATTTATTTAAAACTAGGTCCTAGATTGACCATAGCTGTTACTGCTTCATTTTCTGCACATTTTATTAACTTAATGTGATCATGGTGATTAAAGTACCGGGCTTTCATTCAAGAAGCCGGGTTTCAAAACTAGTAAAATTGAAAAAATTTTATATGGTTTTCCATCCTACAATTGGCCAGTGGGTTTAAATAATTAAATGTAATTAAAAAAACAAATTTTTTAATTACATAGTAATAAAATTTAAAAAAATATTTATAATTATATTAATTTTTTTTTTTTCTGGCATATAGCTCAGTAGTTGAAGTGGGGGCTTTTCAATCGAAAATTTCGTGTTCAAATCATATCTAATAAAAAAATATAAATTATAGTTGATATCGTAATAGTTTATATCATAATATAAAATAAATTTAATTGCCACCCCTGAGAAGGAAAGTTAGATTCACTCATTTATCACATTGTAGCAGCGCATTGTACATAAAATAAATAGATAAATTAATTTTTAAAAAATGCATAAATGTTATCAAGTTTTAATTAAAACAAAAATTATTTTAATATAAATTAGCTAATAATCAATTACTTAAAATTATTGCGGCAATTATTACATCAATAATTTTTAATAGGTAATTAGTGTTTCTTTTGACTAAATTTATTATTGTGAATTGAAAGTGACATTTAAACTGGTGTGACCGTTGATTGTATATGAAGTCTAGTTAAATTTCTATTATTAAATTTTTTGAGTTTAAAGTTTTTAAAATTTTTTTTTAATAGTAAAAATAGTATTTTTGAGATTATTTTTAATTAATTTTATCGTGTTACATAAATTTTCAATTTTAATGAATTGAGTTTTAATGAAGGTGAAAGAAGTATGTAACTACTTATTAGTTAAAAAACTGGAAAAAGTATTTTAAATGCTCTCAAAAAACTTTCCAATAATTTAATATTAGTAATAAATAGATTTTTAAGTAATTTTTAAATTACCAGGGTATATTCTGATATATTTTTAAGTTCTTCCGAATTTTATTGCAAATTTATTCTAGAACTTATCTTTAACTAAAAAAATTTAAGGTGTGAAAAAAAAAATGTAATCCGGAAATCAAGAAAATAAAACAGAATAAAAAAAAAATAAATAAAATGAAATTAACTTAACTTTCTAAGTAAAATTTATCCGGTAAATTCCCATATCATTGTTATAATTTTATTTTTATTTTTGCAGTTTGTTAACAAGTTTTAAAAAGTGTAATTAGTAATAACTTTGAATTAACAAAAAAAGAAAATCTTTTATAATATATTTCTACTTTTTATTTTGGTAATCATGATTTTCTTTTAAAAAAATTTTCTTCACTTTTCCCAATATATTTTAAAAATTATTTGATTTCAGTTTCCTTTTGTCTATCTATCTGGCCGTTGATTTAGAAAACTTGTACTACTTACTCTAAGGTATCTAAAATCTTTGAATTCTAACAGAGTCTGGAGTCTGATCTCGTCATTTAGTCTACAGCTGTTACGATCGTATGTTCGTTTCGATGGTCTGCCGTTAAAAGGATTTAATTATTCATCAGGTTTTTAAAAATATGCTGAGTTTTAAAAATCAATCATAAGTCCTATAGTTTTATGGAACTTCGTGCTTAAATTTGAACATTTCTATTTTTCAAAATTCAAACGGGAACACTGTTCTAGAGAGAATGTGACGTTTAAAAGTAAAATGTCAATGTCAAATGTCATAAAAAATGTCACTTAAAACTAAAATGCATATAAAATTTCCTAAAATTTGTTAGATGTTAACTCAGACTTAAATAGGAACATTTAGTATGTGTATAGCTATAGTAAAAGTTTATTCGTTGATTAGTTGCCTTTAATGACTGGGGTCCGATACTCATTAGCGTAATCCAGAGTAGCAAGTTAGTACCGTTTTGTTACTACTTCCATGACCACAAGTCTAATAAGAGACTATTCAAGTTTTATTCAAGATGCAATTAGGTAGCTGCTGGATTGCTTGAATCTCTTAATGCAGGTATAGCAACAGTTATTCTTCTCTTTAGCAATTCTTCTAGCAAGCTCTTGAAGAATTTACAGTTAAAGTGAATTTTGGTTTCTTTCTTTTTATGTTCAAAACAGCTGTGCTATGGATTAAGTAAGGACCTAGTAAGGACGCATGATTTCAATTGATCAATCTCCACTCAAACACCCTGGATGTTTGTCTTATAAGTTTTATTATTATTTTTAGAAGACCTTAGTCTTAGAACTCACCTTGTTTTAAATCTTTTTCATTATTTTAACATTAATTTAAAAATACAAAAAAAATAAAAATTTCAGAAAATTTCTTTGTTTTTTTTGGAAAAAAAACTTAATAAGAAAATTTGAAATTAACAAGGAAGAAATAAATTTTGAGAAGATGAAAAAATAATTTGTTTTTAATTCCGTGGAAATTTCAAGGTATTCATTTTTTCATTTTACTTCATTTCTTGTATCTTTTATTTTCCTTTAGTTTTTCTTTTATTTTGAATTTTTTGTTTTTCTTTTGTTTTGATTAAATCGGGAAAAAGTTAATTTTGAAAATGGAGTAATTGAACTAAAAAAAAAACAATAGAAATACAAGATTTTTATCATAGTCATCATGATCCCATATAGAAAATTACCACAATAGTACAATATTTCATTTTGAGTTTTTTTTTTAATTTTTATTTAATTTTTTTTTAAAAATAAACTCGGAAAAAAAAATTTTTTTCGCGGGTGGCTAGAGGATTGAAGAAAATTTTTATAAATGAAAATATAAAGAAAAACTTATAATGAAAATCCAATTACATTTTTTTTCCAGGATTGTTTTCATTTATATTAATTTTTGTTATTATTATTTTTAGTTTTTCTTTTTTTTTTTTGTATTTTGTATTTCAAGTCTATTAACTCGATTTTCTTCAATTATAATTGTTTAAAAAATTTGGCAATATCAAGGGAATATTTTATAGCGTAATTGGAATTGTCAAATATTCACGAAAATTACAAAGTTTCAAAATAAAAGTAAATTTCTTGTTGTTCTGGAAATGAAAAATTTTATGCAAAGTAATCAGTGGTAATAAAATTGCCATTTAAAAGTTGTCAAGACTTTGTGGTTTATACAGAAAGAATACAGGTTACTTCATGTAGATAAAATGGCTCTTACAAATACAATAAATCAATTCCTTTTATAATATTATTATAACTTAAGATATTAGTTAACTTAAGAACTCATCATAAATCGTGTTACGCCATGTGGATAGTTCAACTGTGTAGGGATGACTGCATCTGGTGCCCTCCTTTATTCTCGTTGGAAAATTTTATGTGGAGGCATTATTTGTTTTATTTCTTTGGAACAAGTGTTTTTCTCCACTAGACATTTAATCTTTTAGATCTACAGTTTTAGTGTTTAGTAGAGTTAGCTACTTAATTCATGTACAACAAAACCTTCAAATTGTGATACAGTACTTCTATTTGTGTTATTCGGCTATTACTCTCCCATGGGCAGAATCAAAACTCCTAGAGCGTCGTCGACTTTATGTAATATTTCTGAATGTTTAAAAGGACAATTAAAACCTAGGGTTATAAATTTATATTGTCATTATTTGAATGAAAATATAATACGATCATGTCACGAAGACGACGAACAAAACCGGTTATTCGTTTAATATTTCATTTCTAAAAAAATGTTTTTAGTATTTTATTTCTCGTTTTTATCAAATTATTGTCTTTGTATTTTTATTTTTTTTACTCTTTTATTCTCTAAAGAAAATTTATAAAGGAAAATAAAAATCGCTAAAAAGAGAAGAAAAGATTAATAAAAAAAATATTGTATAAAAATATATAAGGTGCAGGGTCATAACTCCCAAGTTCATAAGCTCTTTAGGGAATGACTCATTTAGTATGATATAATTCTCCAAGAGACTGTTGCCTCCCTTTAAAATATATACGTGGAACATAAGTCCCTTGACAATCTGGTCATAAGTTCCATTTATAAGTTAGGACACATTAAGTGAGTTATAACTCCCTTTACTAATTTCTAATTGCAGTTATAACATCATATAACTTAGATTGAATACATATTATAATATATATTTAAGTCGAAATTTATTTTGAAATAATTTCTGAAAGTCTTTTCGGATCTTTATGATTTAATTATGATAATATAAAAGTATATAAGAAAAATATTAGATATAAAAGAATATAATATTTGTCTATGCGGGATTCTGTATTAGGATGCCAATTTAAGTTGGTTAAAAAATCAAAGATGGCCCTTCTTCCTGAGCATTTAAAAATGTTTGTATGCGAGACTTTGGTTTCAAAATCAGGTTTATGATTTTATGAGGTTTTAGGTTTATCAGGTGTGTAGGTTGTAGTATAAATTTAGTTTATACATAAAATTATTATTGTTTTTTCAATTTTGGAAAAAGATAATACCCTTGATTTCGAATCCAACTCCAAAATGCGTGCCAAAATGTATTTTTACGGATATTTGTATAGGTCACTGATGTTATATGATTAAAATTAATATTTTTATTTGAAAACTTTTCAGCTTAGAACTAAGTGAGTTTTGATACACCACTCTAAGTCGAAACTCTAAGAGTCATAAGTGCAATAGGAAGTTATGGCTCATTGTATGAATCTTAAGTCCTTTAGAGTCATTAAATGAGTTATAAGTCCCTAAAGGAATTATGACTCTGGGATTTATAACCTTGCACCAATAAATTGGTATTTCATTGTAATGAAATGGATTTTGATCCTTTGGTGAATTTTAGAGAGTTGTTTTTCTTATTTTCTTTTGATTCTTATATTAAATGAGAAATAATAGGTTGAACAGGAACAAAAACCCATAAAGTAAATCGGAAATAATTCTCTCGAAACAAGGATGTAATTATAAAAAGAAGTTCCAGGTTAAAAAAATTGTATTATAGTTGTAATATAAAAAAAAGTATTTTGCTTTGATTTTGGATTTTGGTTTTTCTTCCCTTTATCCCATTTTTCTTTCTTTTCAGGTCCTATTATAGTTATTTTGAAATTTATTGTTTGGAAAATTCTTCTAGTTAAATTGTCCAGTTCAAAGGTTGTATTATTTGGTTTTAATTTCGACGTTAATTTTATAATTTTGTTCTGTACATTATTGTAAAGATTTTTTCAAACCCTTTTTAAAGGATTAAATTTGAAGGTTTCAAATTTTATTATGGGCGAATTAAGACATTAATTTGTTCTTTAAAATATTAAAATTTATTGTTGGAATGTCAGTATAATGTAAAGAATTTAATGTGCTTTAAAAGAAGGATTTGTAGTACTGAGTTTTTTGAAATAAAATACTTCCAAGAATTTCTATTAATTTATAAGTAGAAAGTAAAATATATAGTAGAAAATACATATTTCAAAGCTTTGTTTATATTCTATAATAGTTTTTTTTTAGCTTTAACAATCATATAATAAAGTGAAATGGTAATGGCTTTAATTGGAGCCGTTTTTCTTCACATAAGATAAAATTTTCGGAAGCAGTTAATTTTTAAAGTCTTGTTTTTTAATGTGCTCTTCCTTGTGGTAAAATAACACACTTTCTTCCCAGTGTTTTGTGCTCTATCTTAATGATTTCAAATTAATTTAATTTCTGAAAGATTCCAAAAAATGTTTAAAACCATTTAAGCAAATTATTTTTTTCGAGCTAACTTAGGAAAGATCAGCTACTTAGCACTTCCATTTATTTTCTGTTTTGGACTGTAAGCTTTACGTAGAATAACGACTTTTTAAGTTATTTGCTTTAAATTGTTTTTTTTTCAGCATTTGTGGAACTAGCGTTACGGTTCTAATTTCAGGTTCCTGGAAATCGACAGAGGATTTTCTTAGCAATGGCAGAAATGACCTGGATGATCTTATAATTACATGCTTCATCCATTATCATTTCTTTCTTATTTTTGTTTCAAATATAAATTCTTGAGGTTTTGGAGGTTACTTGGATGCATGATTTATAATATTCTTTGGTAAAAAAATTATCCCTCTCCAAATTTAACTTAATAAATCCCACAGATTTTGTTTTGATATTCTCTTAAACCAGAATAATCTGTATACAAAGCGCAGACATTTTTGAGGTTAAAACGTTTTCTAAATTACCCTGATCTAGAATTCGTGTAAATAATTATATAAGATCTAAAATTAATCAAGAGATATTTTATTACATAATTAAACCATCTTAAACCTAATCTAGATTTATAAAATTTAAATTAAGAATTTTATACTAAAAATATTAATATAAATTTTAAAATTAGAAACTATACAGTTTAATTAAAATGTTTTCCTTAATATAACTATGAATCTAATTTATTTAATCTTTTACCTTTTGAAAAATAAAATTAAATGTTTATTTTAATTATATTTAATTAAATTTCACTTTTTTTTTTCCTTAAAAGAAATTATTACAGAAAAAAATTTTATAAAAAGTTTTTTTCATCCTCTGCTCACCTACTCTTCCTCACTTTTCAGTTTTGTTGTTTAAGTGATTTACAAGTATATTTTTCCTTTAAAAATATTTAATAAAAATTAATTTTATTTAATTTAAGTTTTTTTTTTTTTTTTCAATGGGAAAATTTTTCACTCAAACAAACCATAAACAGAATTTTCTTTTTTCCCTCTTTAATTAGAGGCGGCAGTTTATACACAAGTACTTTGGATATACATAGGTACTAATAATCATCATCATTATTTTTGTTGTAATCGTTATCTTCTTCTTTTTCATCATTGCAGTAATTTCCGATTACAAGTAATTTGTTTATAACATTAACCATTTGAATCCCAAGAAAATGTTAAGTGGCTATAAATTGATTAACTTTTGTGAGAAGCTTTTATGATATTTGTAGCAGAGGTGTTCTTTTTTAAATAGCAGTAAAAAACCAATATTTTACACTTACTGGAAACTTAAGTACTGGTCATCCCCAGTATTTTTCCGGTACCATCAGTAAATATAACTGTTATACTAAGTTATAAAATTTGCTTTACCATTAAAAATTATTTTAAAGTGAATAAGAGCTAAGATACTTTACATATTAGGAGAATATTACATTAGAACTTACTAATTTACTGGTGTTTACTTGTCGTACTGATTTTTACTGCTGGTACTGAAAATATACTGGTGATTGCCAGTACCATTATTTTTACTGGTTACTGCTAATTTTAAGTACCAGTAAATTATACTGGTACTGGTTCTTAAACAATTCTCCAGAAAAAAATATTGTACTGGTACTGGTACTGGAGGGTGAAATACTGTAATATGAACAGCTTTGAGATGTAGGAGATTTGATTTTGTTAAATAAATTTAAAAGATTGAATACGTACGTCATAGTGTTGAAAATGGGATCAAATAAGTTATACGCGATTTTTACTAAATTAAATCAAATGATTTAAATATATTGCGCATGAAATATGAAATATATTGCGGTTTGAAGTAAATTGTTAGTAAAATTTAAACGTTTAGATGTGGAAAGTACTCCTTTTTATATCCTTCAACACCCTTGATGGACATTATGTCTTATCGCTACTTTTCAGTCATCATACTGCGAAATCAGGTTGGGTGCTTACCCCATTATTCCGGTCAAGGAGGTAGGTTCATTTAGTAAGTAAGAACCTCATGCTAGGCGTTTAGTTTCTAGTTGTTCTTTGAAGGTTTTTTCCTTCCGTTGAAAATAAATCGTCTTCAAAACATTGAAATATGGTTCCTCTATCAAAATCTGACATTTAGTTGCGGTACTAGACATCAGTCAAAATCTGATATCTACTTACAATTTTAAAACAATTTTCATTAAAATTTGATTTAGTGGATAAGTCGGCAGTATTATTTATATTGTCGGTGTTTCGAATTATTTAAGAATGTCTTCGAAAGAAATGAACTCGCCTCTTCAATCAAAATCCAAGGGTCTAACTTACTAAATTTGGCTTTATATGCTATAAATTTGATTCTTATGAAAAACCTCCCGGCCGTAAAACAGTTAAAAATAAAAATCTCGAAAATAAATTAAAATCATTATCTCCTTGACGTATAAGTATAGTATTTGAGTATTTGATGTGCCTTTTTTGTTTTTGTAGCACCTTTTTTTTCGTATTTTCTCTCAAAGTGTTGTTGTGTTAGAACGTTCTATAGATATAATCTTTAGTTAAGAACGTTCTATAGGTTTTTTTTCTTGTTATTTTTCGAATGCAGTCAGAAATACAAAAACAACCTTTAGATTCTGGTGTTACTTTGTGTCGGTTTAAGATGAAACTTTTTCCGATAATTAAACTCAATTTGTCCAAATTTTTTTAATTTTATTTTTTTTTTTTTTGCTTTTTTTATTTTTAATTTAATCCTTTAAAAAAAATTTTCTTTTCCCATTGCTTTCTTAATTTTTTATGTTTTATTTTTTTTTTTTAACTAAATTTTGAAATTATTACTTTTATAAATAGTTCTATCTCTTTTTTTTTTGTTTTTGTTCTCTAAATGAGATGAAAATTCTTTTCAATTTTTATTTTTTTAATTCAAAACTTTAAGGACGATAGGTTTGTTGTATTGTGTTGGTTATATATGATCATTAAATAAATTTGGTTAAAAAATTTTATCATCATCATATTAAAAAAGATAAAGGATGAAAAGAAAAACTTAAATCTTAAGTTAATATTTTTAAAAGGTAGAAAATGGAGCATTGACGGAGGAAGGTATAGGAAAGCAGGGTGTAAAGTTAGTCTGGAGAAAAGAAGAAAAAAATTAAAACTAAAAATGTAAAAGAACGAGACAGAAAATAAAATAAAAATTAAAAATATATAGAAAAAAAGAAATCATGACGGATTTATAGATGCATTCAAAGTCATATAACTGGAAACCTTATTGAAATCTCCTGCTTATTTTTTTTTGTTAAACAAAAATTTTATATATTTAATAAAATTATGTTTTCTTCAATGTACAGTGTGATTACTAAGTTTTTAAATTTATTTAATAAATATGGAAAGGAAATTCAAGAGCAAAAATTACAGTATCATAGAAATAATTACCGAGCCTTGAAATTTTATTAAATGTTTGTTGGTTGTGGGACCCTCAAATTGTATTTAAAATTCCAACTAGATTCTATAAAGTGGGAGATGATTAAGGTTTGATATTTTTTCACACAAAATGATTTTTAAGAAACTGTTCGATATCTGTAAAAATTTAATAAAGATTCAGTAAGATTAAACTTGAAAAAGTGTCACTTAGCGCTCGAAATTTGAGCGATTGCAGAAGCGAAATTCGCCCGTTTTCTGCGAAGACACTAAAAACTACACTTGAAAAGATTCTTATGAACTGTTTAATTTCTTTTAAAATTCTATTCAGATTCAATAAGATTTAACTTGAAAAAGTGTCACTTAGCGCTCGAAATTTGAGCGATTGCAGAAGCAAAATTCACCCGTTTTCTGCGAAACACTAAAAACTACACTTGAAAAGATTCTTATGAACTGTTTAATTTCTTTAAAAATTCAATACAGATTCAGTAAGATTTAACTTGAAAAAGTGTCACCTCGTGCTCGAAATTCGAGCTATTGGTGAAGCGAAATTCAAGTGTTTTGTGCGAAGTCACCCAAAACCACTTTAGGATTTGAAAGCACTAAGAAAGTGCTTAATGTCTTTTTAAAAGTAATATAGATTCAGTAGGACAATATTTGTAGTAATTTACCTATAGCTCATAATTCGAGGGATTGTTGCGATAAATTACTATTTGTTTTAAATTAATTATATTAACCGTTGGTTTTCATATCACTAAGTTCTAAATAAAATTATTCACATTGTACTTTCAAAGATTTTCTTTAAGTTTATTTTATTTTTTAATTATATTTATGATGATGAAAAACTTTTTTGTTGATGCAAACTTTATCAGTTTTTAGAATGATGCAAAATAAAAAAAAAAAAATTATAATCAAGCACAAGCAATAAAGTGAATACTTTTCACTCAAAAAGTATTTTCAAATATTTTCGTGCGTTTTGTGTCCTGTACATGATTTATAAAATTGAAATAAAGCTGCCTTCAAGCATTTTATATCGTATATTTGTTGTATTAAGTTTAAAAGTATTAAGTTTTTTGATGTGCTGTATGAATGTGAGAAAAATTATATTTTGAAAATTCCAACGCTTTACATACATACATTTACATTTTACATCTATCTTTTACATTCAATTCACATTTCTTCTTAATATGCATTTATAGTGATGGTATAGATGGTAGTGATGGTATGGTTTATTTTAAGAAGATATTGAGATAGGAATAGATTTTGTGGAGAATATGAATGTCTACGATTATGAAGCCCTTAAGGTATATCACAAAACTTTTCTGTTATTTTTTTTATTCGAAATACGATAATACTTAATGGTGGAATAATTAATGAAGTTTTTCTATAAAATAAAATAAATTCTTATACCTACTTTTATATAATTTATATAATAGTAAAAAAATAAATAAAAAATTATTTATAATTTAATAAATTATTGAAGTTTTCAGGTTTGAAATTATTTATAATTCATTTAGAAAATATGGAAGAAAATTGATGGGATGTGCTCTTTTAAAGGATTGATTGAAATTTAAGATGCATAAATATTTCGAAAAAGGAAACTAATTTTTAAATAGTGATGATATTTCTATCGAATATTCGAAATAAAATGTTTCAGGAAATAGAGAAAGGAAGTATATCTATATAATTGATTTTAAAGGGAAAATATAATGATGGTATTAGAATAAAAAAGGAAGATATTAATAGATTAATGTAGATAGTTCCTTCTATAGTTTGAAGCGGAATAGTGGAATTAAAAGATTTTATTATATACAACCTTTACTTACTACGAGACAATCAATTTAAATAATCAAATTTAATTTAATTTTGATTATAATTACATCAATAAATATCTTGGGGTTATGAAATTAATTCGATTTAGTTTAATAAATTTAATGATTTTAATTAATACTGGTCCTTTTTGAAAACTTTGAAACTTTCAGAAAAATCGTTTTAATTTTAAGTCAGTTTAGACGTCCTTCCATCACCAAAATTGATGGATGGATGGATGAAAAATTTTGCGCTGCTGATTACTATTTTACACTTATTATAAAGTAATGAAGGTTTCATAAATGATGATATTTTTAGAATTGATAATCCATTTAAAAAAATATTAAAGCAAAAGTTTAAAACTAGCCTGCAGATAGTGCCGGGAGAATCAATTCAACTTGGTTGATTTTGACATTTTTCAATTCAACTCATAAATTTCCGGGTTTCGGCTAAATCAGTTTTAACAGCAAAAACTAATTTAAAAGAAAAATTTAGCTTATTGTTTGTGCTGCATTATATTTATTACCAATAATTTTTATAATGAGTTTTTTGAGACTGGACAAATATGATGAAGTTGTAAATGAGCTTAGGCGTGAAGAAAGAACATATTCGTTTAATATGAGAAGGCATTTAAAAGATTTTTCAAATCCTTTGGAAATGGATGAAGTTTTATAAGTTTTTATTTTGAAAAAAAAAATGTGTATGTACTTAATATTAAAATTTTAGATTCAAAAGAAATTTTAGATTATCCAAGCAAGTTTTTATAAATTAAGAGGTGTAAGAACTTCATCTATTCTACCAATAGTTATAATCGTGTGTTGGCTAAGACTTCCTTTGCCAATTAGTGCGTTAGCATCCATTAAACTAATTAATTTTTCTAATTTTTTCCGGTTGCTGAAAAATTTTTTCCTAAAAATATAAATAAAAATTTTCATATTTATATAAATTATTTAAATATTTTATTTACCTTTCTAAATTATGATTCAGTTAAATTTTCTTTAAATTTTTAAACGCAACTAGCAACAAACAAAGCCAATAACAGAATAATGCAATAATATAAAGTCAAACACAAAACTGTAATTGAATTTCAAAGTCGACTCAGACGACACAAATTGTTTTCGCCGACATCGATAGTTGATTCAAATCGATTAAAGTTGAAAGTCGAAAAAAAATTGATTCTCGCGACTCCACCTTATAATTATAATTTTAAAGTAAACTTAATTGAAAAACACTTGTTGTTGTTCTTGTTGTTTAGACGGGGGGGGGGGGGGGGGGGGAATAGCAAGTCTCTCTTACACCTAGGCCTTGCGGCCCGTTGTGCACCCCTCATTAAATACTTTCTATTTATTTATAACTACTATAATATTTATTTTGTTTATATTATATATTTGTATATTTATATTATATTTGGTCACCATGGGGATTCGTAAAGAAAAATTATTTTTCAATAATTTTTTTTTTTTAATTAAATATTGTTTGACCTGACCGGGAATCGAACCCGGACCCCCTCGGTTAATAAGCCAAATGCTTACCCACTGCACCACCGAGGCCCCTGAAAAACACTTACTTTAATTAAAAATTTTTTCAAACTAATGGTAGTCCCAAAGCTTTTATTTAATATTGATATTAATTAAGTTATTTACTTGTAGCTTCTTCAATTTATAAGTAATACATAGGTACTCTATAATTATTTTACATAATTTTTTTTCATATGTAATTAAAATTATTTTTTATTTATTTTAATATTAATTAACAAGTTTTTGAAGAATATTTAAAAATTTTTAAGTTTCATTAAATTTTTATTTTGATTGAAAACTTTTACAAAACTATTTTGCTCTTAAATAATTAACATTTCTCTGTAATATTTACATATTTGTAAATTGAAATATGTACTTATAGTTATTTGCATTTTCTTGGAATATCTTGTAAGTATTAATTAATTATTAAATTGAGAAAAAAAAATTTGTTTTCTATTTTTAAATTGTAAAAAACTAAAATGATCACCGTATCTCCAATAGAAGAAAATAAATTTGACGTTAGTTTGTCAGTTTTATTAAAATGTCATAACAAATTTATTAAAAATATTAAAAAGTCTAAAAGTGATACAACGATCGATGAAAAGTAATGGAGAATATTATTGATTTGAAAGTAAATGAGAATTTATGGATTCATGTTCTTCTCCATCATCATCATCATTACAACATCATCAGAAAATCTATATGTATACAGTTCCAGCAAATATTTGCAAAAGAACTGAAACATCGTGTGGAAACCTTTATAAATATGCATTTTGAACAAGAGATATTTTATTTTATATAAGTATTTTGAAAATTTTATAAAAATTAAAATAATTTCAATCAATTTGAAGTTCTTGATTAAAAAAACTTAAGAGCCTCTCGTGAAACATGGAAAAAATTAACCGATCAGTTTAAGAATTTTCTACAACAGTTTCACTTTTTTAAAATATTTTGAAATGCCCCCAGAATAAAATGAAAATATGAAGCGACAAACTTTATTATTTTAACTTTATATTTAATAAACCAATATTAAATTGGTGTATTAAAAATGCATAACTTTCGCGTTATTTTCGATTGGACTAAAATGAGAATTCTGAATTTCAAAAAACCAATACTCAATAAACAATACTAACAAAGCTTCAACTTCGTACTGCACATTTAAATATAGAAATTTTGATTCTATATGCACTAGGAAGTCAGAGAAATACAAATTCACAATGATTTAATAAACCATGAAATTCAGAACTCTCCCACCGACGTGCTGCCCTTTCTTTTGAAAAATTGAACAAAAATTTAGGAATAGAGTTTTTGGTCTTTTTTTCAATTGGTTTTTAAAATGTTTAAATTAATGCTAAATTTTTCAAGAAAATTTTTTGAATATGTATATAGTACCTATATATATATACAGACATAATTAATTGCAGATTATTTTAAAATTACTGCGACTCCTATTATTAAAGATTTTGGTGAAAGCCGCATTCTATAAAATGGGTATATTTAGTTTCGTTCAGACAAAAGACTGACTTATAGTAAATACATTAATATTAATTTAGTCAAATGTCTACAAAATTCGTAATTATCAATCTCTATTCCATAACTTTCATTTCCTAATCTCGATCCACAAAATTTGACTGAACGTTTTAGTACCTAAGCTATATTCTAAAGTTTGGGAGTGGTAATAGTTGGTTAAATAGTACGCATTAAAATCTTATAAGATTATCTTACATGGCTTTCAATTTATTCCACCTATATGAAAATATCAAAGTAACATAATATTCCTACCTGTAGTCATGGTGATAAAACTAATTTTGAAAGTGGGTAAGTGTAGAAACCAAAGAATAAGTCTACGAATAGGTCTTCTTCTACGAAAATTTCACTAAATAAATTTTATAGTTGATAGTTTAATGACTCAATGGTATTACGGAACTTCTAGATTAGCTGAACAAATTAACAGACGAGGCTGAACAAATTAACAGACGAACTATAATTCGCTTCTATAATATATTAGGAGAAACTTTCTTATATTTTTATTTTTAAGTTTTTGTCAAAGATTTTTATTTCGAAATTCTTTTAAAATATTGAAGAATAATTAATTTATTCTTCTTATGTGTTATTGAAGAATATAAGAATGATTTCTTTATACTGGTTAATTAAATATGTAAATGAGGTTTTAAATTTACATACATGAGTTATACAGTTTACATTTAAAATTTTTTACTTATAGAAAAATAAAAACAATTTTATTTTTTTCTTTTACTTTAAAACAATTTTCAATTAATAGGAATAAATTATTTAAAATACATATTAAAATATTCTTACACTTACAATTCTATTAAAAATTTAATTAGCATCAGCTAGCAACATACCAATCACAGAAAGAAAATTCCAATTGAATTCTTTAACAAAACTTCTCTCACTGTCCTTAAACAGATCTGAAATAGAATTGAAAATACGAAAATAGTTCTATTCTCAAAAACAGAAAAACTCTGCCAAGAATTCCCACACTTTTCAAGGCTTAAGAAAAAGTGTGAAAAACAGTGAAAGTATAACAAAGAAAATGGATGAAATCATTCGAAGAAATATATAAAAGCTTCAGGTGTTCCTGTTCACATTATTCAATCAGATAACCAATATGACACAATCTTTTTTTGCCAAAAAGGATCAGAAGAAAAAAATACAAGAAGTTGAGGAAGAGAAATTCTAAAAAAAAAAAAATGTCCTTTAAATCAAAAGACAATCGTATTGTTCTTATCATACCAGAGAAAATCAGTTTCTGATTTCTATTGTAAAATGAAGAATCAGATAAAAAGTGTCAAATTGTGGTTGAGAAGAACACACTGGAAAAAAGTTTTCTTTTTCTTCTTGGGACTTCTTTTCTTTTCTATTGCACAGGTCTTTGGAAATTTAATAATGCATTAAAATGAAAATGGGTTCATTAAAAATTTAAATTATTAAAAATGTATGATTTTTTGTGCAGTTATTTGAAATAGTTTTCTTTTTAAAATAAGTTTCACTTAAAGTTTCTTTTTATGGAAAAACTTATGGAATTTTTCTAAACTACAAAATTCATATAATTTTTAGAAAGGATTGACGAATAATCGATTTAAGAATTCAAAAAAATTAAATTATAATAAATTTCATTTTCTAGAAAGGTTTCCTATTGCATACGGAGATGCAATGAAGAAAAAATAACGGGTTTTCAATTAAGAAATTTTTGTCCATGCGAAAGGGCTCCTTCAATTTTTTTTTCTTCCGGCTTATAATGCCGTCTTCTGAAGTTCTTTGTTTCATAGTGTCATCTGTCATCTATAAACTGTTATATAAATCAAGGTTTTTAAATAAACAGTTCATTGGAATATTATTTTTGCACTTAGCTGTGAGAATCTTGAAAAGTCCTCCAAATTGATTCTGACATTACCATCTTTCAACAAACTGTGATCTTCGTGTTATTATTTTCACAAAATCATCCCAATTTGATGAAGTTTCTCGTTATCGGAAGTTCATTACAACAACAAATTTTGAATAAATTCAAAATATTTGTATTTACTTTACCTTCCGAAAAAGTTCGATGGGTGCCATTAATCCTGACCACACAGACATGATAAAAGTTTTTGATGCAAAATAAGCCGACCATAAAACTACTTATGATTATAATGAAAATTTATTGGTAGAGAATGTATTTTAGTAAACCTAGAACCTTTGAAAAATTGATCTTTACAAAAGTTTAATTTGGACAAATAGACTGAAACCTAAGGTTTTCTTACTTTATAATACCTTTCAAATTACTGAGGTAAATTATTTAAACTACTAAATTATGGGAATCCAACTGATATTACAATTTAAATGAATTATGGCAGAGAAACTATTTTGTGCAGTACAACCGAAAGACCTTCAAATATTTTAAAGGTTTGGAATGTTTGATAATATTATGCATAGCCTTTTTATTAATTCATCCAATATCATTGACTTTTAAACTAATAATCAGATTGAAAACAAATTATATGGTAGTCAATAAATACTTACCACATTTTAAGTTAATTAGATTAACCTGTACGAACAATCACGTATCAACTGTCTGATCATTGCTAAAGTTATATATCGACATAACTCCAAAACTATTGGTCCTACAAACACAGTTATAATTTTCCCGACCTTGTACTGTCTCAACCTAATAAATTAAATAAGTTATCACTTACGAAAATAGGGCCTATAGTTTCCGAGCTATATAAATATAGCCGAAATGGACGGAACATTCTATGTATAGATTTAGACGGTATAGTTAGAGTAGAGCCAATATAAACATTTTGTAAAAATTACTCATCAACCTTAGTGTTAAATTGAGTAATTCCAAAGATTTGCTGAGATTTAGTTATTACTTATTAGTTTGTTGATAATTATTTTGTTTATTTTTTTTTTTTAATTATGCACCCTCATTTAATTAATTATCCAAAAAAATTTTTTAATATTTGTTTAAATTTTTGTTTTAATTGAAAAAATGAAAATTTTAATATTCTCTTACCTTTAATTTGCATATTTATGAAATTTTTATTACTTACTTATCAATTTTGGCTCAGATTCTGGGGCTTATTTTCCCTCCAAAACTTAAACAATTAATCAGAATTTTAAAATACAAAAGAACCAAAAAAAAAAAAAAAATGAGACAAAAACATAAGTTTTAATTCATAACAGTGAATTAAAATTAAAAGTGAAAATTTATTTGTTATTTTTGTTTACCGTTTTACTTTTATAATTATGAAAAAAAAAAGAGGGGGAAATTTAAAAAAAAAAAAATGACAATTTAAACAAAAAAAAAAAAAAAGGAAAATGAATAAAAATTTTAATTAACTACAATTTAATTACTCAATTTCCTTTTGTTTTTCAACAACTTCCTAATTTTCTTTTTGTTACTTTTAATTTAGTACGGTTTCTTGAACTACTGTATGTTCGTTGGTGTTATGAATTGCTAATTCCTCAAAACTAAGGGTGAAATGAAGTGCGTAAGTTACGACAGACAAAGTGGGTAATGATGTTAAGACCCAAGTAGTTCTGGAAAATAATTATATGGATTTTAAGCAGGAATTATAAATATTCAGATTTGCAATAAAAGGAAGATGAACCAAACTATTAAAAGAGAGTAAAAGCTAGACATACTTAGTTAATTAACGGAACTTCCGAAAGCTTCTTTAAGATTTTAGTATTGTATGACTTTGAGATTTTTGATTTCGTAACTTTGAATTTTGAAATAATGCATTTTATGTTTCGGTCTTTTGAGCTACTGTGTGTTCGTTGGTTCTATGAATTGCAATGAAACGGAAGGAAGTGCATAAGTTATGATGGACGAAGTGGGTAATGATGTTAAGACCCAAGCAGATCAAATTAAGATTTGCGATAAAAGAAAGATGTTACAAGCTATTAAAACAGCTAGGCAGAGTTGATGGATGGTATTGACTTTGAAATTTGTGATTTCGTAATTTGGAATTTCGAAATATGGGATTTTATATTCCGGATTTGTTTATAACAGTTTTGTATTTAATATTTTGTGAATCCTTCTTGGGTTCGATGTCCGAAAATTGGAAGAATGACTAACAAAATAGCGGAACCAACTTTACGTTTTTACGAAATGATTTTTACAGCCAACCAAGCCACGGCTAAAGGATATCTTTTACCTCCTAACAAAATGTGTACATTATTGTAATTCCGACAACGGCTTTAATTTTATTGTAAAGCGTTATTTTTTTTGCAATTTAAATTTTCATAAGTCTTTAATTTATTCCTGAAAATATTTGTATAGGTATATTATATTATATCTGCATATTCTATTATACATTATACAGTAATATCTTTTCATTATTCATCTGATTAATTCATAGAAATTTGTATGAAATCTTTTTTGTTATTGGGTCTCTCTATTGCACCTTCGTCTTCACTAGCGTATCTTTCCCCAGAACTATTGTAGTGTGTTTAAAAAAAAAAAAAAAGTTTTTTATTTTTTTAATTTAAATGCTAAAAAGCTAAAAAAAAATATTTTTAATTTTTTTTTTTTTTTCTAATTAATACAAAAAAAAGAGAAAAAGTTTTTTTCGTCTCTTTCTTTCATTAACATTATTTAGATTTCTATTTTGGGTCTATGTCTTATATACTACTTAAGAATTTGAATATTTATTTCTTTTCTCTTTTTTTTTTAACTGTCTGCGACAAAATTCCTAGCGCCTTTTCACTTTTTTTTTTTCATTTTATATTAAGTCGGGAGAAATTTTATTTTGGGCAAATAACGGTAAAAAAAAGGAAGTAATAAAAAAAAGGTAAGAGGTGATTATTTTTTTTTTAAAAATACTTTGTAAAAGGAAAATTAGTAAGAAACTCGTTAAGAAATTTGTTTTTGTTTTTTTGTTTTTCTTCTTATGGATTTTATAACGGTAAAGAATAAAAAAAAAACAGAATAAGGAAATAAAAATAAGTTAAAAATTTTGAAGTGTTATGAGATGATCCGTTCTTAAGGTGAGAAATTAAAATTACGTAAATCTGGATAATATTAAAGTAAATGAAAAAGTTGTTGTTGTTTTTGTTTTTTACTTATAAATCACATGAGTTTTGTTAATTGTTTTTAATTAAAAAAGAAATAACAACAAAAACTTTGTATAAATAACTTTATTGTTTTAATATAATATGTAGAATGTATGTGTAATTTCAAAAATACCGTTATACATTTTAAAGTATAAATTAATAAAATAACATGAAAATAACATTATAATGTTAAGATTGTTTGATTAAATAGGAGTTTTTAGGAGTTTTAGAAAAATGAGTTGGGAAAATACAGAGTTTATAATAATTGATTGTACATCAATTTTACGGGGTGCTAAAATGGATCTAGATTTAATACCATTAATTGTTTACAGAGGAGCCCTGGTGCAAAATAGAGTTATTGAAAAATAAAATCTCGAACATTACTTAAGTATTCGAATATTTTATGTAGATATTGAGTGTTGATGAAAAAAAAATAAAAGATTATCACCCATATTCTTGAAGACACATGTCATGAACTTAATAAACAAGTGATGGAAAAAAACCATGGGTTTTTAAAAAAGCACATTTTCAAAATTATAGTGTATTACATACTGAGTTTAACTTTGGAAATATTTACTTGGAAATAGTTAGTACTGACTTATAAAATTTACTACTAACAATAAATTTTTTATTTAAAAGTTGTTATAGCCCTTCAATGGGGAAGGTTGCCAAATTTCTCAAGAATCTAAATTTCTCAAGATGGAAAAAAACCATGGGTTTTTAAAAAAGCACATTTTCAAAATTATATTGTATTACATACTGAGTTTAACTTTGGAAATATTTACTTGGAAATAGTTAGTACTGACTTATAAAATTTACTACTAACAATAAATTTTTTATTTAAAAGTTGTTATAGCCCTTCAATCGGGAAGGTTGCCAAATTTCTCAAGAATCTAACTTCTTCCCCCCCCCCCCCCAATCCTCTAATTATTTAGGTTCTAGGAATTAAATTGTGAATTGCCCAAAAATTTGGAATTTTACTTAGAATTTTATTATCTAAGCAAAAATGGGTAAAACTGAGAGACACTTTCTTCAATTTAAGGAACCCCTTTTAAATTTAAGAAAAACCTAAAATATAATGTTGGACCTTTTAATTTTGTATATTAATAAAAACAAAATTGGACAGGTATTCAAGTTACAGGTGCTTAAAAATAGCATAATTTCAATTTTCGTGCCCTTATAGCTCCTAAACAAGGGGCTTGACAAAAAAATGTTGTTAACAAACTCCTACTATTTTTTTAGGATCTAACTTCTCCCAAAATTTCAAGATCCTAGCTTGAACCGTTTAGAAGATATGTGGGGCCAAAAATTTTGCAAAAATTGAGTTTTATATAATGGTAAATTTTAGCACCGGATGGCTATCGGATATATTTAAGCGACATATTTTTGTAAAGTCTATAAAACCAGCTCTCTAATACCGTTTTTGGATTGAAAATAATCCTAACCGAACCCTTGTTATATCAATTTAAATATAGGGCTTTTTTGGAAATTTCAGGGGCTGTAACTTCGTCACCCTTCAAAATTAAGAAAAACCTTTGACACATGTTGAAATATAATTATAGGGCTTTGAATTTTGTCTATCACAAAAAAAAACCTTGGACAGGTATTCAAGTTACAGGTGTTTAAAAATAGCTAAATTTCAATTTAGGAGCCCTTATAGCTCCTAAATAGGGGGCTTCACAAAAAAATTTTGTTAACCGACTCCTACTAACTTTTGAATATCTAACTTCTCCCAAAATTTCAAGACCCTAGCTTGAACCGTTCAGAAGATATGTGTGGCCAAAAATTTTGCGAAAATTGAGTTTTGTGTAATGTTAAATTTTAGTACCGTATGGCAATCCTAAACATTTGTCTTGTAAAAATTTATAAAGCTTATAAAACCAGCTATCATTTGCCGTTTTCAGATTAAAAATATATGTAACAGAACTCTTGTTATAACAATTTAAATATAGGGCTTTTTCCAACTTTGGGGGGCTGTAGCCCCGTAACAGTTAGGGCTACAGAAAAAAATTCTCTACGAAATTATTTTTTTTGCAAAAACTATCCATGGTTAAAATTTCTTTTCTCTATTTCAAACGGTGTAAAAGTTTTTGTAAACATACGGACGGACGGACGGACGGACAGAGTGAAGCTATATAGGCACATTTTTACAAAATTTTTTGAAAATGTGCTAAAAAATGTATCGCATCGCATCACATCTAATTAAATTTATATTTTCTGGAAGACTAGTTAAACTTCTCGTTATCAGATATTTGATCCTAGTAAAACTAGAATAAATATAAATTAACGAATAATATAAATTATGATAATTAAAAATTCCCCAAAAGCTCACCAGGTTCTTATTAAACAATATTAATAATAGTGCAATATTAGTGCAAGCCAAATGGAAACCAAAGCCAAATCGAATAAAAATACATAAGAGCATGTGTAAATCTACATTGAAAACCAAAAATTGACTATAAACGTTTTTATTCCAATAAATTGTTGTACTGTAAAGAAACAATAATAATAATAAGATTTACTAACTTTTTAATAAAAATTATACCTAATAATTTTGAAAGGTCTCTTAACACGTTAGAAAATTGTTTAATATCAAACATATATTGCTATAACGTAGAGTATATTAAACGAAGTTTAAAAACAGATTTCATTGATTTCAAAACCATTAGCATTTTCCCCTAATTGCATAATTTTAATAGACGTTCTCGATGGAAGTGCATAGAATATTACCCTTATACCATTGAAACTGATTTATAAATGGATAAAAATCCCTGAAATGGATAAACAAATACCAAAAAACTATTCCTAGTTAAATGGTTGATAAAAATAAAATTTAAATTATATTAAAATATTATAAAACATTCGGTTAAGTTTAGGTTGAGGTAGGTCAATTGTCAATTTCTGATTAGAAGTTTTAATTTTAGGCTAGTTTAAGTCTTACTGTTTTTAATATAACAAAAAATTATAATTGATTTTTGGTATAACATAAAATTAGATCTTTTGCATTTAAAACTCTTTTAATATAAAAGTAAATTGCTTTAATATAAAGTTCTTCTTTCTGTTAACCTTAATCCAGCAATTTACTTTTAAAAACACTTTTAAATGTGCAAAAGATTCCAATATTAATTATTATGTGACAGACTGAAAAATAAACTTATAGACAGCGGCAAGATAATAAAGAAAACTATTTTGACCAAAGAATAGATCAAAACGGAGTGTTAGTCTTGTAGATTAGTTGCTAAATTTCTTAACATTCTTCAGATTATTGGTTAAATCAATTTTTTAATGTAACTGTAAATTGAACATTGTGTTAATACAGTTTTGTTATTTTCATAATAAATAAACCCTAGCTTTGTTTGAGTATATACATTTTTTTTTAAAAATAATGTATTATCTTCTAGGGGGATACATTTTAAAGCTCCAAAAAAACTACCTGTCAAATTTAGTAGGTTATGTGATTTTGAATTCATTTTTAAAATAGTGATTGCAGCATTTTTTACATAAATTACATAAATTTTAACTAATGAAAAAATGAAGGACAGACTTGAGCAGTCAGCGCTTAAAAAAAATCCAAACAAATTAAAGTAAATTATACGTTTGATAACAAATTTTTAAATGTAATATGATATATTTTCACTTGTTTTAAATAATGTTAAACATTTAAAACAAACAATTTAAAAAAAGTAGCTAATAATAATTATCAAAAACATATAAAAAAAAAATGTTTTAATTAATTCATTATAATATTATTTTTTTTTAATCCTAAATGCATCATAAAAAAAAAATAATAAATTTTAAATTAAGTTAAAAATATTTCATTGCATTAAATAACTTGTAAATACAAAAAAAAAAAAAATTAAAATTGCATTTGCTAATCAGAAAATAATTAAACATGTTTTTTTTTTTGTATCTAAAGTGTGCGATAATTTTTAATGATTCTGCCATTTTTTTTTTATATATATGTATTTTAATTTAATGTTTATGCAGCTGAAGCAGTTAATTTAAACGAATTAATTAGCAATTTTGTAGGTGGAGAAGATTAAAAGTTGATGAACAAATAAAAATAAAAGTGAAATGTATGCAAAAAATGAGATCATTATTGTGTAAGTTGCGACAAATTGCATTTTTAACAATGATAGTTATTTTATTATTTGAAATTGTTAGACCACAGCACTTTGTAATTGTGATTTGATATATTGCGTTTAAACTTGTCAAATCAAATTATATCCATTCGCATTATTAAAAATAGTGTTTAATTTAAATGGTTTTGAATACACGTTTGTTTGCTTTAAAAACCATACAAAAAAATTTCAAGTTTTAAAAGTAGTCAGAATTGAAGCAGATGTTTGTTTCCTATATGATAATTTTATTTAGCAAGTTTAGTACATTAGGCTTTGGTAATGATATAGAATTTTGTAATTGCCAAATTGTATTTTTTGAGGTAACATTACTAAATTGTAGGACTTAATCGAGTCGCGAATAAATTGCGGCTGAAAGAAACGCTTGATGTGACAAGCGGTTAAGTCGCATCATAATTGTAAGCATATTTTGCAATTTTCTATGTTTTAACTTCTTTCATAATTTTAGAAACTAAAGGCCAAAATACTTTTTTTTTTAACTTGAAAAACTAAACTCATGCTTTCAATATTTAGTTGAAAGATATGAAAATTTTATTTAAGGCATACATTGTTATTAATAATAAAATATTCTAATTTTGCAAGCAATAGAACTAGCACAACGCAACTGCTATAAAACACATCCCTCAGCCTGCACTATAATAAGAATATTATTTTGAAGGAAAGTTTGACGCATTTGTGACGCACAGCATTTAAAACGTTAGCGTCGTTAACTTCACCGTTTATGATTATTTTTTATGCGCTGCTTCTTATTGAATATTCAACGCTTCAATATTGAAATTTCACAGGCAAGTAAACTCCATTTTGTTTTTTTTAAACTATATAACGACAAACCATATTATATATTTTTATAATAAATATAAATTAAATATAAATAATAAAAAAACAAAAAAAAAACAGGTGGGTGGTACCCACTACATATGTTATTTTATTTTTATTCAAATTTAATTGGCATTATAATCATCAAAATACGCACTTAAATAAATTTATGCCACAAACTTGCATACATACGTTTAAAAAATAATAATAATAATATGTATGTGTCTATGTTCATAAATATACATAAAATTTTACAATATGCAATTAAAAATCTACCAACCATAACGGTATTATATTACTATAGTTATATTTTATGAAAATTGAATCCAATACGATTTATATCATTTACCTTGATCGGTGGTTGGTGTGCATTTGGTATAAATATAAAAATAATAAAAAAAATTTAAATCGGACCATCGTTATACAGTTACACACAAAAATTTATGAATGTAACGGATTTTTTCATTTTTATTTTAGTTTTAGTTTTGGTTTTTTTTTTTGTATTTTGGAACTGACATTTACAAAGTTTTAACGAGTAATTAGTTTGTCAAAATGATGTGGTAAAGATAATTGATGCGTGTCATATGTTGTTTAAAATCGTTAGTTACCTACTACCAAAGCCTATTATATGCAAACCTAATGATGATGAATATAAGAATTGTTTTTTCATATAAATTTTACCGTAATATACAATCAAAAATTAACTAGAGATAGTGAGGGAGAGAGAGAGAGTGAGATATGAAGAAGGAATATTAGTAATGGAAAAAGAATATAACCGTTAACTGAATGAAAAATCATTTTTCAACAAAATATTGCAAATAAAAGTGCTTAGTAAGCACTTCAAAATCATCTATTAAATACCATTTGTAACTGTAAAACTACTGTACATGTTGTAGATGTGCTATTGAATAAAATGCAATCAAATTGAAATTCAAAACTCTTGTTAAGTGGTACAGAGATGAGAATAATGAAACATTTATATTGTACAGTTAGGTATACCGTGTACCATTCCGTTTAATAGACTTATGATAACATTTTAGGATGTTATTTGTATTAAAAGGGATGCGTAATAGTTAATGGGATACGATGTTTAGTGGAAAATAATCCTTCAATGAAATGAATAAAATTTTAATTTTAATTTTTGTTTTTTTTTTTTTTTTGTTTTTTATATTAAAGATGGCCAATAAAATAATTTTCAATTAAAATTTTCAATTTATAACGGAAAGTATGGGAAACTATAAAATTAAATTGATATTCGTAGTTATAATTTATCTAAAATTTTTGATTAAAATGAAAAATAATGTAAGTAATAAATTGTTTTGTGTTGTTAGTGGTACCTATAATATAAATGTTAATAATATTTAAATCAGATTTAATTATTATTAGTTTTTTGGGTTTATTTTTTTTTTGATATATAAAAATTTCCAATTAATTTTTATTTTTTTTAAAATTGGGTTTTAATTTTTGCAAAGCTATTAAAATAATATCCGTCTAATATCCAACCCTTCAAACAAAATATTGAATATTTGATTATTTTTTTTTTTTTTTTGTTTATTGGGATTGGTGGCAATTAAAATTTTAATCCTAATTTATCGGAGATATAAATTTAGCGGTTGATTTAATATATTAAATATTAATTAGTTAGTGGAATATTTGACTAACCAATTGTACATGAAATGAGTCTAGTCGTACCACAAAATTATATTGGAATACGTACAAGTTTTATGTATGTAGACACTAGACACATATGCAAATATTGAAACATGTACACAATATGTTATAGGAATACAAAGTATTAGAAAACCGCGTGTATTGGTTGGTGGTGGTTTATTTTTTGGATCAAAATAATGACTGGGAATATTTGTTAACATTTTTTTTTTTCATTATATGAAATGGGTAACATTTTTTATAGGAATAGTTGGATTTTAAAGAAATTGTTAGTGAATAGTACATATTATATATAAATAATTTAATTAAAATTTTAAAAATTTTTAAAAAATCTAAAAAATAACAAATTCTGATCTTCAAAATTAGATTTATATTTTTTCTAAATAATAATTGCTTGCTACGTTGGTCTTACATTGCTTGTATTACGTAGTCCTTGCGCATCCCTCTTTCAATACTTTCAATCAATTTAAAAGTAGACTAGTGAAAAAGCCTGTCATACGATAGGTGTAAGTGTAAAAATACTTTTTTTTAATTCTACCGCTTGGTTACTTATACTTTACTTGCTAAGTGTTAATTTTGACAAACAGTGTACGTGAATTAGCGTCAGTTTCTAGTCTTTTATTATATATTAGATTTCCTATTATTTTAAACCCTAAAAAATTAACGAAAGAAGTAGAATGTTACGTGTAAAATTACAGCAGCAGCAGCAGTTTGTCTTTAATAATATTTAGATAGGTAATAATATTTATTTTGTTTATATTTAATCACCAAGGGGATTTTTGAAGAAACCTGTACGGGAATTGAACCCACACTTCCTCGGTTAGTAAGCCAAATACTTTCCCACCAACCTACCGAGACCCATTACTTGTCTTTTTTGTAATAATCTTAATATTTTGAATTTCATATAATACTGATAAAGAACTGTTATTATTAGTATTTTATTTTTATTGCTCTAGCCAGATGGTTCAATTGCCAAAAGCTCGGTCGTTTTATTTAAAACAATAATTCAAAAAAGTTAACTTCATAAAAAAATCTAATCTCTTTATGTTCATTTTTGAAGAGTGTTTCAACCTGTTATAATACAGGACTCTTTACATTTCCTAGACATACTCTTGATTAAACTTTGATTGATTTTGATATCTTATAGAAAATTTTACGAAAATCTCCTGTGAGTTATAAGAATCAAACTAAAAATTTTATCATAAGGAAATGCATAAAGAAAAATCATTACATTGTGCATTTTCTATTTTTTTCTGGATGAGTGATTATAGAAATTTTAGTGTTAAGTGATTGAAATATAAAATTATAATGAAATACTATCAAGAATTGCTTCAGAATTTTTTTAAATGACAAACTGAAACAGAAAGAAATGAAACATATCTCATTGAAACACTTTTGTTTCATTATGCAAAATCATCGATCAACTGTTTCGGAAAAATATGTGGAAAAATATTTCACAAAACCATAAAATTAATTTTTTTTAATATTCAAAAAATGTCTTGTCTTTCTTGCAGGCTTACGGGTTCAAGCCTTATATTTAGATATTTATAAATTAAATTCATTAAGATATGCCTTCAATCTGAAAACGCGGAATGATAGCTGCTTTCATACGCGTTAAAAAATATATAAAGTAAATATTATAAAACGTTCCCTTATGGTATTTTATCTTACCGTTATGCGAAATTTTACTTTTGGTAAAGAAATTCTAAGTTCAGTTTCCACAATGAGAAATTTCTAAGAAAAGTTCTAAGAAATTATAAATTTTATTTTCAAAAAAAAGTAGGTAAATTCAAAAGATTTTTTAAACACCCTTTAGGTTTCATTACGAATTATCTTCTTATTTTAATACGTATCTTTTAATAATAATACGTTAACAAATATTAAAAGGTGGTAATTTTAGAAGTCTTAGTGAATACTTTAATAAAACTATAGAAATTGTTATTCATCTGACCCAAAACTCGGTTTTAAAGTGGCGGCTTTTCAATCAAAAAGTCTCGGGATCAAATCCTAGTCGGATCATATCTAATAAAAAATTATAATGTATATTAAAAAATAATTTAATAAGAAGTCCCAATGTCAAATTAGCAAAGGATTAATACTATCAGGCAATATTTATTATTTTCTGGTACTAAAAATAAATAAATAAATAAATAAATTGTTATTCTTCACCTTATAATCTAGGCCAGGACATGCGGACAGAAAAAAAGCTATAAACCCATTTTAGTTTAACTTAGTGATGTTGTGTTTAAATTTATCTAAACTCTATTAGAAAATTTAAATAAAATAAATTTAATAAATACTACTTTAAATAATATTTTAATTTTTCCCAATTTTTCCAAAATTAAATTAAATTTTATAAATTATTCAGTTTTTAAACTACAAAAAAATATAAAATAAAAAAATTTGAATTTAAATTCGATATAGATTCTAAATTCAAAAATTATTTAATTAATTTATATTATAGTTTTATTTAATAAATTTATGGAAGAGATTTAACTGATAAAAAAATATGAAATTTATGCATTTTTGAAACAAATAAAAAAAAATAATAAAAATTGAATTTTATAAAAAAAATTTGCATGTATTTTCAAAAAATATATAAATGCAATTTTATTAAATAAGGACATTATCTGCAATTCGCCAATTCACAAAATTTTATCTATAGATAGTGTACCTATTAAAATATATTTTAGTATAAGGATCCCTTAAAACTACATAAAAAATATTCATATGAGTTTAATCCTTTCATATTTTATTATTTTTGGTTTTTAAAAAACAAAAACAAAAAAAAAAAAACAGAACAATATAATAAAAATCCCATACGTATTAAATATTATATGTATTTAATTAATATTTATGTTTGTGGACACCAATTTATAAAAAAAAAAATGGAAAAACAGTATTTTTTACTTAATACAATCTTAGGATATTAGTTCAAGAATTTTTGTAATTCGAATAATTATAAATTAATGTTTTTCTAATTGGCCCTAGAATTGTTTCGTACATTTCAGGTCAGATTCTTTTAAATACTTTTACCGAAAGCGAATTTTGCCTAAGCTCTCTACTTGGACCATATTTTTTCGAAAACGATGAACAATTTCATGTTAATGTGAATGACATTCAAAATTGGGCTATGATTGAAAACTTTTCAATAAGTCTAGAATTTTGGTTTCAACAAGCCAAAGCTCACACAGCCCATTCAACTGTGGCTCTACACGAAGTTTTTGACGATCGAATAATATCTTGTTTTTCTGATTTTAATTGGCCATCCCATTTGCCGGTTTAACGGCTCTTGATTTTTTTCTTTGGAGCTACCTTAATGGTAAGGTGTATGCCACAAGAACCATTTAACAGCGGAAGTTTAATATCCGAAAAAATGTGTGAGAGACCTGAAATTCTAAGAAAATTAATGGAAAATGCTCTGGAAACAGCACGTCAAGTCGTAGCAAATAATAGGCACCATTTGAAAGGTATTATCTTCAAAACTATTGTGAACATATTTTCAAACTATAATCTAAATATTAATTTGTGAAAGAAAGCAGTTATTTTTTAAATAAATCATAACGTTACTTATGCGGCAGACGTTATCACGAATTGAAATTGGTATGTTGGTATCTTAAACATTTGTCATCCGCTTGTTTTGAATGTTTCAGGTATTGTCAGGTCTAGCTCTAATCTACAAAAGAATTCTTTAATTCAAATATTGTATGGCTATGAAGCTTTAACTGTGCCAAAGGATTTTTTCAAATTATGTCACAAAATCTTCGAGGATATTAAGACTTGGAGATAGTTACTGTTTTTCAAAGTTTTGTGTCATAAAATTAAGCAATTTTCAATCCCTTCCAAAACCAAATTCCCTTTCTAATAAGAACAATTCTCTGCATCAGAACATCTTTTACAAATCCATAATTTATAATTCTATAAAATACTTTAAATATCATTTAAATAGAATAAACGGTAAAACAACTTCATAATATTGTCACAATTTTCTGGAATCAGCACAGGTAATTTTAGGACTACATACATACTTTCATATATTTAAAAAAAAAAAAAAATAATAATAAAAAAAAAGGATATTATTATTGAAAAATTGGATCCTTACAAAAAAAAAATAAATTTTTATGCTGATTCAGTTGAATTATAATAAATTTATTATAACGCACTGTGACCAACAAATTAATTATCAAATTATAATTGTATATGTAAAGGATATGGTAATAAATATACTTATAAAATATAATATTTAATATAATATGTATATCTATAGATATTTACATATATATTATGTATATTTAAGTGAAAACATTTTTATTAAAAATATTTTTAATAAATTTTTTCAAAAATAAATTCAGGTAAAGGTATATTGTAAATGAAGGACTCTACAAATTCATTGGTATCCATTTAGCCATGAAACGTTTCAACCCCAAAAAAGACAAATCCTGAAAGTGTTTTCAAGGATTTTCAAGGTATGAACAACTAAAGTCTTCATTCCTATAATACTTTATGTCATAACTATGTTCATTAAGTTCTTAGGTTGGAAAATATAATAAATATGATTGGTAGCAAGGATGCTCTTAACTTTGGAAGAAGGACGTAGGGTGTACAGTGTAGACTTTTGGTTACCTACGGTACAGGTAATAACATAATGTATGTTCGTTCTACTGAATGATTATTCTTTAGACAAATTTAGCATATATCTGCATAATTTCTGATATTAATTTTTGTGAGTTTTACAATTTTTAAGTTTAAAATATTTTTATGATGATGCTGTAGGAAAATTTTTTTAAAAAAAAAAGGGTTCTATAGATATTTTCCGGCGTCTACTGGAATATGAAAAATTAGAAAAGATTTTATTTTGAGAATTGCACACAGCTCTCTCTCTGTTAAAAAAAAATTAATAGTTTTTTGGACAGAATATATTCTATGAGAGATATATGTATGTGTATGTATGTATGTATGTATGAATGTTCAAAAATTTTTAAATAAAGAATGTTTATAAATTTATTATGTATGTAAAGACAAATTACTGAATATTAATTAGAAAAGATGTTAGAACATGAATATTTTAATTAATTTTATGTTTTTTTATAGTTTTTTTTTATTTTGATTATTTTTAGTTAAATTTTATGGTTAAATTAATTTGTAATAGTTTTGGTTCCATATATGAAGTTATGAAGTTATGGTTACAGTTTCTAGTTTAAGATTTTTGTAGTACAGTGTTTTTTTTTGGAATAATGTTAAGGCATACTTAAATAAAATTTATTAATTCATCCATTATAAAACTTTCAACAAGCTAGGGAATTACCGTTATTTTTAAATATACCTAATACTCTACAAGTTAAGACTTTTCTTCAGACGTCTGTAAGACTTCTAATTAATCAAAAGTTAATAAAGTTTTTGTAGAATAAATTAAAATTATGCCGAATTAAAGTTACAGTTGATGTCAAGTCATAATAATTTTAGTTTGAACATTAATCCAATATCTGGAGTTCAAATATTTTTGACTTGTATGTATAGTGGAGTTCAATATCTATTAGACATCTGCAAAAATGTATTCAAAAGCGCTTTCAAAACATTCTGTAATATGTAAAACTTTTTATATTCAGTTTTGAAAGCTTTCAAACCAAATGAATACATTACAAAATTACTATGGAATAGAGTAAATGAAATACAAAATTATTGTAGAATAGAATGAATATGTACTTGTTTAATTTTGTGTACACGAAAATGGAGTATTTATAGTATTTGTATTTATATACCCAGTACACCAAATACAATAAAAAAACTTGTAATATGTAGTATATAATATCCAGTATGTACTATATTAATATGTAAAATGTAGCTTTTCACTGCTTTGTTTGTTCTCTTTTTCATTTTATTTAGAGTACTCGGTGTACTTGGTGTATTTTAAAAGAATTAGAAGATTTCAAATTTGATTTTCAAAACATCAAAGTATTTATGAAAGCCAAGCTTTTCAATATTCTTATTTGAAATACAACTATTAGAATAAATATAGTTAAGTTGTAGTTTGAGTATACACCATATTAAAAGCTTTTAGAACGAATGTATAGAATTAGAATACAGTATTTGAATACATTTGGTAATTTTTATAATGGAATATATTTGTGCAGATCTCTAATATTTATACTATAAAGTATCTGGAGTTCAAATATCTTAGCTGTGTTTCCAGTGAACCAATTGATTGGTGACTTAAAAAAATGGACTAAAAATTGACAACGGACTTGGCATCCTTCACAAAAAAATGAGGGTAAGGCATTCAAAATAAAATTTGCTGAATCATAATTCTTTAAAAAAAAAGTATATTTATTAATACTGCAATATTTCACATGTATAAAACTTGGATCTCAAACGAAAGCTGATCTACTCTAATCAAGTTTCAATCCATTTTCCAAGTATCAAATCAAAATTTTTTAAAATCCATTCTCTTAGAATCTGGATTTGTTTTAATATTCAAAATTTTTTTGTTAAATTTCAAAACGTATATAAATACCTTTCCTGAAAATTAACTTTTCTAATATCTTTAATTAAAACAATCTGATGTCTTTAAGTACTTAATGCCATAAAATCTATACGCAAAATAATTCTAAGGGTAGAAAAAAAATGCATACATACGCAATATTTTCAATTTACAAAATATCCTTAAACTATTAATTTCAATAAAATTATCAATCCTGAAATAAATCTCTGGATACAATATTGCATATGTATACATAACAATTATATATTATGTATTTAAATCTATAGATATTAATAATAAAATTTGTTTAAATAATTTTATAGATAAATTTAAATATTTTAGAATTGAAATTTGTATTTCTAATATTATTATAACATTTTGAATATGTCTCTCTTCAAATGAAACTGAAACTGGATTATTATATCTCAATTTTTTTATATTTTATAATTTTTTGATTTTGTTTTTTTTTTCTTCGGTTTTACTGTTATTTTTATGTCGCAACTTTGGTTTTATTAATTTTCAAAATGGAACTTTGCCAAGTATTACGCAAATTTACATTGAAAAATGTCAATATTTACAATATGTACATAATATAAATGTCCTGCGTTTAAATATTGTATATATAATATGTAATTGTATATGTTTATGTATAAATATATCCTGGGTTCATTTGAATTGTTAACTGAAGGAATTTAGAAAAAAATCAAATGATATTATATATATACTCCTGTTCTTCATTTTCTATCAATTGTTTCAAAAATGTTTTAAAATCAAAAATAACAGTATAAATAAAATAAATAGATATAAAATAAATATCTACAAATTGTGTTATGTAATATTGTATATAATATAATAAAATGTAAATATGTAATATATACAAAGGGAAAATAATATTATGCCTAACAAAATATTTCATTCGTTCATTAGCTAGAAAATCTGATTATTTTATAGTATGACTAAACTTATGTAAATTTATCAAATATAAATAAATCTATTAATAAATATCTATATATATATATATATATATATATATATATATATATATATATATATGTCTAGATTAATTTTGTACAGAAAGATACATAAATATTATTTAATATCAGACTAAACTAGAATGGTTATTTATAAATGCTATATACAGAGTCCTAGAAAGAAATGTGTAAAGATTACAATTGATAAAATTTATTTACTGAAGATTAAATTAGTGGTTTATGAAACTGCATTCGAATTTTGATGCCACTTTAGATTTTATGCACATTCATACATATAGATTATATATATATGGGTATATTAAAATCCTATACTCATTGTACGGATAATTTAAAATTGGAAGATACTAATTGTTTTAACATAAAATATCTGAATAAAAAGCTGGAATAATACGAAAAAAGTCCACAATTTTTTAGATTTTTTTTATATGCAAAAAGTCAATAGTATTATACTTTTTGTAAAAGTCTCCAAAAAAAGAGAGTAAAAAAGTCTCCAAATTTTTCCACCAAGGCGATGAGATACAGCACTATCTTAACCGAACGTCTGCAAGTATGAAAACTGTTAGGAGGGTTTTCAGAGTTAGATACGAAATCAGAGTTAAAATAATTTATTTAGCGGGGGTGGGAAGGTGACAGCCTCCATTTTATTAAATGCTTTTGTTCTGATTTATTATTTATGAAAAAAAAACTAGAAGGAGTTTTAGAGTTGGTTAGAAAGTCAAGAATTGAATAAATTTTTTGGCTAAGGATTGAGAAGGCCAGTCGACATTATATAACATGCGACAATAAGGACAGAATTTATTTAACAGGGGTTCGGACCGCATATTTGTTTCATATTTTCTGGAAAAAATCATTATCTCTGCTATTTCAAGAACCAATTTTTCAACGAAAACTAAGCTGGCTACAGAAAAATTTAAAGTCTCCGCACAATCAACTGAATCAAGTGTCATATATAGTAGTCTATAGTCATATATATGGGACACATTTTACTTGACTTGTTATTTTTGTTTAAAAAAAATGTATGCATATACTCTTTTTAATTTTATGATATTTTTCGAAAAAGTATTGCAAAATACATAGTTCGGAACTGGCCAAATTAGGTTTAAAGTTTCAAAAACTGTCAAATCTCCCCATTCTACTCTATAAAAACACTTTTTGGAAGGTTTTTTATATCCCAAAATACAATTTTTTAAAAGTCTCCAAAATAAAAGAAAAGGGTAACCTAAAATTTTTCTAAGTTTCGTATAAATTTTTTTTAATTTTAGATTTTGGGAACTTGTTTCTTGGTGACTTTTTTACATACAGTCTAGATACATTGAGTTGGCATTATAATGATTGGTGAATTAAAAATACTTTTATGCCAAATGATTTTCAAAGTACTTGTATATAAAGTACTTTATACTTGGTATATAAATTCGAAGGGGATATTATAAAAATTACGGCACATTGGTGGTACATTAAATTTTTTACTAATACTGTTATCTGTGTCCAGGATAGGAATTAAAAATTTAAAATCATTATTATGATTATAAGAATTATTTTACTATGGAATAGTTTAATAAAATTTAAAGTAATGTTTGGGAATAAAAGTTATTTAATAATTATAACATTTAATATATATAACAAATTATTATATTAAAAAAAGGGAATGACCTAAATAAAGGATTTTTTAAGGGTTGTAATAATACTATAATAATAAGTGGTATTAAGTGGAATATTTTTCAAGTGAATAATAATATCGACTTTTTAATGTTAATAATTATTTGGGTCAAATGAAGTGTAAATGAATTGTCGATTTGGGTAATATAATATCTTGATGCATAAGTTGCATCTGTGGCTATCAGTTAGCAAATTCAAATTTCCATTGCTATGAGACAACTAATGTTTATAATTTCAGATAGAAAATTTCTTTTATTTTAACCACTGGGTATTAATGATTAAAACTGTCTAAGACAAATAAATTTAGATATGTTTGAATTATGGTTGAACGTATTAAGTGAAACCAATGGATTAGAGCATTGTCATTAAAATAATCATTGTCATTAAATCCTTCAAGGAACGTTGAACTTAATATATCAATTAAACTAATGCGATGAGAATCAGCACTATCTCAACCGAACATCTGCAAATCAATCATCAGACATTTTAATAAATCTTCAAATCCAACTAGGTACTTGGATATAACAAGCAGATGTAGCAAACATGGTGGATGACTGAGTTCAGAAAGCTTTAGAACAGTGTTTGGAAGATTAAAATCAGCAAGAAGAATTCCACTAATTTCTAAAACAAACACAGCTAAGATACGTATTTTCCAATAATGCAAAAAAAGCATGCTAGTGTATGGGAGCGGGACTTGGTTGCAAATTCGAGCACTATAATTAGGAAGCTACGGGTTTTAATAAAAAAATGCCTAGGAAAGGTGAATTATGCAACTTGACAATTGAGCATTCAATAATGCATCGAGTAAGAAGAAGGAAATGTAGGTGGTTAGTTAGGCGCACAATTTTGAAAAACCCAAAAAGTATATTGAAAACTGCCTCGGAATGGAACCCGAAAGATTCCAAAAAACCGTCTTAGTAGAATAAACGCTGGCGTAAGCTAATAGTAATAGAGCTAACCTTATTGTCCTGAAAATGTGAAAATACAAAACCATAGAATAAAGTTCTGTGGAAGTGGTTAGTGGAAGTAATACACCTTAAATAGAGGTAAGATATTTTTCAAAAGAATATGTGACTTTTTGTTCCTATATACTAAACTTTAAAATTTTAATCCTCACTTTCCTTCAATTGATGAATAATAAAGCGCCTTTAAAAATTTAAATTTTTTATTGCAAATTTTGCTGCAACTTGGTAAAATTTCAATTATCTTAAATTTTTATCCATATCTATACACATATACTCCATTATAGGAAATCCTTTAACATTAATTAGACTTCTATTCCTTTATTATCTCATCTTCAACTTATTGTATATTGTACGTCATATATGATTCATATTTTTAATTAAATTTACCCACCTTTTAAATACCTTAATAAAATAATTGAAAGTTCACCTGTTGCTTATCGAAATCTCTGTTTTTTTTTGTTTTTTTTAATTTTTTTCTTTATCATATAAAATCTTAAAATTTTTATTGTTGTTGAACTTAAAAAATATTTTTTTGTACAATTGTACAACGGTACTTTTAGTGTACAGAGTATGTGTACTTTAGTTTAAGATATAAATTTAATTTAAAAAGAAAAAACAAATATATAATATGAAAGGAGTTATAATCAATATCAATATCATTATCACTCATAGTGTAATCATCATTATCCTTTATAATATCCTTTATAATTTCATATTATCCTTTTGAAAATACACTCAGACCATCTGCAATTGAAAACCAATGTATATAGGTTGATTATAAAGTATTTTCACCGCAAAAGAAAATTGTTCATTGCTTAATGTTAACAATTATGTTAAAACAGTGAAGGACAGAAAAAAGTGATAAATTATTAGAAACAAAAGGTTATTGAATTTTCTATTTGTTTGTGGTTAAAAATTTAATTATAAAGTTTTGGTGTACTTTAAAAAAGTTTGGTATGAGGATTTAAGTTCAACATAAATGAGATCAAGGCGATAAGAATCAACACAAATTCAACCAAAAATCTACAAATCAGTCATTAAATTGAATATATTAAAAATAGCATAACATCCAGGAAGCTGACGAAAACATAGAAAGCGGAATAACAAAAACTATAGAACAGCGTTTTAACATTAAAACCAGAAACAATTATTTAGAGAGAAATATTGAAGATTATTAATAAAACTTAATTTTGTTTTTCAAAATTTACGATCAAATACTCAAAATAAATATTAGAAAACTACATAAAATAGAGGGTACGACCTAAATTTTGAATTTTCTTCTTCTAAAAATTTGGAACATAAATCAAGATCCTCTTCAAAGTATTAGTTTAATGTCAAATGATGAATGATCTGTATTGCATCTTTAAAGTAAAACAACTAGAAATCTTAAGGTGTTAAATCCCAAATATTCATCAAGCACGTACTTGGTGATGAAAATGTTAAATACCCGTGTAAAGCTCCAAATTGCGTAAAAGTTTAAAGTCGTGGGCCGGTAAAACAGGGCTGGTAAAGCAGGGCCGGCGTTTTAGTGTGTTAAAGTCTTAAATAACTGTGATTGCGCTCAGTAACTTTCGATGATTCCCACCAATATTAACTCAGAAAAAAAGGCCTGGCTTAATGGAATATAACACTGATAAGATCTTAAAAAGCTTACAAATGCCATAAATAGTTTTTCAAATAAACTGAACTTGGTATAAAATTCATTTCACCTAATCCAACTATTCCCAATAAAAAATCAATTTACAAAAACTATAACTATTAAAAAAAATCACCTCAATATATTTGTCCATTGCTGTTCGCAACTTTAAAAATTAAAATATCTCAACTTCACATACGTAAGTAAAAATAAAATTAAGAAAATTATTAATAATAATAACAAAAAAATAATAAAACTAAAAAAATTTCTGGAAAAAAAAAACAAATATAATAAAAGATAATAAAAATTATTATCATCGTATCATCGGATCCTTTTACTTTCACCATATACACATTAAATCCACCTTCAAATTCATTTCTTTTTAGCACATTTTCAAAAAATTTTGTAAAAATGTGCCTATATAGTTTCACTCTGTCCGTCCGTCTGTCCGTCTGTCTGTCTGTCCGTATGTTTACAAAAACTTTTACACCGTTTGAAATAGAGTAAAAAAGTTTTAACCATGGGTAGGTATTGCAAAAAAAATAATTTCGTAGAAGAATTTTTTTCTGTAGTCCCGTGAAGAGCTACAGCCCCGTAAAGTTGGAAAAAGCCCTATATTTAAATTGTTATAACAAGAGTTCTGCTGAATGTATTTTCAATCTGAAAACGGCAAACGATAGCTGGTTTTATAAAATTTATAAATTTTTACAAGGCAAATGTTTAGAGTTGCCATACGGTACTAACATTTACCATTGCCCTAAACTAAATTTTTGCAAAATTTTTGGCCAGACATATCTTCCGAACGGTTCCAGCTAGGGTCTTGAAATTTCGAGAGAAGTTACATACTCAGAAATTAGTAGGAGTCGGTTAACAAAATTTTTTTGTCAAGCCCCCTATTTAGGAGCTATAAGGGCTCGAAAATTGAAATTTTACTATTTTTAAACACCTGTAACTTGAATACCTGTCCAAATTTTTTTTTAGTGATATACAAAATTCAAAGCTCTGTAATTATATTTAAACATGTGTCAAAGGTTTTTCTTAATTTTGAAGGGTGACGGAGCTACAGCCCCTGCAAATTCCAAAAAAGCCTTATATTTAAATTGATATAACATGAGTTCTGTTAGGTTTATTTTCAATCGAAAAACGGTATAAGAGAGCTGCTTTTATAAACTTTACAGAAATATGTCGCCAAATAGTATAGGGTTGCCATATGGTTCCAAAATTTACCATTATACAAAACTCAATTTTTGCAACAATTTTGGTCCTGCATATTTTCTAAAAGCTTCAAGCTAGGGTCTTGGGAGGAGTTAGATCCTTAGAAATTAGTAGGAGTCGGTGAACAAAATTTTTTTGTCAAGCCCTATGTTCAGGAGCTAGAAGGGCTCGAAAATTGAAATTTTGCTATTTTTAAACACCTGTAACTTGAATACCTGTTTAAATATTTTTTCCTTAATATACAAAATTTAAAGGTCCAACATTATATTTTAACATATGTTAAAAGATTTTTTTAAATTTGAAAGGGGTTCTTTAAATTAAAGAAAGTGTCTTTCAGTTTTAACCATTTTTGCTTAAATAGTAAAATTCAAAGTAAAATTCCAAATTTTGGTGGAATTCACAATTTAATTCCTAGAACCTAAAAATGTTTGGGGGAAGGGGAGTAGTGAGGATTATATCCTTGAGAAATTTAGCAACCTTTCGAATAGAGGAGCTAATAGGGCTAAAAATTAAAAATTTACTGTTTTTATAAGTAAGCAGTAACTTAGTCACTGACGTATATATTTCCTAAATTAAACGTTAACATTGAAGCTTCAACATTATATTCCGATAAAATACTTAGTATGAAACACTATATTATTTTGAAAATGTGCTTTTTTAAAAACCCTTGGTTTTTTTCATCACTTGTTTTTATATTTTTCTTACTCATCACACTTTAAAATCCGTTTTTAATCTTTACAGTGTTATACACATACACACCAGCTCCTTGATATAATATATTAATATGTATATACTATACAATGTTTTTCAAGTGCTTTGTAAATGAACGGTGAACGTATGCGCTTGTCCTGTCTGTATTTAAAAACCAGTCAACTCATCTCATAATCACTAAAGTATTATTTCGAACAAAAAAAAAATTGAATTGAAACTAAGGCCCGGAATTAGAGTGGCAAGACGTATGAACTATGAAGCATCATATCCTTCTAAATAAAATGGATATTACTAGTGATTTTGTATGTAATTATTAATACAGATCCTTATTCCTTTTATTTTGATAGTTTTCCTAAACATATTATGTATATATATTATATTTTAAAAATTTAATGTGTGTTTGTTAGTAAACCATTTCTGATGAAGGATTCAAAGGATACCTAGTGATGAACCAAGTATAATAAAAAGTGATTTCAATTTACAGAAATATTCAACTGACTTGTTGAAAATTGAACAGAACTAAAAATAAAAAATAATATGAAATAAAATTTTATTAACGGTAATAGTTTTTGTATATATATATATATATACATAGATACTCTACGTCTACGTACTTGGAACAGATATTATGATTCTTTTCAAGAAAGCAAATTTTCTTCTTTAACGACATCAGTGACATTAAAATTGTATGAAAAAATAAAATTTACACGGTGTTTATTTTTAAAATTTTATTTTCATTTATTTCAAAATGCCCTTATAATAAGGACCTCATTTTCACATCATCAGAAACATAGGTATCATAATATACATATGAGTTAATTTAATAAATACAATTTAATTTTATAGTTTAAGTTTTAAGTATTAAGCAGAAGATTTCGGAAATCTATATTGAAATATTTTATTAGAAGCTTTAATGAATAAGTTTTAGATTGCATGATAAATAGTTCCAAAAGCTTTGCATCATTAAATCCTTAGATAAATAAGAAGGTAAGACGGTAATCTAATGATTCTGTGAGATGGAATGAAGTAGAAGATAGCACCATTTTGATTCCATTGAAACCCAGAAGTTCAGATACAAAATCAGTTTTTTGATTTTGTGTTTCGAAAACTCGTTAAGTTGGTGGAGATAAGGCTTTCCCAGTTGAAAGAATTCTGACTCTAGCTATTTCCGGAGATCTGCTAAGAAAGTGCTGAATATTTTCATTATCGTTTGCTTCCTTGAAATTCTTGCAGGAGGTGTTGTTAAAGATTCCCAATTTGCCTTCATGGATGCATTAAGTCTTAACTTATTCTAACAAATCGACGCTTAATGAAATTTTCTATAGGATACTACGAAAAATTTTTAAAGTCGGGTTCAAAAAAATTTTTAATAAACATAGCTTACTAGTACTAGTACTAGTCCTGACATGTAATCTTAACATTTTAGGAGAAACTACTGGTAAGTAATTTCAGTAGATTTGATTGGGGACTTATATAGGTGGGAAAAGTTTCTTAACCAAATACTTAACATAAGAAATTAATAAAGTCAATTAGTTACCGTAGAGTTTATTGATCATTTAGGTTTCTATAAGGTAATGATATCACCCATCTATTCTAATATTATTTTGGTTTGTTGAGTTAAGTTCGCTACTATTTGATGTAAAGAGTTTCTTTGAGAGCTCCTAGTACGACGATGTCGCTTAACTTCTAGGTTGATCTAGAGGTACGTTCCTAGAATTTTTCAGACTTAAAATTTTTCTTAATTCTTAATTTAGGAAATACTGCCTTCTCATAGCTAGTGCTGAGTAATCAATGGCTTAGTACATAATGTAACGATTAAAGAATCTGAAGGCTTGCTCTATAATCCTTGAAAGAGTTGGAAAGGGGAAAGCAACATACATAATACCCCGAAATACCTTATTCTTTTTCATCCCGTACCTTCTTTTCTCACGACTTGTTCAAATGCTCGAATTAAACCACCAGAAATATAGATTTCCCTAAAAATTTAAGAGTTTTTTCAAAGGTTGTCATTTAAAAAAAAAAAAAGAAAATCGTTAAACCTTTTTCTTAGCTTTAGGAATAATACTTTTATGACTTTCAATTAAAATGTATTAATATAAAACAATGTAATCGATACAATATAGTATATGTAGCTTTAGGAGCCCCAATTGTAAGTACGCTTATACAATAAAACTATAAGAACTCAAAAGTATCATTACAATATGTTTGAAAGTTTCTGTTGTAATTCCATTTTTCCTTCTTGTAGTTTGCCTACCTTTGTGTCGTACATTTTTCAAGGATTCAAATAAAATCCTGTACTTTCTTTTTCATTTGTACTTTTTTTTATTTTTTTGACTCCCATTAACGCTGGTACGTGGTGTCTGGTAATGACGGTAATAGAAAAATTTTGCAAAATACAAAAATACATGTGATTATTAACGAATCGTAATTTTGTAGACTTATAATATAGGATATATTCAATTTTCAAGAGCCTAGGCACAGAAAAATATAATTCTATTCACATTTATAATATGTTATGTCCTTAGATATGCCTTGAATTAATCTTTTGTTCCAAGGCATATCTGAACACTTGAAATTAAAAAGAAAATTAAAGTACGGAAACTAAAGATGTGTATAGGAATGGGTAGGAGTAGTATAGTACTTATACTTACATCAGGGATTTTATTATTTTTAATCGAGTCCATGAAATAATGAAACTCTTGCAAAGGAGGAGTAGGAAAGGGCTTTTTTAGTTTTAATAATAATAATTAGAAAAAATTTTTTTTTTTTAGTTTTAAGAAAAATTATAAAATGATAGGAAATATGTTTTTCCGGTGCTCCATTGATTCTTAAAATTTATTTTTTGTGTGTGTGTGTGTAAATTTTTTCAATAAAAAGGATCAGATATATAAAATTCAAATAATATTTAGACAGTCACGTTCTATTGTTTCCGTTTTCTTTAGAATTTTTAGATAATGATCTTTTTCAAATAATTTGTTAAAGTATCATTAGAGAGGTTTAAATTCTTTATAATTAATAGTTAAGAGTATCCTGTTTGGGACAGAAGGTAATGGTTTTGATGTAGTAAATCGGTTTTTAATTTTGAGATAGTTTAAGTGTAAGTTGAAGAATGCGCACTTAAAATACCAAAATGCTTGTAAAAGTGCTTGATTTATAAAAATTTAGCGCCACTTAAGGTACCTCATAGTTAAGAATTTCAATGTTTTGGATTTTGTTATATTATTATTGCTATTATATTATGTTCAAGTATTTCAGTTATGTGGAAATTTAGGATCTCTAAAATTAGGAATAGTAGGTACTTTTTTGACAATCTTTACAAGCGTATTTTGGGATTTTTTTAATTGAGAAATAAAAGTTTGTACTAAAGTTAAGTGGTGGGTATTAAATGTTCTTAAATTTTTAATTATAATAAAATATTGAAAATATTAACAATGTCTGCAATAGGGATCTTTTTGTGATCGCCGATAGGTAATATAATCCGCTCTGAATTGAAAAAATTATTTAAAGAAAAAGAAAGTATCGAAGGCCGACAATAACATGGTATAGAATAATTCTGAAGATGATATTACCATGGCTCCGAAACGAAACGAATAAAAAATTTAAAGTTCTGGAACTTTATTCGAATTAAATTTAATCACAAAAACAAAAAATAAGTTCAGATAAAAGTAACGGTTCTTACGCTTTTACAATTTGTGTCTCCGTTTCGCGAAAACCATAAGCGGAATCGACATAATTTGAAAAAAAGAACTACAGATTCCTTAATAGAATGCAAAACGAGGAAGATTATAGTTGCCCTTGTCAACTTTTAGATACCCGTGCATACCCACTAACCGTTATTTATTTCCCTTATGGTATTACTTTACCTGCCCAGTTTTAATTTTAACCTCGTAGCTTCATTAGATTCACAGTTATCGAATTGACAACTTGGCATGGCAGCTGCCCGAAAATGGGGCCGTAATATTTTGAAATTCCATATAAGTGATCGATTCATTATATAACTAATCGAGTATAATTTTCATCCTCGTAGTATAAGCAGTATCCAAGAAATTCATATTGGTGCAAAGAAGTTGTATGGCAGCCCCCCGAAAATGGGGCCGTAACATTTTGAAACTTCATATAAGCGCTCGATTCATTATATAACTAACATTGTGTAATTTTCATCCTCGTAGTATAACCATAGTTTCCAAGAAATTCATATTGATGCAAAGAAGTTGTATGGCAGCCCCCTGAAAATGGGGCCGTAACATTTTGAAACTTCATATAAGTGCTTGATTCATTATAAAACTAACCGTGTGTAATTTTCGTCTTCCTGGTATAATTACTTTTGAAGAAATTCATATTGGTGCAAAGAAGTTGTATGGCAGCCCCCCGAAAATGGGACCGTAACATTTTGAAACTTCATCATAGAAGTGCTCAATTCATTATATAACTAATCGTGTATAATTTTCATCCTCGTATTATAATTAGTTTAAAATAAATTCATATTGGTGTAAAGAAGTTGTATGGCAGCCCCCCGAAAATGGGGCCGTAACATTTTGAAACTTCACATAAGTGCTTGATTCATTATAAAACTAACCGTGTGTAATTTTCGTCTTCCTGGTATAATTACTTTTGAAGAAATTCATATTGGTTTAAATAAGTTGTGTGGCAGCTCCCCGAAACCTTGGTCTGGTCTTAACCAAAAAGAATAGAGAACCTCAAAAATGTCCAAAAAATGTTTTATGTGAATTTCAAAACTCTAGCTCTAATTTTTCAATTCTATCTCTTTTAATTAATTTTTAATTCACGAATATATTAATCTTAAGCAAAATAAGCTTCATATAATCATATTCATATAATGATCATCATGATAGATAATAATCATCTTATTCATAATAATTATTTCTATCAATATCAATAAGCCATTTACTTAAAAAAAATCTTTGTGTTCTTTTTTGCTTATCTTAAATAAACTACGCATCATTTAAATCATATGAAATTCTAACTCGAAATCGTTATCTACAACAAAAAAAAACAAGTGATGAAAAAAAACCAAGGGTTTTTAAAAAAGCACATTTTCAAAATTATATTGTATTATATACTGAGTTTAACTTTGGAAATATTTAGTTGGAAATACTTACTACTGACTTATAAAATTTACTGCTAACAGTAAATTTTTTATTTAAAAGTTGTTATAGACCTTTAATGGGGAAGGTCAAATTTCTCAAGAATCTAACTTCAACTCCCCCCCCCCCCCTCATCCTCTAATTTTTTAGGTTCTAGGAATTAAATTGTGAATTACACAAAAATTTGGAATTTTACTTAGAATTTTATTATCTAAGCAAAAATGGGTAAAACTGAGAGACCCTTTCTTCAATTTAAGGAACCCCTTTTAAATTTAAGGAAAACCTTTAACATATGTTAAAATATAATGTTGGACCTTTAAATTTTGTATATTAATAAAAAAAAAATTGGACGGGTATTCAAGGGCCCTTATAGCTCCTAAACACGGGGCTTGACAAAAAAATTTTGTTAACTGACTCCTACTATTTTTGTGGATCTAACTTCTCCCAAAATTTCAAGATCCTAGCTTGAACCGTTTAGAATATATGTGGGGCCAAAAATTTTGCAAAAATTGAGTTTTATATAATGCTAAATTTTAGTACTGGATGGCAACCCTATACATTTAAATGACATATTTTTGTAAAGCCTATAAAAGTAGCTCTCTAATACCGTTTTTCGATTGAAAATAAACCTAACAGAACTCTTGTTATGTTTATTTAAATATAGGGCTTTTTTGGAATTTGCAGGGGCTGTAACTTCGTCACCCTTCAAAATTAAGAAAAACCTTTGACACATGTTGAAATATAATTATAGGGCTTTGAATTTTGTCTATCACTAAAAAGAAATTTGGACAGGTATTAAAGTTACAGGTGTTTAAAAATAGCAAAATTTCAATTTTCGAGCCCTTATAGCTCCTAAATAGGGGGCTTGACAAAAAAAATTTGTTAACCGACTCCTACTAATTTTTGAGTATCTAACTTCTCCCAAAATTTCAAGACCCTAGCTTGAACCGTATAGAAGATATGTGTGGCCAAAAATTTTGCGAAAATTGAGTTTTGCGTAATGTTAAATTTTACTACCGTATGGCAACCCTAAACATTTGCCTTGTAAAAATTTATAAAGTTTATGAAACCAGCTATCATTTGCCGTTTTCAGATTGAAAATATATGTAACAGAACTCTTGTTATAACAATTTAAATATAGGGCTTTTTACAACTTTGGGGGGCTGTAGCCCCGTAACAGGTGGGGCTACAGAAAAAAATTCTTCTACGATATTATTTTTTTTGCAAAAACTATCCATGGTTAAAATTTCTTTTATCTATTTCAAACGGTGTAAAAGTTTTTGTAAACATACGGACGGACGGACGGACGGACGGACGGACGGACAGAGTGAAGCTATATAGGCACATTTTTACAAAATTTTTTGAAAATGTGCTAAAAACAAAATTCATATAATTTCATGTTAAATACAATAGCAAAATTTTAAATTTTTATATGAATATATTGGAGTTAAAAAAGTTAGTTGTTCGAGAGCTACCCGAAGTTCTGGTCCGATCTTAACAAAAAAAAATAGTGAACCTAGAAATTGATTGAAAAATATTTTGTGAAAATTTCAAAACTGTAGCTCTTTTAGTTTTTGAGTTATCGTGCTGACACAAAGACGGATAGCACGATAACTCAAAAACTAAAAGAGCTACAGTTTTTTTTCAATTCTGAGCCGATACGAACCCTTGACACTATATCTAGCTCGTCTAGATCGATGCGTTACAAACGGAGGAGCAATTTTAATATATCCGATGTCATATATGTATGCACGGGTATAAAAAATAATTAAAAAAAAATTTTTTAAATTACTAATAGGCGAAATAAATAATTCGTTAAAAAAATATAAAATAAATTTAAAACCTATCATAGGGTACATTATAATGTAAAATAAAAGGGTTAAGCTGAAAGATTTTACATTAGTTAATATAATTTTTAAGGCAATTAGGTATTATCAGAAAGGCTATCAATTACTTGCTGCGTTTAAACCGACATTATACCTGTTTAAAATAAATTATAATGTTATACAGAACTGTTATACAGAACTGTTCTACAGAACTGTTATACCAGACTAAAATTCTCAACACTGACATACCAAACTGTTATACCAAACTTTTTTTTTCACGGCTTGTTCAAATGCTCGAACTAAACCACCTGAAATATAGATTTCCCTAAAAATTTAAGAGTTTTTCCAAAGGTTGTCATTAAAAAAAAAAAAAAAAATCGGTAAACCTTTTTCTTAGCTTTAGAGATAATACTTTTATGACTTTCAATTAAAATGTATTAATATAAAACAATGTAATCGATACAATATAGTATATGTAGCTTTAGGAGCCCCAATTGTAAGTACGCTTATACAATAAAACTATAAGAACTCAAAAGTATCATTACAATATGTTTGAAAGTTTCTGTTGTAATTCCATTTTTCCTTCTTGTAGTTCTATAGTTTGCCTACCTTTGTGTCGTACATTTTTCAAGGATTCAAATAAAATCCTGTACTTTCTTTTTCATTTGTAATTTTTTTTATTTTTTTGACTCCCATTAACGCTGGTAAAAAAAACAAAAAAAAAAAAAAAAAAAAAAATTCATATAATTTCATGTTAAATACAAGATGCATAGCAAAATTTCAAATTTTTATATGAAAATATTGAAATTAAAAAAGTTAGTTGTTCGAGAGCTACCCGAAGTTTTGGTCCGATCTTAACCAAAAAAAATAGGGAACCTAGAAATTGATTGAAAAATATTTTGTGAAATTTCAAAACTGTAGCTCTTTTAGTTTTTGAGTTATTGTGCTGACACACAGACGGACGGACGGGCGGACGGACGGACAGACACACATATCTAGATCGACTCATTTTTCGATTCTGAGCCGATACGTTCCCTTGACACTGTATCTAGCTCGTCTAGATCGATGCGTTACAAACGGAGGAGCAACTCTAATATACCCGATGTCATATATGTATGCACGGGTATAAACAATAGAAAACATTGAAAAAATTTGGCTCTTTGGGCCGTTCCAACAAGTCGTTCTAAATTTTGAACAACTTAGTCTCTACTACAGGATTTTACTACTTGGTTTTTTAAATCAAAGCGGTCCGACTTCTAGATTACAAGATACCACGGTTAGAACTTTATTTCAATTTTGTTTCGAAATTGTTCTGGAACTGAGCAAAATCTTTTAATATTGCTTCGTTTCGAACCCCTGATTTTAATCAGACTTTCAAGGTAGGTATAATTTAAAACACACCTCTACACAATAACCTTCATTCGTGCTCGGTCGTGGTTTTTTGAGATAATGGAAGAGAGTAAACTCTCTGCGCAAACTAAAATATTTATCAATTAAAAATATAAAATAGTTTTAAACTTTTCACTGTCCTTATCCTAAAATAAATTTTTTTAAGTGAATTTAATCAATAATACTTAAATGAGGATTATCTAATCAGATCTATGTTAGTAGATTTTCCTATTAAGAACTTTTATAACAATAGTTTTAATTTAAGTATAACTACAAATACAAGTATGTATATATACAAAAACAATTAATCTATGAATATTGTTGTATAAAATGAAGGTGCTCTATTCATTCTTATAATAAAACAAAAATCCTTCCTATTTAAATTGATCCCAATTCCAATTTAAATCAAATTCTAAACAAATGGACAGTAATATTCTATAGGTAAAAAATTCTATGTTTTTCATTTTTTTTTTCGAACCAATTTTCATTTAATAGAAGAGTCCTTTTTTTCGTCCTTTTATTCATTTTGGCTTCAGAAATTGATTGGATTCAAAAGAGTATAAAACAAAAAACGATAGTAACGGGACATTTATCGATATATTCATTAATTTGAATGTCCTTGATACTAATAGAAATATATGCATGTAGAACAACAAAATAACAGAACCGTTATTAAAAAAAAGGACAAAAAAACAACGAAGTATAAATAATTGTAAAACATGTAAGAATCCAACAATAGCTTTATTATTTAACCCACACATAAACAAATTCCCAAACATTTATCATCCATGACATCTTCATCATCTAAATTACTAAAAAAGTGAAACACAAAACTCGAAATGTCTATTTTATCATCATCATTATCGATGTCCATGGAAAAGATCCTGGACATTATTTTTATTTAACGAGTTTATATTGTAGGGATTCTATTTTGAGACTGTTTGTTTTTTTTTAAAGAGGGGATGGAACTCATATATGGCCGGTGGAACACGTTTAATTTGTTTTTGTTTTTTTTTTTAATACATGTAGATTTTGAATAAATGTGGGGATGTTTGTTGGGGATGTTTGTTTTGCAAAATAATTGAGAAATTTATATAAGAATTTGATGCATTGAATTTATTTAGAATAATAGGGGAAATTTTCGTAAATTTATATAAAAATATAAATACCTTTAATTAGTTTTATTGATTTTAGAACAGGAGTAAAGAAGAGAAAGAAAATAGGGTTTAATAATTTTGGAAATCACAAAAAAGAAGCCTCCACGATGCTATCGAATCATTAAAGTCAGATTGTCATAACGATTAGAGTGCGAATTTTACATTAGAGAGACACGGATTTGATTTCCAGCAAAAGTAACAAAAAACTTTAATTGGATTTCGCCTCGAATCAGCTTTCATTCGACATTTTTTGAAAATTATTTTAAAATCAATAATTCTTGATCCCATTTAATTATAATTTAATTATTAATTTGATTAAATAATATAACTCACAGATACAGAAATACCTTATCATTCTCAAGATACACAATTTAATAATGGCATATTTATTTTGTTGAAGCAAAGGATAAGCAATTGCCCGACCGTCAATAACGTTAAAAAAAATTAAAATCTGTGATGTATAATAAATAATAATCAAATGACTAAGTTTTAAAATAACCGAAAAACCAAAGGGTTTTTATAAATCCTTTCCCGAATTACCTTTCCCATTTTGTTTCATATAAAAAAGAAATGTGACCTGTATGAGAATCGAATCCCAACACCACCAAAGGCCTTTAAAATGCTTAAATTATTTTGAGAATGGAAAGATATCAAGATTTTTCCAAATTTAATTAATCTAAAACATAAGACTAAAAATTTAAAACCTAATTTAGGTTACTTTAAGTAATAGTAAAACCAATCCTAACAGGGGTAATGAATTAGTATTTAAGATCAATGAAGTTGCTTAGCTTATGATCTTCCAAGCCATATCATATTTTTAGTTTACTCTAACTCTTTAATGCCCGAATTTACAGTTTTTGGCTTAAAAATTATTCGCATATTTTTAACATTTTTGATGGCTGTTAATAGTTTGATTCTGAAAGATAAAAGCTTCCCTCTCATCAATTTGTGGAAACTTTAGTTCGTGCGGATTGCTTACAAATAGCGATCAATAAAATCCTTCTAAGTCTTTTAAGTGTCCCATTCAATCCCTAATTAAAATTAAAATATCTCTTCCCACACATTTTCCAACCTGACTCCTGTGATAGTACTTCTTAAGCAATTGCGGTACGGCATAGGTAGTTTTATTGACGTAAGTAATACCAAATCATTTAAAGTAACCCTTGCATTCGTTCCACCAAAAAAAAAACCTTGTAAAAATATTTGAAATAATTCGAAACATGTTGCATTTTTCATTTGAAAAACTTAAATTTTCAAAACAATTGAAACTCTCGAAATCTAATAGTTACCAATCACCATTAAATTCATTTCCAAAAACAACACTGAAATTCTCTCAAAGTGGAATGGAATGACGTGATTCTATTTTGGTACACAATATTTTGTACCATTGTATTTCTAATGTTTTGTTCTTTTTCCCCATTTTTATTTTTGTGTAAAACTTTAATTAAGGAACATGTCAAAAGATTTTTCTAGTTTAATTATTTAGGCGATTTGGTATGAAATTGTAATTCTTTACAAGAAAAATACAAAAACAACAACAAATAAAAAAATAAATTTTCATTTGAGTGATCACAATTGATTTCCTTTTGATTTTGAAAAAAAAACAAAATAGAAAAAAATTGAATTGAAAATTCAAAGAAAAGAGATAGATAGATAGATAAAAAATAAATTATGTTCACATATCACGTATCGTAAAAAATTTTCTTTCACTTTTTTTTTTTTGGAAATAGAAAAATAGTGTTTTTTTTTACATTAAACACTATTAAGTGTAATTTTCTATTATTTTTTGTTGTTGTTATTCTTTTTTTTTAGAGAAAATGCTTTCAAGAAAATTGAGAAAATTGATTAATAAATTATTTTCTTTTATTTTTTTTAGAATCAATTTGCATTTGAATAACCCTTAGTGTATTGCTTCCATACTAACTGACCATTCAAATCAAATTTAATATTCTAGAATTGAAATTTTTATTTTTATTATCTATCATCCATTTTACCTGTAGGATTAGGATTAGAATCTGGAAATTTTACTTTTCCATTGTTCTTTTCACATTTCAATTATCTTAATTTTCACATTTTGCATTTACTGTTATAAGAAATGTGTCCTAATGTGAATTATTCTAATTATATTTAATTAAATGTACTGCATAACTAATCATAGTTCAAAATTTAATACAATTTCCAAAATCAATTTCATTTAATTTAAGATCAATTTTAATTAATTTTCTTTTAAATAAGTTTTTGGAAATATTTTTAGTTTTCAAAAATATAAATCGGATTGGAAATATTTAATTGTCAGAATTTTATAAGTTTTCAAAGATTAATATGACATTTATAAGGTAAACGTGTTCAGTTTAAGGGTTAATGAATAAATAAATTAAGGTGTTAGGAAATTGAATATTAAGAATTTTAATTGATTTTTATTATAAGAAAATATTAAAAATCTCAGGTTTAATTTTAATATTTTTTAATTGTATTGATGTAAGAATATGATTAAGTTTGCATTACACCTTTCAGCAGGTGTGTATCATATAAGCTTTTTGCCTCCAAATGATATGCCGAATGTACCTAAATTACTCTATTCTTCTTCTCCAGTCTTCAAATAGACTTCGAAATCTTAGGATGTTTATCATATTAATATTTTACCCTTTTCATTAGCATTTAGTTGATTTTCATGATCTTGGACTATATGAATGCCTTGGAACTTGGTTGAGTATCTCTTACCAAAATTCTTAAGATCAAATTGGCAATTCGATAAATTAAATATGTAAATAGTAATTTAGATGCCTTATTTTCAAACACGAGGTCTTGGTATTGGATTCGAATAGGTTTAATTATGTGGTAATTGTGTGGAAGTTCAATTCTCAGGCTAACAAGTCTGTGTATACGACTGATACAAATCCAAAAAAAAAAAAAGGAAAACATAAAATATATTCTTCTCATTTGAATAATGGATTCTAATGTTTTCTATGTTAAATAACAACATAAGATAGTCAGTCCTTATCCTTGACAGTCCTTAGCCTTGTCACATGTTGAATGCTTAAAAAGCCAATTTATAGATTGGAATCTGAGGAAAATTATTTGAACTTAGAAGCCCTCAAACTCTAAGAAGCTCAATTAACTAAAAGAAGCCCATGAACAAGAGCTGGAAGGTCGAGCTCATGCAATTGAGCTCAAACTTGACTCGAAGGTCGAACTCATCCACTAATATTATTTCATGAGTTATTGTTTTATCTTAAGTGATCAAAATAAATTGCATACAAATGTATATGAAATATAATTTATAATCTAAGGTTCCCAGTGGCTTCACAAAGTAGTAAAACCGGTATTTAAACAAAATATACTGTAAATATTAAGGTTAAAAATCTAAGAATTTCTAGAATCAATATTCAGTTGAAGAATTTTGTTGTACAGTGAATTCTTCTTATTACTTGAAAGAAGGGATCGAAAAATAAAATTACTTTTTTTATTAAAAAACTTATCTAAATAAAAATTTTTTTAATAAAATAAAATAAGATGTAAAAAATTTATAATTAATAGTTTAATTTTAAATTAAATATTTAATTTCATAAAATACTATACAATCAACAAAATGAAAAAGAGCAATTAAAAAAATTTTTAGCCTTTCTAATACCTTAGATTCTTAATCCTTTATCCTTTAAAAATATAAAACTGTCATCTTGATATTTAAGTAAACCTATACATACAAATATATATACCAATATAATATTTGTAATAGAAGGAAATATCATTAAAATATCAGAAAATTAATTGTTGACATTATTTTTCAGTTTTATATTGAATCTCTCCTTTTCCTTTTTTTTCTAAAATTTTATGAAATCTAGCAGGAAGGAAAAATCTTCCAGACGTTATTATTGCTCAATTTATTTTGAACATATTAATAAAGTAAGAAAAGAAATTAAATATAACACAGGTGAAATACAGGTGAAATAATAATAATAAAAATTAAATGAATTCTTTTTTTACTCAATTTAGTATATTTTCATTTCCCTTTAGCTGCCTGTCATTAATACGAGTAGAGAGTTTTTCAACAATGTAATATTGTTGAAAAAAAAGTATAGAAAAGGATCAATTTAAGATGTGATAACTGTCATTCAGGAAATTATTAAAGGAAGAATATTACAAAGGTATAAGAAAATTTATTAAAATTGTATAATTGTATATACAATGTATAACGTGATTATAAGAATAAGAAATTAAAAAGAATCCAATTTTAACACTATTAAAGTTAAAACCCAGACATTTCTTGTACCTATTATTAAATGGTTAGAAAAACAATTAGGGTGTTATGGTATATAAATGGGTTCAAAAAAATTTAATTTAAGGGAATAAAAATTCAAGTGATTATATTTTAAACCCAATTTAATAAAAACTAAAAATTAAAATCAAATTGGAGAAAGAAAATATGCACTTGAGGTGAAACAAGGGAATATTAACTGCTTTAAAATATAAATTTCCCCTCAAAATTATTATAGCTTTCTTATTAAAGACATTTATTTCATTATTTTATTAATATTTTAGATATTATTTAATAAATAGCTCTGCCTTTTTGTTTTAAACATCTATACCTTCTAATTAGTAATTTCTAACAAATACTTGGTGCTTTGTGGCATACAAGTGTTTTTAGAATGCTGAAACGGAAAATGAAACGATCTGCTCGGAAAACAAGTTTTTAATTACTAGTTTAAACATGAAGCAGATAACGATTTACGAGTTCTTGTAACATTTTGCTTGTAAATCTAAATTTAATGAAATAAAATATGTGAATTTCTGAAATGAGGGACAGTTCTTCTTTGTGTTAACCTTAACCTTAATCCAGCAATTAACTTTTATGTTAAAACAGTAACAAATTCCACATAGAATTTGTGATGGATTTCTTATAGAAAAACTACATGTTAAATAAAATACCTATATAATATTTTTTTCACGCTTATTTTTAATTTTAGGTTAAACTAGGAAGATTAAGGAAGAGATAAGAGAACCTTTAAGGATTGGCTATAAATTAACTTAAAAACTACGCTGAAACTGAAGACAATATTTTTTCTAAGAAAAAACGAAGAAGAGTATAGTAGAGTAGACTGTGTCAACTCTGGGATACCCGTATGACCGTAATATAAACTTTATATCATCCAGTTAATTACTTTTGGCAAAATTTCAAATATACAGCTTTATTGGGTGTAGTGTAATGCTCACATAAAAGAAGGAGTTGTATGGCGGCAGCTACTCGAACCCTCTGCAGTAGACCAACCAAATTTTGCAGTAACTTTGGCCATTACACTAAACTATTTTTGGCAAAATTTCAGACATCCAGCTTAAACAGGTATAGAGTAATGCTCATATAAAAAAAGAAGTTGTATGATATAGGATGGCGCAAATCAACGTTATGGTTTGAATGTTTAATAACTTTTTAAATTTATTTATATATTTTATTTTTATTTTAGAATTTTGTGAAGAAAACTTGGGGAATTGGAAATGGAACAGTACACAGCAGAACAACGAACAAAATTTACGAAAAGTTATGGAAAATGTACTGGAAAGAGCACGAATGTACGAAACCGAAAATGTTCACTACTTGCGGAATAAAATTTCTCATACATAAGCTAAAAATATTCCCCACTAATATACTGTATAACAAAAAAATATAAATAATAATTAACCATTAAATAAAAAAGTTATTAAACATTCAAACTATATCGGTCGTTTCGCACCACCCGGTACTCGTACCCGTGGACGAAAATGGCTGGATTTCAATAGCGATGACAACTATTGCATAAAAACGGGCTTATGAGAATTTCAAATTCATAGCTCCTTTATTTATTGAGTTATCATGGGGACGGACGGACATACATAGCTTAATCGATTTAGTTTTTCAATCCTGATCCGATCCACACTCTTGAGTCTATATCTATCGCCTCTCCTTCTCTGCATCACAAACGTAATGGCAAATTTAGTATAGTGTACCCTTTTGATCTATAATCATACTAGTATAAAAATTTAAAAAAGATACAATGGGTTCTTTAAGTACAGTACAAACTTGTTTTATGCGAACTATATAATTTAAAATACTATTAATTTTAAGAATCGGGACCTCGGGGTGTATTAGATAAGCATCACTTATTAGTATTACTTTTAAATTAATAGAAAGTATTGGAAGTGGGATGCACGATTTACTGCAAGGCCTATATGTTAGGATTGCACATACTATTCCCTCTACAGAATATAGAATACAATGCAACCCAAATGACGATCAGTTTCCAAAATAGCGTTGAGTATTAGATTTAATATCTTGCACTAAATTTTGAACAAAAGAGCTACAACCTTAAATATAACAACTGCAAAACTTTCTAAACTAGCTATAACAAAGTAATTAAAACTATAAAGGTACCTATATGTATCATGAAAAATACTACTTATTACACAAAAAAATATAAAATTCGGACCATACAACTACTTTGACCTACAAATAAATTAAACAATAAAAAAAAGTAATTATAAATAAATTCTCTTATTACACAAACATTACAATGAAAAAAACGAAAAATTAGAACAGTAAAACTCAAAGGATTAAAGTAAAAAATACTTGAACATACGAATTAATACTTTCTTTTACAGATTTTTTTTTCTCTTTCTATTCAATTTGATTTTTTTTTGTGTAAATGAATTCCAAAAATTACATGTACTTGGATTATATTTACCATGTATTAAATTTTTAAAACAATGAATACAATAGAGTATTCAGATTCTGATCCTTATATGTATTTACTTGTACTAGATTCAATTATTCTTTAAATAACAAAACCCCAAAATAAAAAAAAATAAAGAAATAAGAAAATGGCGGTTAAAGAACAATATACAAACTATAGTTTAATTAAATACTGTTGTTATCTATTTACACTTTTGATAATAATTGAGATTTTATTAAAAAAATTTAAATTGTTATGTAGTGTAGTAGAAAAATTGTTATGGAACAGTGATTCAAAAACTTAAAACTTGTCTTTTTGAGAAACATAAAAAGTTCGTAAATATATTAGCTGTCAATATTTATATGTCAATATTTTGTCAAATTTCATATAAAATCAAAGTATATTCATACAAGATCTTAAATCTAGATGAATTTCCAAATCCTTTACTCACCTTTAAAAATTTTAGGGGCAAAAAATAAATACGCATTCCAAAAGTTATTACCTTTTACTATTTTAATTTTCAGAATGTGATCAATGTATAATATAATAATTAAATAGTTATTCGTTCAATGCATGTTCTCTTTAGACATTTTGACATATGGTTTTTAAGTTGAGGCCTTGATATGTAAAATATTTTTTATAAAACTTTTGGTAGTTTCTTAAAAAATTCTCAAACGTCTATTTATCAATCACGATATTATGTTGCTTTAAATTCTTCTATAATAATTTTAAACTATTTATAGAGTATTCTAATTAATTATTTTATACAAAGTTTAGTTGTGAATTTAAAATTAAGTAATCAGTCAAAATTTTAATTTCCTTTGACATTCAACGCACTATTAATTCATCTGTCATTTGAGCACGATTTTTTTATCTTGAGTAATGTTTAATGATGAAACACTGCAGTGATGCAACGGTCGACTTAACATATTAAATTGACATTTAAAACATAACTATGCAGGTTCTTTGATAGAGTTAGATCTTTTTTATCTAAATGTACGCATACCATTCCCAAATTATCATTGTATCAAAAACCAATTTCAGAAACATTGGTTTGATATGCTTATTTATACATATACATTATGCAGTAAAATTATTTTTAAGTGTACGTAACCTCAAATTGTTGCTTTTTTTTGTTATTCAACGAATTAAAGGATGAGATAATAAATTTTTAGTATGATCTTTAAGAATTAATTAAAAATCTCTGAACGAGATGAAAAGATTAAATTGTAAAAACAATAAAATAGTTCAACAAAAACATGAACTGAAGGTTTAAGTGAAATATCTTTACAAAAATAAATTTGTCCTTCCTTATAAAAACTTTTTAACTTTTTAATAAAATTAAACACGTATTTAAGAAAAAAATTTAAAACTTTTATTAGAACAATAAAAAAAAAAAAATTAAAAAATAAATTTTTTAGTTATTGGATGAAGGCATCAATATCCAAAAAACTTAAATACAATTTTGCTTACAAAAAACTTTTTGATACTTTTCAGTTAGCATTTAAAGAAAAAAAAACCTTAAAATAAAAATCTTTGATAAGTTTTTTAAAAATCGCTATCAAAAGTGTATAAAGCTTGCAAAATTTGTTCTGAATTTTATTTTCTTTTAGGGTTCTCTGATTTTGTTTCGCGTTATCTTTTGACAGTTGTTTTTTACAAATTTATTTTAGTTTACGTCTTGTGTTATAAATAAGGAATTTATGGAATTCTTTGAATAATACTGCAAAACAAAAAGAAGGTTATAATTAAACGTTCGGCATTTAAAAATTATATGGTTTTAAATTATAAATGTTTACTCTATTTTTCTATCGAGTATTATCTGATCATTACTTTTTGACTAGGATTCACAAAGTCGCATTGAAATAGCTATACTTTTACCCAGCTACTTCTATTTTACGACAATATAAAACGGAATTAAATATATACGTTGGTGACTAAGTTACTGCTTTCTTATAAAAACTGTAAAATTGTAATTTGTAAGTCTTAATAACCTCTTAAAGGCGAAGGTTGTCAAATTTCTCAAGGATTTAACCTCACTTCGCCCTCCCCTTTTAAATGTTTCTAGGAATTAATTGTGAAAAGAAAGTGGAATTTTTCTTAAAACTTAACTATCTAAGCAAAAATGGTTAAAACTGAGAGGCACTATCTTCAATTTAAAGCTCTGACTTTAAATTTAATAAAAACCTTTGATATATGTTAAAATATAAAGTATTGAATCTTAAAATTTTGTATATTAATAAAAAAAAAAAGTTTGGACAGCTGTTCAGGTTACAGATGTTTAAAAATAGCAAAATTTCAATTTTTGAGCCCTTATGCCTCTTAAAAGGAGGGCGTGTCAAAAAATTTTCCTAACCGACTCCTATTAACTTCTAAGGTCTAACTTCTCCTAAATTCTTTAATATAAATATAAAGCTCTTTTTGAATATGCGGGGGCTGCAGTATGTCACCCTTCAAAATTTAGAAAAACCTTTGACCATGTTGAAATATAATATTGGAACTCTTATAGCTCTTAAACAGAGGGCGTGACAAAAAAATTTGGTTAACCGACTCCTATTAATTTCTAAGGATTCCTATACATTCGCCTTGTTTCATATTTTTCGGTTGAAATCTAAGATTCACTCGATTAATGAATTGGGATGATAAAAGAGTAGACTGTTCTATAATGATGTTGTTTTCATTTCGTTAAAAGTTAAAGCGATCTCAATAATGAGGTTCCTTTTCTCTAAATTAAGCTCATTAATATTTTAATCCAAGTCAGAAAACTCTTTCAAGAAGTTAAGTACTCCATAAAATGAAATGCTTGATCCATGGAAGTATGAAAGTTTATTCAGTGAAATCTTTTAAAGAGATGTCAATAATTAGGTTCCTTTTCTCTAAATTAAGCTCATTAATATTTTAATCCAAGTCAGAAAACTCTTTCAAGAAGTTAAGTACTCCATAAAATGAAATGCTTGATGTCAATAATTAGGTTCCTTTTCTCTAAATTAAGCTCATTAATATTTTAATCCAAGTCAGAAAACTCTTTCAAGAAATTAAGTACTCCATAAAATGAAATGCTTGATCCATGAAAGTATGAAAGTTTATTCAGTGAAATTTTTTTTTTGACATTCGGAAAATTTAAACCAATTTACTCTTAAAATAACGAATTCATAGACCTCGTAAAACATTAAAAAATTCCTATTAATGGATTTCTATAACTTTCTTTGACTTATAAATGCCAGATTTCCCTAATTAACTTAAAATCCCTCTATTTGTCAATGTCAAACTGTCCCAAGAGCTCAATTAAAACTTGAAAATAAAAATTTATCAAAATCACCCTCATATTATTGCAGTTTTTGAATTCATTCGTTAAATTCATTTCCCAAAAAAACAAAAATCGTTTTTGTTATTTTCGGCAAGAAAATGTCGATCGTTTTTGACTCTTAGCATGATACCGTCAAAGAAAATTCAAAAATTTGTTATTTTTTTTTAAATTAAAAACTTTTTGTGCATGAATGCGAAAAACCAATTTTTTGCGGAAAATCACCGTAACAACTATGAAAAGTAAGATTTTGAAAGAAAAACACAAAATAATAATAAAAAAAACATAATAAAATGCAATAACTAAACGTAAAAGTACTTTTGTAAGTAAAAACTCCGAATTAAATAAAAACAAAACAAGAAAACAACAACGATTTTAAACGAAATTTTTAGTTAAAAAACTTAAAAGAAAAAAAAATTTGAAATGATTTTCCTTTACATTTCTCTGTTTTAAATTTAAACTTTTCCAAAATTTTCAAAGTTTTCCTTTTCCTATATTTGGATAAGTTTTGTTTTTGTTTTTTTTTTTTTTTTTTGTAAAGTATTTGTTAAGTTAAAACAAACATTCTCAAAAGGAATTGTTAAGGAATTGTAAAAAAAAAAATAAAAAAATAAAAATTGGAAAAAATTATCAAAATTGCAATTGCAATTTTGTATTTTTGTATGCATACAGTTGTGGATATTAGATTGGGTGAGTTTTAAAAGAGTTGATGTGTTGTAGTCTGTATTACAGCTTCAAAGTACCTCGTTGCTAAAATATTAACTAAAAAAATTAAATATAGTTTAAGTTTTATTCTCTATTTATTTATTAATTAATATTACATACCATAAATGAAAATGCAATATTTTAATACCATTTGTTTCTGAAACTGTTAAGGGTTTGAATAGTTGTATAACTAGACGAACATCATATAGAGACCAACCATATCTGAGAAAATTATTGGACCGATTTACATGATTTTTTGAGTATAGAATGAAATGGCCGAGGAGAGTTGAACGTTTTTTTTAAATTTTTAATTAGCACTTCAGCTTAGGAAATACTGAAATACTGGTTCTACAGACAAATGTATTTAAACAGATTTTTTTTTTGTATTGATTATTAACTGTGATGCATGTAAATTGTTATTAGGTAAAAACGGTTGCCTGTAAACTGTAATATTGAAAAAGTATGTGTGTTATGTATTATTCATTTAATTTTTGCAGTTCACCTTATATTTATTTATATTTCTAATTAGTACCAGGACAATAATCAATATTGCCTTATTTTTTTATAGTTCTTTGCCCATTTGGCATTTGGGCTTCTTAAATTAAATACTTTCTAAATATTTATAACTTCTATATTAATTATTTTGTTTATATTATATATTTGTATATTTAAATTACATTTGGTCACCATGGGGATTTGGAAAGAAAAATTATTAAATATTGTATGACCTGACCGGGAATCGACCCCCTCAGTTAATAAGCCAAATGCTTATCCACTATACTGCCGACGCCCCTACCTTATATATAAATTTTAGGAAGGATTTTTTTTATAATCAAAACATATTTGTATGTAGGTAGGTATGTTTCATGAAAATAAATTTCTTAAGTAGAGAAAAAAAATAAGAAAAACTTCCAATTTTGAATCGAACCTAAGCCCTATCAAATTTTAAATTATAATTAAAAAGTAGGTGCATTGTTTTAGAATAAATATCACTTTATATAGAATTAATTAAAAAGTTTTAAAATCATATTTCAATTTTATAAAATAATACCTAAATTCAATTAGTTTATATAAGCATGTTTAAATTTATATAGATATTCAAAATCATACTCATGCTATAATCGAATAAAGTTTCATATTTTAAAAAATTATTCAATAATTCAAATTTTGGCAAACGTACCTGTAGTTGGTCTACTAGAATATTATCTACTTTATATACCCGTGCATACATATATGAACATCGGGTATATTAAAATTACTCCTCCGTTTGTAACGCATCGAAATATAAGAGCTAGATATAGTGTCAAGGGTACGTATCGAATCAGCATCGAAAAGTGAATCGATCTAGCTATGTGTGTCCGTCCGTCCGTCCGTCAGCACGATAACTCAAAAACTGTAAGAGCTAGAGTTCTGAAACTTTCACAAAGTAATTTTTAGACAATTTGTAGGTTCTCTATTGTTTTTGGTTAAAATAGGAGAAAGGCTTCGGGTAGCTGCCATACAAATGTTTCGATATTTTATGAGTATTTTAAAAATTAATAACGAAATAGAAACCAAATATAAAAACAAACAAATTGTTGTATAATTATTAATCGATTCATGGTGTAGTGGTTAGGACATGTTACTTGTAGCAAAAATGTCTCGGTTCGAATTCAGGCTAAGGAAAATTTTTTTTTTTTTAAATTCATTTTTTTTTATCTATTTTTTTTTTAATAAAATATATGTATCTATTTTATGTTTGAAAAAATTTTATTTTATAGAAAATTTGACAGAAGACTCTCATTTATATTAAAAATTATTAATTTTTTTTAATATTTCTATAAAAAAATTCAAAACAGTTATTCAAAACAAACAATTGATACCATCGCAACTATAATAATTTAAAAAAAAGATTGAAAATAACATAAAGTCGATGGCTTAGTGGTTAGGACGTCGACATTTTAATTGAAAAGGGTGGGTTCGAATCTCGTTAAGAGCATATTTTTTTTTTAAATTCATCTTTTTTTTTAATTCATTTTTTTTTTATTAATAATTTTTATAATTAAATATAAAAAAAACAAATATTTTGAATTTTCTGTCAAACAGTTCAATTGCAATATAAGAATTTCTTATATATTTAATACACGCACGGGTATCTAAAAGTTGACAAGGGCAACTATAATCTTCCTCGTTTCAATATAAATTTCCCTAGTTGTACTTACAACACATATGTGTTTATAGATCTATTATCTTATCTATTGTTTAAAGAATAAAATGAAAAACTTTTGCAATTTTTGAATCCAGATTAAAAAAAAAAAAAAAAAAACAAATTGGTATATTGTAAAGCTCAAATATTCGTTTCGCCTTCAAAACGTCTGTATTTGCGTAGGCAAGAAAAGAAGAAAATAAATGAAAATCAAAAAAAAAATGATTTAAGTTTTAGTATAAATCGTTAAAAAATCGAAATCAAAATCGAATATTCAATAGAAAAACTCGATTAATTTTTCATTTCAGATCAATTTTCTTCTTGCAATTTGTGGTGGTGGCAGTGAATGAAAATTTGTTTTTATTTTCTTGTTTAATTTTTATTTGTAGTTGTAAAATAATATACGAATTTTAAAATGTTAGTTTAAATTTAAAATAAATTGAATTTTTAATGTCAAAATAATGTTTTTTGAACTTTAAAATTTTAGATTAAAGAACTTTTCTTAAAACGATTTTTAAACAATTATAATTTCCGAAGTCATTATAAAATGAGCTTTCATATTACTCGTTATTTTAGGGTATACATTTGTTGTTGTTGTTTTGATATGGGGAACAGCATGTGGCAAGCTAACACGTAGGCCTTGTGGCTTTTTGTGCATCCATTTTCAATACTTTTGATCAATTTTTATACGTAATATTATATATTTGTATATTTTTTTTTGGTGACAAACATGGAGATTTGTAAAGAAAAATTATTTTTCAATAATTTTTTTCATTTAAAAAAAATGCATGACCCTTATGGGAATCGAACCCGCCAGTAAGCCAAATGCTTACTCACTAATCCACCGAGGCCCCTAGGGTATACATTTAGTCGCTTATTTTTCTTTGTATTAGACTTTGCTTAAGATTTTTGAATTATTTTATTCACTAAACTTTTGAACAAACGGCTGTAGCTATTATGCAAAATTATGAAGTACTAACGAACAAAAATCACCTTCAATTAATTTTCTAGACGTCAGTTATAGCTTTCATTGAAATGTATATGAAAAATGTTTGTGAATATGATCATTAATTAGTACTAAATGACCATTAGTTCCAATATTATTCAAGTTTCTCCAATTTAATTTATTTTATATTTGGCTTACCATTTATTTATTTTGCTGGACTTGATGGGGTAGGTTCTAAATCATATATGAAATTATAAAAAGAAGCTAATAGATCTTTCAAAATACTATTTTCAAATAAAACTTGATATTAAACACTTTTATTTTAATTTCAACCTATCTGATACCACCAACCTAATATAATTTGGAAGTAAATTAAACATGAATCAAAATAATGGAACCTTAACTATGACAAATTGAATATTTGTATGATATTTCTTTTAATGTATATAGACATATCTGCCATCGTTCTCAATTTTCGAATAGTATATATCTCGTATAATATAAGTCGTATTTATCTGTACAACCCTTTATGTTTTAAAAACTAAGCCAACCAACTTGGTCCCGGTGGAGATAACTGAACAACCCTTTATGTTTTAAAAACTAAGCCAGCTATACAAATGTACTTCAAAGTGCTATTTGACTTTCCTAATGACGTCATAGTAACCCTGTAACTTCATTTTTCATATTTATTTAATGATATTATGATCAAAGCATTTTACACAAATATCGGATTAAATTGTTATAAATTCAATATTTAAAATTTTAAAATATAAAAATTAACCAAAAATCAAATATAAAAAGATTATTAGATTAGATTAAGAAAACATCTTCAAACCAATAAGTAAAATTTTTTTCTAATCTTATCAAACATTAATATTAAATAAAAAATATATGATTACTAAATTTAGCTTTTTTCAAACATATCTTAATTTATTTGAAAAATTGTTTTTAAAATAATTTTTACAAGTTCATGTACTCAGGACATGTTACTCTTATTTTTATTCCTCAAAAGATTATAACCTCACATTCTCAAATTCAAGAAAATATCCTAGAAAAAATTAAATTAGGCTGAATCCAAAAGTCAAATAAAAAGAAAAGTCAATACACGGGAAAAAAAATTTTATATGCATGCCAAACTTCAACTAGGAAATGCACGTCTTTTAAATGGCCTAAAGGACTAAATTTTTTTTTTATTATCCTTATTTATGTCTTTGATTTTTTTTATTTTTTCTTATGTTTTTTTTTATCAAGGATTAAAAACGATAAAAAATTACAATTCATATTTGAAACGTGAATGAGATAAAAAATGTTTTTTTTTTAAGTAAATTGCAAAAATTGCGATTTACGAATACATAATGTTATTATTATTAAATTCAGGGTTGTTTGTTAGGGGTGTCTTTTTATCATAATATTGAAGTTTTGAATTTGCAATAAATAAAATGGAGATGTAATGAAGATATTAGGAATAAAAAAAGTCAAAATATTTTTAAATTAATTGGGTACTTCAGTTTATCAGTGCACGAGAACGTCGCGTTTCGTTTTTGAAATCCTAAAATATACGAAAATATCTCTTAAGTTGACTATTTAAATATGTTCGGCTGACAATATAACAAAATCTAAGAAGATTTTGTAACATTATCAAAACTTGATCCAAATTATGCACAGCATTTCTGTAATACCCGATTTTTATTGAACAAGCGTCTCCATTTCAATACCGTTTCTCTCTAATCTAAATTACGCAGCTCCTTTCCTTAAAAGCTAAGTATACATATTATTAATGTATGAATTTTGAATAATTATTGAAAAATTTATGAATATTTTAAAAATTTAAGTTTATTTAAAGCACAGCTTTCAAAAAGTATTTTAAAAAATTTATTTATTACGTCCACCCACCTGCTCAGAGGCAGAGCTGGTGGTTTTCAAGTATCAGTAATAATATACTGGAAAAAATACTAAGTAAAATTCAAATACTTGTACTGATACTGGAGAAAAGATATAAGTGCCAGTAAAAAGTACTGGAACTGGTACCAATACTCTTACAATAATAAACCAATTTTTTTGATTTATATGTACATTTTTGATCTATTGTTACAACTCACAGATGATCTTAATAATTTTTTATATAAAGAAATTTGTTGTCTGGGTTCTCCAACAAAAATTTTACCCACTGAGGATGCCAATAGTGTTGGATGAACGAAGCACTTCAATTTGAATTTCAAATCGCCTTTCTATTTTGAAAGTTTTCTAATTCAAAAAAAAAAAATATAAAATGCTGCTGTTGTAAATGAATGCGTTAATAAATCAAATTTATATTTTATTTATTGTTTTTGTAAAACTCTAATGGTGGTAAAAAATTTTTGAATATTAAACATACTCAATAAAACTTGACTTATAATAAACCAATATTAAACAGTACTTAGCAATATCAACCAGTAATTACCAATATCAACCAGTACTTACCAGTAACAACCAGAAATCACCAGTATTAGTAATACACAAATATTTCAAAAGTACTTGTTTCTTAATTAAAAGTGCAAATACTAAGTAAATAATTTACATTTGTCTCAACTACTCTACGTAATAGTGGTAAGCACTGGTTAATATAGGCGATTATTGGTTGATACTTTGATTACTGGTTGATAGTGATAAGAACTGGTACATAATGCAGGGTAACCATTGCCAGTATTTGTACTTATATTTTTTACAGTTGCAGTACTATGAAATTCACTAAATATTTTTACCATTATCGGTACTTTCTACTGGTTTGTTCATTTAAGTACCAAAATACTCGAAAATCACCAGTACTGCTTATTTTGTATGAAGAGCTATCATTTAGAAATTAGAGAAAGTGTTTCTTCACATCTAAACTTTCATATAATTTTTTAAATTTTTGGAGACTTTATAACGACTTTTCAAATTATAACGAGTACTGTGAGGATATATTTAAGCACATTTTCAAAATAATATAGTGTTTCATTCTAAGTATTTTATCGGAATATAATGTTTAAGCTTCAATATTAACATTTAATTAAGGAACTTTATACGTTGGTGACTAAGTTACAGCTTACATATAAAAACAGTAACTTTTTTATTTTAAAGTTCTAATAGCCTTTCAATGGGGATTTGGGGTTGCCAAATATCTCAAGGACCTAACTTCATCCAAATTCCACAAAAATTTGGAATTTTACTTAGAATTATACTATCTAAGCAAAAATGGGTAAAACTGAGAGACATTTTCTTCAATCTAAGGACTCGCTTTTAAATTAAAGAAGAACCTTTAACACATGTTGAAATATAATGTTGGACCTTTAAATTTTGTATATTAATAAAAAAAAATTGGAGTATTCAAGTTACAGGTGCTTAAAAATAGCAAAATTTCAATTTTCGAGCCCTTATAGCTCCGAAATAGAGGGCTTGCCAAAAAAACCGACTTTGTTAACCGACTCCTATTAATTTTGAGTATCTAACTTCTCCCAAAATTTCAAGACCCCAGCTTGAACCTTTCAGAAGGTATGTGTGGGCAAAAATTTTGCAAAAATTGAGTTTTGTGTAATGTTAAATTTCAGTACCGTATGGCAACCCTAAACATTTACCTTTTAAATATTTATAAAGCTTATGAAACCAGCTATCTGTTTGCCGTTTTCAGATTGAAAATATATCTAACAGAACTCTTGTTATAACAATTTAAATAGGGCTTTTTCCAACTTTGGTGGGCTGTAGTCCCGTAACAGGTGGGGCTACAGAAAAAAATCCTTCTACGAAATTATTTTTTTTGCAATACCTACTCATGGTTAAAATTTTTTTACTCTATTCCAAACGGTGTTAAAGTTTTTGTAAACATACGGACGGACGGACAGACGAACGGACAGAGTGAAGCTGTATTTTTTGAAAATGTGCTAAAAAGACTGGGACCAACAAATAAAACATTAATATGTATTCTGTAGACGATGAAAAGAATAGTAGACAAATTAATTACAACAATTTTCAAACATTTTTACTTTTATTATTGTAAATATTTAATTTTGCTCTTTCATAATTTTTTTTTTAATTTTTTTCCAAATCCAGAATATTGATGTGTCATTTGTAAAATGATTGCATCAAATAACTGTTTTTCTTCATTTAAATTTTCTTAAATAATTTATTGAGTACAGACACCTTGATTAATTCAGATCATTTAAAAAACAAAACAAAATAAAAATGCTATTCAAATTTTTTTTTTAATGAAATTTTATTTTGAATGCTAAATAATTTGATTCTCATTCAGAATTTATTCATTTCTTCATTGAATTTACATACAGCGAATCATCTTTAGTTAATTTAATATATCATCATTTGCAACCATATACAGAAGCATCATAACCTGCTTCAGAATGCTTCAGAACCATTTAGATTGGAAAAAAAAATAAAAGATGAAAAAAATTAAAAGGAACTATTTAAAAAAGTGAAAAAAAGTTTCCTATACTCTTTTAAAGCTGGGTATAGGGTATAAGGCAGCAAAATATACATTATGTATGTTTGTGTATTCAATATTAAAATGAGTGTAATTTTAATTGCACACACCACTGCCCATCAGAAAAATTACCTTCATTCTATTAATATTTACGGTTATTCGTTATACAGTTTTAAAAAAATATGAGAGGAAATTTTTTTACTGCTATTTATACGTTTGTAGTTGTTGTGATGATGCTTCTGTAATTGTGTCATTTTCTGTCATATATCTTATTCAATATTATCATCGTTATTGTCATTAATTGCTTTTTCCTCGTCTTGTAATCCAAAAGGGATGCTGCAAAATGTACTAATGAAAAAGGGAGAACAGTTAACCTAAGTCCAATTCGTTAAAAGACATTTCACCTAATGCAATATTAGAGAAAAGTGTGGAAAGAAAATTCTGAAAAAAATTGCTAAGGTTTTCAAGACTACTTCTGAGGTAGTGGTTTTGAAGACTACCTCTAGGTAAAAGTCTTCTAAACCTTTTTAGTGGAGCTAGATTGGACGATATTGAGAATATTTAACAAAAACTATTCATACAACTTATAAAAGTCTGATAGAAAAGAATACTTTATAAAATATATCTTCTATCTATATATATAAAAGCGAAAGTTTGTTTGGTATGTTTGATTGTTTGTTTGTTTGTATGTGTTGAATAGACTCCTAAACTGCTCAGTCGATTTTCGTGGCCAGAAATCGTGGCCTTAAAATTGACTTAACGGAATGCCAATTTGGGGCTGTTGTGCAAGTACTTAAACTTTTTTGTTCTAAAATGAAAACGGTTTGACCAATTAACTTCAAATTTTGTATACGTAATCCTCCTTGAGAATTGAGTTGATTTTTTTAACAGTTTTCAAATTTGTTAACCCATGTCGGGCCGACATTTTTTGGAAAGTAGTTAGTACTTATTTTAATTACAGGAACTTTAAAAAATTACTAGAATAATCCTAGCAAAAACGTTAAAAAGAATTTAAAATTAACATTTACACCATGTGTAATTTTTATGTAACTTAAACTAAACCTCCATCAAGAGGCGCAGCAGCGCGCACCTGGTATTAGCTAGTATATATATATATATATATATAAGAAAATTTGAAATACATATGTTTTTTGGCCTTTTGTCTGGGAGATATCCGATTTCCTGATCATATTCGGCTTAAAAACCATAGTGGTATTCCACTTGCAAAAAAAAGAATTATTTCTAAGTTAAAGGTTCCTAAGGGAAGCTGTGTAACCTCTAGCATGAATAAGCAGAAATAGCCAGACTAACAAATAACTTTTAAACCGTTTTAAAAATCTCCAGAATGACTTAAACCACAGTAACAAAAGTCCTTGTAAATAGTATCGCTAGATCATTTAGTTAACTCTATAATTTTCTCCTATAAGTATTTTTTTTTGTCAAATGGTTGTAGGCAAAATGCCTTTAGACGAAATTTATCTAGGGCAAGTGCATTAAACCTATAATAAAAAATGTTATCCTATCGCAGATTATAATATTATACGCTATAGTCTATACAATTAACTTTATTTAATGCTTTAATTTGTTACTATATAAAAATTCCTGGAAAATTCCTATTACGTATATGCTGTTACTTTAGTTGAATCCCTGTTCTATACTTTTTTTTTTGTTAATGTTCCATAAAATAATTTCATTTTTATAAATTGTTGTTGTTATTTTGATTTTTAAATGTGTACATATACAAATATAATTTTTTTTTAAATGCTTTCCATTTTTTCTATTTGAAATTTTTTTTTATTAAACACCACACCACATAAAAAATTCCCTTTCTGTTTATTCCGGAATTCAAATGGAACACATTCAGAATAGGAAAGTTCAAGTATTTGTGTATGGGTTTTTGATCCTGGATATGAAAATAAAAAGTGAAAATTTTATATATAGAGGAAGAAAATATTATATTTGTTCTTTTTTTTATTTTTTTATTTTCTGGATTAATAAAAAATCATAAAGTTAAAAGAGAGCTGCAGTAGCCCAGAATAGAATATATTCGATAGACATTTTAAAATCCAAATAAACATAAACGATAAAATGTACAATGCAATAATCAAAGCATCAAATAAACATTATTGAACATATTAGATACATAAATATAAATACATGTTTCTATGCATCTTGGCAGCAAATATATACAATTATATATAGATATGATGTATGTATGTAGTGAACCATATAGAATTGAATATTGTATATATACGAGTATATTGAATGGTTGGTTGGATATAAAGAGGCGCGCAGTCATGCATACAAAATAAATGTAATCAGTAAAGGTAATTGGCCAATCAATATTGCCATTGTTCATACCTTAATCTGGACAATTTCATTGGAGTTTTTTTTTTTGTATTTATATATGTAGGAACGTTTTTGTTTTATAAATGTATATTTATTCAAAAAAAATATATATATATTTATAAGTTGAATTGTTTTAATACATATTTATTGAGTGGGTGATTTATAATTTGAGTACTTAAATAAATTTACTTGAAAATCATAGTTTTATTGTTGAATATCCTGTCCTGAGAAGGGGTTAAATGATTAATTGAAGTTTGCATTTAAGTTGAGTAATTCAGATAGGAATTATTTGATAAAGACAAGTATTGCAGATAAGTACTTTGGTCATGGGTACTTAGTAATTGGATTATAATATATAAAAACGGGATTCAAAGGATAAGTACTTTAATTTGTTTAAAATTAATAAAAACTAAAAAAGTTTTTTAATTCCATTGCATTAAATCAGCTTTCAGATTACCAAGTGAATCAATGGAAAGTTTTCAGATTATCAAGTACACTTTAGCTTGGATACAATAGACCAATTTTTATAGTAAAGCGAACATTACCAAAAAACATATAGTTTGAAATCCAGAAGTACTTTCAAAAGTACTTGCGCTTAGAAGCAAATGACTGTTATTGGAGTAAAGCCAGTATTAGTTCAAAATGTTTTTGGAGCGCTGCACATAAACAGAATCTTCAGGAGTTAGCCCCAAGCTAAAGTTAAAACTGAACCGTGATATGTGAATATTAATTACGCTCGCCGCCTATTAATACTGATTTTGAGAAACCCCAGTAAAGTAATCATAATACTTAAAAGTAATCCAACATGACAACTTATACCAATACAATTAAAAATCACTCTATACATTCATATTTTGAGAAAAAATTAATCCTGGGAATAGTTTTATATAATTACATTAAAGGAAAATTATATGAATACATCTATTTATATACATAAGAGTACCTACAATAATATACTATATATTAAAGTCATTATTGGTTATGTATTATATTTATATTATATTATATACAAGAAAATTTGCAATGAATGCTATCCATTAAAAAAAAAAAAGAAACAAATAAAAAGGAAAATAACTGGAATAAAACTTTAAAAATAGAACATTCACAGGCTCAGAAAATTATGACATTTAAATCTCTAGGGAACATGATGAGTGTGTCAGCACCAGAGTGGCCTAACCCTCATGCAAAAAAAAATTTTTTTATTGTTTTAATCGATCGTATATGATTTCTAGAGTCGATTGTATTAATTTGCTATTTCAGAAAATGGGGTTTTCCCTATTATTTATAGTAAAAATTATTTTGGCTTTCTAATATTTAAAATTTTTTTTAAATCCAAAGTGGCCTAATCCACATTTTTGGTTAGGCCACTTTGGCTTTAAAAAAAATTTCAAATATTTTATGGAGTGCATTGTAGTTTTATAAAGCTATATTGTGTTCAAAAAATAATGTATTGGTAAAAATTAAATTATTTAAACAAAAAAAATATATATATATATATATTATATATGCATACATTTTATTTTTTTATTTTTATTTTTCAAACTAACAGTAAAAATAAAATTAAAGCAAATTGAAATAACAATATCACAATAATTTTATATCTAATATTTATATTTAATTTACGCACGTGCGTTAATATATAAATGGACTTGAATAACCTATCCTTAATCCTTCATTAAATTTTAATTGTAATTAAATACATTTTACTTGCATTAAACAACGTCTTCTATTAACGGAATTCAGTTTGTTATTAATTTTTTTATAATTTCAGTTTTATTTAAAAATATATAAATATACTCATTTTTAAAAATGTATATATATTATGCATACATATATATACATACATATGTGTAATACCATTATAAATAGAAAATTTGGTATACCAATTTCATCCATTTAATAATTCATCAATTATTTCTTAAGTTAGTCTGATCTTATTACCTACTCTGTGTAATTTTAAAATTATTTTTTCCTAATCTTAAATGTGCGTAATAAACTTATTTTAAATTCAAGTGCAAGTTGAATGTTTAATTATCTATATTATTAGCTTATAACAATCACCAGTGATGGAAAAATTAACCCTAGTTTTTCACTTCTCCCGGCATTTACATAACATTGCTTATTTAAAAGGTTTTGTAATTGTTTTAATTTTAAATTTAGATATTTGTGCAAGATCTGAGTCTGATTACTCGCAACCTAATCAAACTTCAGATGTATCATAATTTGAACACCAATCCCAGTCAAGGTATTTTGTGTTGGTTCAAAAGTCAATTGTTAAAATTTGAAAAAGCATTTCCATCTAATATTTTTTTTAAATATTCAATTAACCCGGAAGAAAATTTTTCTGTTTTAAATATTCAGAAACGATCTTGTCCCACTCCCGATTTCATATCTCAAATGTTGGCATATCCAAATGGGAGGAAAATTTCTGTTAAAAAACTAAAAGATTTGGTATAGTTACTTCAATATATTCCACCAATTCATCATTAGTTTTATGAAAATCTGCAAACTCAAACTCTTGTAGAAGATATAATTTTTACGGAGTCGGAGGAGGAGTAGAAATTATAATATTTTTACTTATTTAATTATTAAGAAATTAAGAAAAAAAATTGCTTATCATTAGCTTAGATAAAAAGAAATTACCTTATTTTTTATCGAAAATATTTTCAATTAGGTAATTTTTATTTAATTTTTAATTTATTTTTTTTATTGAATTTTTTCTTTGAATTTATTTTCTAATTAAAATTACTTTGTTTTAAGAAAATTAATTTCTAGAGGCCCAAAAAATATTGATAAAAAAGAATATAAAATTTAAAAATTGGCCTAAGCCACCAGATTTTTTATTTATTTTCATTTTAGCATAATGCCAAAATGGCCTAACCCACAAAAAAGGACTTTTTTTAAGGATAATTAAAATTTAAAAAACGTGGTGAAAAGCAAATGAAAAACTAAGAATAATTTGCGTTTGTTTCACTTAATTTGCTCTTAAATAAAAGATTTAACAAGCTTTTTAAAAATTAAAAATATTAAAATGCATTTATTTCTGAATAAACTCAATGTGGGTTAGGCCACTCTGGTTCTGAGCCACTCATATATTCATTTACATTACGAGTAACTATATATAAGTACATATTTATAATTTTACATCCAGTTACAAATTATGGATTTTATCATTTTGGATCAGAATTTCAATCAATTTTTTTTTTTTTTTTCATTTTTTGTTTTAATTTTACAAAATGAATTCTAGTTATAATCATTTTAATTAATTTTATTATACATTTCCATTTTATTTTATTTTATTGCAGCTATTTTGTATTTAATTCAGTAGAAGCATTTTATTAAAAATATTTCAGAGGTGACATTTTAATAATATTATGACATGACATTACAATTTAATTAATAATACTACATACTTAGTAATATAATTTTATATCGTATATATTAAATAGGAGAATATAGAAAAGTAACAAATTGTATATAATTTTGAAATTTGTAGGTATATTTAATTGTTTGTAGTTATTTCAATAGAAGAATATATTGGATGTAATTTGTAAGAGTTAAGGTGATAAATTATAATATGATATTTGTAATATATTATTTTAAATTAATTACATCATTTTGGAAGCAGAATTTATATAGGAACTTTTAATAGAATTAATTGAAAATATTTGCTGTCTGTGCTCTCTTTTATATTACTTTTAGTCTAATACTAATTATTATTAGTAGTTAGTACTAATTAGTATGATATAAAAAAAAAAAAAAATAATTAGTATAATCAGAACAATGTACAACAATATAGGCTACTTGCTTGAAAACATGATGATAATAATTAGCAATATGTGCAGCTAAAGTTGCCTTAGAAATAAATTTATTAGAAAAGATTATTTTTCGATTCTTATCCGATCCATACACTTAAGTCTATATCTACCCGCCCTCATTCTTTGCGTCACAAACGTAATGACAAATTTATTATTAGACTATATAGACTATAATATTCATACGGGTATAAAAATTGGCGAAAGTTAGGGCGACATTTAAAAGAATGTGGAAAATATGGAGATCATCGCAAATAGGAAAAAAAACCAAGCTAAGAATATTTTAGGTAGGTATAAAATCCGTACTCTTATTTGGAAGCGAAAATTGGCTTGTAAACAAGAAGGAAACACACAAATTACAAGTATTTTTAAAAATATGCCTTCGAATTATGTGTAAAATATATTGACCACGAAAAATAAGTAATTAATATCTTTTGGAAGCTATTGATCAACAACCAATAGAAATACCAATTAAGAAAAGAAGGAACAATTAGAAAAGTTAAGGTCTTGAAAGTTTTCTAAAATGCTTTGTAAGACAGGTACAAGAATGGGATGCACAAGGAAAAAAAAAATGTTGGAAGACTTAAAAATACATGGCGTAGAATAATAGAGAGAGGAATAACACAAATGAACAAGACATGGTCACAAACGAAATTCATTGAACAAAATAGAATAAAGTGGAAGGCATGTGCTCCCAAAGAATTTAGTAAAGTAAAAAGGAAGATAACTAATGGTAGAGACTAGTTTTACATCTTTTTAAGTTAATTTTCAGTTATTCTTGAGTTAATATAAAAACTTTTGAGCCACTTTTGCTGTTAATTCGAAGAACGATGACTGTAGTAGGTCTATAATCCACTTTTTTATATAACTACAACTTTATTTAATATTCCAAATTCTACAAAATGTAATTTAAAATTATCTTAACTAAACATTAAGTAAGGGTATTTAATATACCGAGCACTATATGAGAGCTCATGAGCGATAAAATCAAACCTTGGTATTTACAGCTCTGAAGATAATAATTTAGACAGGTGAATTAGTAACCAAGAGAGTGTAAATTTGCGTAAATTTCTACTCAAAACATTAAAGGAATGCCTTGTGAATGCTGATTCTTTAGCTTAGGTCTTTAAAAAACATTAATTTTTAATATGGATCATTTATATTAAATTAAAAAAAATATTATAAGTTGGTCAATTAAATTATCAGCTGTCAAAAATTTTTCTAAAGTTGTTTAAAGTTGAATAAATTTATAAAACTAATTTTTAATTTTATCATTAAGTAGGCCAAAATAATTGACGCTTTCCTTTTTGAAAGTTAACCTAAATTAGTCTTCTAAGCAGTATTTTAATTTCAGACTGTTTAGTAGAACTGTATTAAAAAGTTTCAAAATTTTTAAATGATTTTCTTTCAAAAAAAATTTTTTAAATAATATCCTAATAGTTTGAATAAAATTATTAAAACAATTTGATATCTGCTTAATATTCAACAAGATGTCACTTCCGCTTTTCATTTAAAATTTTTCAACTAAAACTCAAAATTTTCTAACATAATATTTTTTCTTAGAACAAAGGAAAAACTTTTTTGGAAACCAAGTCAAACAATGAGGCATATAAGATTAAAGAAATTTGTACTTTTATTTGAAATATTTGCGAATGAAGAACACACGCTAAAAGTTGACACTTTTCATTTCAAACATTTTTTTTAAGAAAAGTAGGTAACGAACGGTTAATATTTTTAATATTTCTTCTCCTACATTTACATTTGAGGAATTTTTCCTTGTGTAAAGTCTTAAAATTATTCTAAAAGAAAAATTATGCTTTTTTGCATAAATTTTCTTCTACTGAAGACAGAATATCTGACGCAACAGAAAAGTTTTGACAATCTTTAGTTTTTTGTTTCTTTTTGGGAAAATATTCATAGAAAAGTTTTGTGAAAAGAATTTTCATAAAATTTTCTCACTTAATTTTCTTTTTTGTATAAAAAACAAACAAAACAAGAAAAGCATTTTTTAATGATGAAACAATTTTCATCCATATGGCAGATTATTTCATAATTGCTTTGAAATACAAAATACCTCTTTTCTCATTTATTTTATTATGTGTTTTGTAGTCATGTGCATAAAGGTTTTTTTTTTTGGCGATTTATGTTGGTTGATTTCCTTTGTAAATTGCTAAATGCTAGTGTGTCTAAAACCATTTTTCAAAACGTCGGATTGCGAAAGTAAATTCGTGAGTACCTACAAAGTAATGAAAAAACCAAGGGTTTTTAAAAAAGTCTTAAATTTTATATATTTAATTAACAGGTGTTTAAGAACAGCTAAATTTCAGTTGTTGACTCCTTACAGCTTTTCTAAACAGATGGCAATAGTAAAAAGTCGAAAATTTAGTTCTGCCCTATGTTAAATTAAGGGACGGTATGACAACCCTGTATGAATTTGGGTTATACATATTTATTATATAAAATAATTATATGTACGCTTGGCTGTTTGAGACTGAAAATATACTTAATGCAACTTTTGCTATAACCATTATATATAAAGGGGATTTCCGAACTTTAGGACACTTTACCTAGCTCTTTCTAGGTCTTTCATGAAATTAAATTTTTTGTATTTAAAATATCTTTTCTTTATTTGAAACGATGTAAAAGATGTGTAAACACCCGGACGGATAGACGGGTAGGAGGACAGGTGGACCCATTGAAATTTCAAAGGCATATAGGCCTTATATCTTTTTTTTTGAAATTTTTTTGAAAATGTACTAAAAAGGAATCGACAGACAAAATTTTCATAAATACTAATAGATATTCGTCTGAGGTGTGCTTGTATTACTTAGAAAAGGTGTTTCTCGCTCTATTGCTTTACCCAAAATTTAAAATTAAAAAAAAAACTCATTTAACTTAAATAACAAAATGTGTATTTAAAGTTGATTTCAGCGTAAATGTGTGCATTTGCATATCATTATCTATTGAAATAAAAATAGAAATTTTTTTATAATTTATAATGAAAGTCCTTCTTCAAAATTCCAAAACATAATTTGACTTCTTATTTCTTTTTCCTGTCACCGCATATGTGAAATTGTTTAAGTTTTTTAATATAGTTTTATAAATTTTACTTTTTATTCAAGTTTTATATTTAGTGACAAATTATTCCGAAGATATTTCAGAAAAGGACAAAATAAAATCCATATTAATATTAAAATCCAAAAATATTAATTTAAATGATGATTAATGATGGTCAGATGTTTGTAGAACTTAAAATCTCTTTAATGTAAAGTCGAACGACTCGGTTGCACTGTGGTTAGAGTGACTATTTTTCATTTCCACGTAAAAGTGAAAAAAACTTTTATCTGGTTTTCTACTCGATTTAGCTACCATTGGCTATGGGGTTTAAATTAAATGTGTTAATTAATAAGATATGCATATACTACATTACATAACCCAACAAACATGTATTCTGCACGTCAAGAGATAGGGGTGCGCCAAATCGCAGTAGTACCTTGATGAAAATCTAGGAAAACGCAGTGACACCTTGATGAAAATCATGTGGAAAAACTACAGCAGACCTATCATCTATCTTAGGGAAAAAACGATTAACAAAACGGAAAGAGAGTCTCGGATCAGAAGCTTTGTGGAAGCCCTATGCTCCCTTACGCGGTAGAACAGGAAAGAAAAAGAAAAAATAACTTTAATGAAAGGCAAACAAATACAAAAAGAAAACAATTAATTTAATTGACTAATATAACTCACAGATACAGAAGTACCTTCTAAAATTCTATTTCCATCTATTTAAAATCCAAGGCATTAGTACTATCTGATGTAATTAATTGCTTTTGAAATTCATTACATTTCATCAGTTCTAGAAAAATTGTAGGTATAGTACGGACTTGATTTTTCCACATATGATATAGACTAACTTATTAGACTAAAAGTTAAACAGAAATTAAAATTAAAAAATCCAATTTCAGTTTAGGGTTATAAATCTTAAGATTTTATTTTAATAGTATTGCAAATGTATCTTTAAAATAAAGGTACTCACCTAAAGGAAAAAAATTGTGAAGGAGAATTTTTTGAACTGCTCATTTAACTTTGAAAAGCTATAAAAAATAAAGATTAGCGGTATTTGCTGTCGTTATTACATTTTACAAAGTAGAACTTTTAATTAATACTTATATATCAAATATGGGACTATTTTCATCTCTTATAACATAATTGAAAGGAGAGGCTAAATCTTGTTTGCTTGCATTATTATCAACATTTTGTATTTTAAAATCAACAATTTTAAGTTCATTATTATTATCACATATGAAATGCTTTTCTTCAATATTACATAAACGAATAATTTTATTCTATATTCAATAAGTTTTCCCACTTTAATATTCTAGTGAGATTGATTTATTACAGTAGATTAGATTTACCAAATAAAATTCTATAATACCGATCATAATTCCTTTTATTAATTATTACTTTCTTAAGTAATAATTTTAATAATGAGCTGGGTTCTAGAAATTACTGAAAAATAAACTTATCAAAATAATAAAAAATGAAGTAAATAAAATTTGAAAAAAGAACTTGAAGTTATTATTACATGGTAAATTTACCAAACCGAAAGAAAAGACCAAAAAAAAAACAAAAACAACAAGAAGAAAAATAAAAAATTTTTTAACTAAAAGTTACAGTCATTTATTCCCCAGATGTTGAGACAAAAAGTTTATCTTTACTTCTATTGTAAGTTGTTTGTGTTTTTTAAAAGAATGAAAATGTATTTGTTCCTAACCCTTTGGATTTTTTTAAGGGTTTTCTTAGCGATGTGATTGTACAAATAGACTATATCTATTTTAATGGACTTACTGAAATAAAAGTTTGAAAAAAATTGTAATAGTGGTACTGTGTACCATATGAAGCTAGTTTTTAAGACTGATGAATTTGTAGCAGGTGTTGCCACAAGTATCCGCACCATATTGTCATGTTTAGAAAATTTTTAATTTCAAATTGTTTGTTTCTTAAGACTGAAAATTAAAATTAAATTTATAAAATGTATCTATAGACATAAATTTTTTTTATATCCATAGATATAATAATATTTACTAGATCTTTATGGGGTTTTTTGTTTTTTTGTAAAAAAAAAACTTTTTACCAAAGCAGAAAATATGAACAAGAATTTTTGAATTAAAAATTAAGATTTTTATAATAAAAAGACAAAAATTTGTTTTTGTTTCCATTGTGTTAAAAAATAAAAAAAGTTTAAGAATAAGTTTTAATTTTTTCTTAAACAAAATATTAAAATTTAACACCACCTGAGGGCGTTTGTACTTTATAAAAGAATTTAAATGCAGAAAAATATGTAACAATTTATAGACAAATTTTTCATAAATTGTTTTTAATTTATATGTGTAGAAAAATAAGTCTTTAAATAATTTGGAGAAAAATTGTATTTTAATTTAAATAAGTAGATACTTATATAAAAAATATCTGTAAGCTTAATCATATATATGCGAATAAATTATATATGTATAAGTACGTAAATTAACTTCTTTCTTCACAAAAAAGAAAATTTCAACTGAATCTCGACTTAAATGAAAATTTTACACAGTTAATGATTTAGAAACTGTTTTGCAAGCTTTCATTCCTCTGCATCAATGTCGTTAGGTCGAATCCCAAAGTTATGTTGTAAAACGGGATAGTATTTTCATTTAAATCGGTATGTCGATATAGTTGAACTGCCGAATTTGATGTAACAATGACAATTACTCTTGTTTGAATTACTGATTATTGAGGAATTAAGGTTAATAGTTCTCAATCCATATTTTTCCGAAAATAAAACTGAGCATCAAAAAACGTCTCTGGAATGGTATACCGGACCATATTAGAAATTCTTTGATGTCTGACAGCTCTGAAGAATCATAGCTAATGGATCCAGCTAATACCACAAGAGAGACAGTGGCGATTCTGTGGAAACTTTTCGTTAAATGAATAATTTAAAAGAATGATGCGTGGCCCAGATTTAACAGCTTCAAATTTTTTTTGCGCGGATTCTTCAAGTATTTGGTTAACATCAATATACAACAAAACATTCAGGAACTAAAGTAGGATACTTGCACAGAAATTGTGTAACGTAATGTAAAATGTTTAAACCTTTAAAGGTATTGGCCATTGACTGCTAACATGTGAATGATGTTATTTTCCACATTCAGCTTAAAAAAAAATATAATTTTCAACTACTGAATAATTTCATTGCAGGAGATCTCGAATCTTTTTATTTCATCAAGCACTGTTCTCTTCCATGTTATTCTGGGTCTTCCTCTTGTTCTGGAATTCCCTTGAAGGTTCCATCATAGCACCATTCTTGTTATGCAATCTTCACTTCTTTTTAGTGTGTCCAGTCCACTTCCAATTTGCTTAATTTTTGGTTTTTCATCTGTTAACTCCCACAAGTTTATATTGCTAATTCTGTTAGGAGAAAATTTTCGGCATATTATTCTTAGGTGCTTGTTGATGAAGACTTGTAGTTTGCTCTTGATGGAGTTAGTAAGAATCCATAAATCGCTGCTATATGTTAATATGGATTTTACACATGATTTGAATATCATTATCTACGTTCGTCTAGATATTTGGGAACTTTTCCATATGGCACAAAGTATTCCAAAGCCTGTTCGGGCCTTATCAATTAAAAACCGGAAATGAGAAACTGATCATTCCAATAAAAAAGATACTTAGTTTATTTTTATCAACTTCTTTTAAAAAAGGAGGAAAGTTTAAAATGAAAATTAAAAAAAAAAAGATTAAATAAAACAATTGTTAAAGATAGTATAATTCTTTAATAATTGAATCGTTTAAGATATTAATCAAACTTTTACAATCTTCCCCCAAGATCCCATTTAATTAAAAAAACACTTTATGTAAAATACAACTTTAAATCATTTTTTTTCTTTAAATTTAAATTAAAACTAAATATAAATTATGATATAATGTGTTAAGAATATATTATTTAATATTAAAAAATCATTATCTTAAGTCATTAACCCCATTTTACTTTTTTTATGATAACTCCAATTAAATTTATGTGACATTTAAAGTTGCTTTTAAAAATGTATTATATAGAAAAAAAAAAGAAAGGAAAACAAAATAGAAAAAGATAGCAAATAAAAAAAAATAAGGCTCGAATTTTTTTTTTAAATATACCTATAGTGTAAAAAAAAAAGTGTAAAAGAGCTAGCAAAATTCAATAGCGCCTGCAAGGTATGTATTCAAATAATAAAAAATAAAATATACAAATGAAAGAAAAATCTTTTACAGTTACAAATTTTTTTTTTTTTTTTTATTTTCATTTTGCTTTGGAAAATTTATTTTCTATTACAAAATTTTCAGTTATTTTTTTTATCTGGCAGAAATATAAAAAAAACGCAAACGTATACAGTAGCAGTTAACGTGCAAATAATATAGCGGCCTAGCGCGATTTGTTTCTCTTATATTGTTCATTCCCTATTTCCTCTTCGTTTATTTTGCATTCTATGGGGAAACCCCTGTTAATATCTATTTTTGTTTTTGTTTTGTATAATTTTATAAAAAAATCAAAATAAAAAATAAAATATTTTCCTGCTTTTTTATTTGCGTTTCGTTCGCGTTTTATTTGCGTTTTGTTTGCGTTTTTTTTTTTTTTAATTATTTGATTTTCATCTTTTATAAAACAAAAAAAAAATGTTTTTTGTTTTATGGAAAAAAAATATTATTTATGCATCCGAGCTTCTGCATAAAAGAAAAGAATTTTCCAGTTAAAGCCCGCTCAAATTAAGACACTATATTTATTTTATAAGTCCATAATTATATCTAACCAGCCAGAACAATCGGAAAAACAAAAAAATAAATAAATCCATTTTTTTTCATTTATAAAAAAAAATTATTTTTGTATTTTCATTTTATTTTTGTTTTTTTATTTACAATCTTTTAATGAGATTAAAATAAAAGAAGGGAGTATTTAAAATTAAAGGTTTTCAGTGGTGCACGTATTTAAAAGAATGCAACGAAAGAATTTTTAAAATTATTATTAGATAGGAAACTTATAATATATAAAATTTCAGAACTTAAGTTGTACCATTTTTATTTGACACTTTTTCAGAACATTTCTAGGTACCGGATAATTTAAGTTTCACTTTTTGTCCTCATGTATTATTATATGTAGGTATAGATACAGTTTAAATACAAAATTTTTTTTTTCCTGTTTTACTTTTGGGGAGCATAGGACTTTCACAAAGCATCTGTATGAGGATCTGCTTCCGTTTTGTTCACTAAGCTAGATAATTGGTGTGCTGTAGCTATTTCACATGATTTTCAATCTTGCCTTGTAGAAAAGACGACCCCAAATTACTTCACAAGATGTCACTGCGGTTTCCTAGATTTCCCGCAAAGTGCCACTGAGAATTTTGCATACCCTTATCTCTTGACGTAGTACAGAGTAGGGTTATGACATGTCGCATATTCATATGTCAATGATGTCAATTTGACAGATGTATATGTTAATATAGATAAAGTTAATTTTTTATTTACTATTAAGCTATAGGTTATTTCGGGAACACGATTATAGGTAATATTTTATATTTTATTTGTTTATTAATCATTATTTTTCTATTTTTAGACTATTTGATATTTAATTATAAGTTATTTTTTACATAATTTTATATTGCTATATACTATTTATTGAGTTAAATCCAGCTAAGAATGGAATCCCGGACCTTTCGCACGAAATGCCGGCGCCAAAACTACTGCACCATAGGCTGGATCAATACAAAAGTACGTAATTTAAAAGTTATTAATTTAAATTTTAAAGTTATAAGTAACTGTCAGTCCTTTAAATTTTAAATTGCATGCTTCATTTTAATTTTTAAAGCTTTATTAATAGGTGGTGTAGTTGTTAGAGTACTGATCTTTCATTCGAGTGACTGGGGTTCGAAACTTTGTGAATAAGAAAAAAAAATTTGTGTGGTTTTCAATTCCACTTAGCTTCCATTCGCCATTGGACTCAAATTATTGACATAACCAATTAAATATATCTTTAAGAATAAAATTACATTAATGCAACAAAATAAACAAACGCAATATGTAAACAAATAATTTAATTGAATAATGTAACTCTCAGATACAGAAATACCTTATAATTCAACTATAAAATTATTACTATTATATAAATAATAGAACTGTTATACATTGTAATAATAAACTTTTTTTTATTTATTAGTTATAATTTCGTTAATTTATCTTAAATTTTCTAAAATTTTTATAAATAGACGGACAGCCGTGAAATGGATATGGAATAGAGACTCATGAAATACGGTCAATATCTATCTTTACAAATATAATATAATTTCGAATATATATTAAATTATGAAAGTAAAAAATTATATTTTTATAAACTCTTGGCTGATAAAATTCTTGAGACTTAAATTTTATATAATTTACTCTAATTTTTTCTCCTTGTATATTTGTTTCTCTTTCTTGATTATTTAATTGACAGAAGAGTCTTTAAGTCTTTAAGTTTAGAATAAATTTCAAAATGTCAAATAAATCACTTTTTAAAATCGAATCCAATCAAATTGTCATTTTGGGATTTTGAAGCGTCTAAGTCTAAGCTTAAGCACTTAGTTTCAGAAACATACAAAATTATTTATTACGGTAATTTATAATTGCAGACATGAAGTAAATTGTAATAAAAATTAAGAAATGCCATAGCCTACACAAATAAGCATTAATATCAGATTTAAATATCAGATTGTTGCAGCGGGCATTCCTTATATTTTTTTGAAAAATAAAAATTTACTTCACAAAGCACAGCTATGGCACAAATGTGTTAGGCATCCTATCATTTCTATAATCATTATGAGGCAGAATTTTAATAACCAAATTTAAGGTTTGGTTTCGACATTATAACATATTGTTCGTCCTGGCCTATATAATTTAGTTTATTTAACTTAAAGTTTTCATAGGCCTTATATGGACTGCTTTCAGTGCACAACGAATGGCGCTACAGTTTTTTAACATTATTTGTGGAATTCGCCAAGATTGTAAAGATTGTAAAAGAACGAATTTAAATGTATAGCTTAACTAAAAGCTCAACCCATATGTTGAGCTAGCTCATAGTTTGAGCTATACGTATAAGCTCAAATGTTGAGTTAGCAAAATTTAATTACAATTTAATTTTAGTATATAGTTAGTATAATCTATGTTATTTTCCCTTATCTCAGTAGTAATGACATATATATGTAATAATATATTTCAATGCACTGTTTTCAATGACACTGCAAATTCTAAATTTAATGACAATGCTTAAACGCTCATGTGTAATTATTTTGAATATCTAGTAAATTAAATAGAGCTGATTTGAGTCGCGCCTATATGTAAAGTTTAAACTAAGAGCTTACACAAAAGTGACCAAGCCCAAACTGTGAGGTTATGTGAATAGCTTAAACTATGAGCTAGCTCAATATTAAAGCTTATGTTTATATAGCTCAAATTATGAGGGGGCTTAGAATTTGAGCTAACACAAAATTTAAGTTGAGCGAAGAGTGGATTTGAAATTTCAACTTTTAAAAGCCTGATACTTTCATGTACATGGACTAGTTCAGCCGATTGAGTTTAAATTATGCAAAAGTATTGTAGTTCAATGAAGAATAAGTTTCTGGAATTAATTCAGAGATCGAATTACATTTTTCGATGTTCACAGTCAAATTTTTTTCCAAATTGTCCAAATGTTAGAACAAGTCTGTCTTCACAATATATATGTACTACTATTTTCTTAATAAATTATCCTATCTTAAAAAATCTTTCTCTCTCTATCTTTCTTTTTTCCAAATAACTTGCATAAATTTCACTATACTTTACTTTATATTGATAGGTTTACTTAACACGTCCAAAAGTAACAATTTAAAATCTTTCACAAGTACAAAATATAAAGTATATTAATTTACGTAAGAAGTAATAATTCTAAGTAAATGTAATTCTTAAAAATCTTTAATTAGATAATTAATTTTATTTCTCGGAAAACTCTTAACTAATAATTATTGGTCTTATAACGATTATTTGAATATAAACAAAGAGAATTTTTATAGTGGTCTGTTTTATAACCAATTTAACTCATTTTTCAAAACCTCCAGCATTTGTATTTTTTTTTTATTTTGAGAGTCATTTAAAAAAAATGATTTTATTTTCCTTTTCATAAATTAAAAGTCCGCATGATGTAAAAAAGAAAAAAAAAGTTTAGAGAAAACTAGAAAGAGAAAGACTACACAAAAAAAAAGGAATTTTATAAAAAGGAATCGTTTCTCTCAAGCATGAAAACCACAAAAAATGTGTCTCTCTGGTAAAATAATTTTTCTTTTATTTTTTTTTTTTTCATCATGATGAAGATGTCCATTTTTAAGACTTAAATCCAATTTTTGTAATTATTACAATAACAAAAACTAAAACAAAATTACCTATCCCTGATAGCATTAACTATTGTTTGTATGTTATTAATTTTTTCTTAGTGGTTTGCGTTTTTATACCCGAGCTAGTTCACGGGTATATTAAAATTGCTTTTACGTTTTTAACGCACGGAACAGTATACCAATTCTTCTTCAGAATTGAACTCTTAGCCAATTAAGCAACGTTTTTCCGTCCGTGGGTAGATAGATAAGTTACTAACGTTCACAACCCTGTATTTATCCTCTTTTATTACTAACCCCAAGAGTTTTTATACGAAATCAGATCCTTACTTTTGTGTTTAGAAATCTTGTTAAGAACAGTTGATCAAATGGAAGAAGTCCGGCTCTGGATAGGACCTATGTTCTGGAAAGAAAGTTCTCGATATTTTCACTTTCGTTGGCTTTTTGCAGCTGCTGCAGGAGGTTGTAAGGGATTTCCAATATCGTTGTTTCGGTACCTATTGGTCAGCGGCCTGTAAGAGTTGCCACTAACCTGGCGATACCCATACGAAATCTCAAAACCAATTCATTATTTCTGTTTTAGTTATAGCACGTCCTAGTTTTGATGTAAGTTAATCCATTTTATTTTAATTTTGGTTGTATACAAAGAAGAGTAAATTCCTTCACTACACCAAATGGTAACAAATCTTTACAGGAGATTTGGTTCTCAGAATGATTTCTATATTTGCTAGTTTGTATGTTCTTGCGATTCCTTCGATATTGCTGTGCCCTGGCGCTAACACGAAGGTAATGTTTATGTTTTGACTTATTGAGGCAAACTCATACAGCTCACATGCTTTGAAGTTTTAGTGGTTAAAATAAAATAAAGAAAAAAAAGTAGTTTTTTCAATATATACTTTTATTAAAGTAGTACTAGCCCCCTAAAATGTAGAAAATAAAAAATTGAAGGAAGATCTTGGGAATTTGTTACTATTTTAATATAAAAGTAAATTGCTGGTATAAGAAACAGTTCTTTTAATGATTGAAAACTTTTAAGCTTAAAATAGGTATTGAAAATTTTCATTGGCCAAAAATTGATAGTAGATCTTTTGCATTTAAATGTGATTTCAGTTAGTCTTAATAAAAAAAAAAAAAGTTCACCTTTTAAGCAGGATCGAACTCACATCTATTCATACCCGAAGCTAATACAATTTTCAGAGATTTTTGGTCAGATTTCTAATATAAATGTATCACTAACTGACAGAATGAAAAATAAACCCATAGAAACAGGCAAGTTCATATAAAAGTATATAATAAGAAACTTTTTCTTTAAATACAATTACAGGTTCGTGCGTGTATCTTATAGTTGAGACACTCAACTAAATAGTCTTACTCGTTTTTTTGCGTTGGTACTTTTATGATGCCACAACTTTTGCAGAAGTCCAGAACTTTTAAATTTTTTATTTTTATTTTTTGGTTTTATAATTTGTTATTTTTTTTTACTAAAAAAAAAATGTTTCCAAAGTTCGCGTTAAATTAAAAATTCAACATTCCATGTAACCATTATTTAGCCTGCAGGATCTTTTACCAGGATATTGTTGTTCCTTCTTCTACTGAGGCTGAAGTAAAAGACAAAAATATTTTATTTTATCTGATTTCTCTTTTTTTCTTCTGTTGTTGCATGCAATATATTGTTGTCCAGTTAAAATTGGGATGTAACGATGCAAATTGTACATTTCTTACATTTAAGGCATTGAAGCGAGGTGGGGTAAGAGATGTATAAGAAATGATAGTAGTATTGGTTATGGTGTAATTTAAGAAACAAACAATTTATGATTTTATCAATATTCTTACTCTCCAATTCTAACATGTTTATTTTGTGTAATAGTTTAAATTTTGATCCTAGCGTGTTTTTTATTGTGTTGTTGTTTTTTTTTTTCGATTTATTATAGTTTGTGGTTAGTCGTTGATACACTCTGGTTGGTTCTAAAGTGTAAGAGATCGTTGTTTTTAAAGGATGCAAAATAAATTTTGTGGTCTTGCGTTAGTTAGTATGTTTTTGCAATTTATTTGTGTGTTTCTGAGAAGTTTTGTAAGTTTTTATGAAAGTCTCTAGAGAGTTTTTAGTTAATAAAATTTTTAATTAATGAAAAATTAAATTTGTGTATAAAAGGGTTTGTTTGTCCGTATTATTTGGGTTAAATGAGACAGTTTCCTTAGGAAATTTTTTTAAGAGTGTTCATTTTTAGTTTTTGAAACATAAAAATTTAATCCGACAGCCCCATTTCCAGCTATGACTTTCTTATCATACACATTTGTTCCTGGGTTAATTGGCTAAACAATTGGGAAGAAACAATCTCTAGATTTAATACGTGACAGAGTTTAAATTAATTCACTTCAAATCAAAAATATAAAAGTTCGATCTCCTCTCCAATTCTCGTCTACGACAGAAGAAATATTGGTAACTTCTTTTATCCATTGAGTGATGGTCAAGATCGTTTACCAATCAGATGATGTTCCGAAAAATTTATGTGGTGCTAATTATATGTTTACAGAGAGAGAGAGATATACATATAAAATTGTTCCATTCAACTATCAACATCAGATAAGTTGCAATTGACATATACAGGTACAAGAAATTATCTGAATCAAACTTCCTGTTTGTATTACAGATTTTCAAACTCAAATCTTACTACTGTGGAATTTCATTTAGGGTTATCAATTATTAATTGAATAAAGAAAAAAACACCATAAAAAAAAATCCATTATTTTTCTATTAAAGTTCGGAATTTTAAATGCAGGAACTACCGTTATCTTTCCAACGAAAAAAAAAAAGATTATTGTCTACAATTCCTCTTTGTTAATTTAAAATTTGATTCTGTATTTGGTTTTTTGGTTGCATTTTTTTTATTTTTACAAAGGCGATATATTATGGTGATCAAAAGTAGCACTTTTATGCCCAGCAGCAATTTAGGATATCTCAAGTACAACAGTTGAGAAAATTACTTGAAAAAACATTGTATCTGTACAAAATGAAAAAAAAACAGATATTTTAAAATATAACTGGGCAGAAAGAAAATTGTGTCTCTGTGGTTAACAATTACAAAAATTTACAAAAACTTTTTTTTCGTTCTTATGTTAATGTACGAGTATAAATAGTTTTAATTTTACTTAATGTTATTTTTTTAGCCATTTTAAAAGAAGAAAAATCTAATGGAAAACGAAAAAAGTTAAATTCAATAATTTTTGATATTTTTTCTGTTCGTTAATTTATGAATGAAAAAGTTACGCGATTTTTTTATTTAAAAAAAAAAAAAATGATATAATTTTTTTTTCTGTTGGACATCTTAGATAAATTATTTTTTTTTTAAAATAAAAGAATCTTAAGATAATTTTTCCTCTAAGGATGTCCAATATTTATGCAATTAATTAATGTAAACGATTTGAAGAACTTTATACAAAAAAAAAAACCAAACTTAAAAGGAAGAGCAGCATGCAATTAGTCAAATTAAAATATATCAAAAACAAAAGAATCTGTAGTGGAAAGACAGGACAATGATCTGAGATACGATAAATGATATTTTACTTGAGGCTTGAAATATAATTTATCTAATATTGATGTTTTGGAAATAAATTTTAAATTTTAAAGGAATAGACACAAAAAATTATTAGTAATGTGATTTTTACAATCGAATGTACATGAATAATTGTAATTAAGGTACATGTCTTATTTATAAGATATTATCGTTTTTATAAAGTTTTTGGAAAATAACTAATGCTAATTAATGATCAAAGTTTTGCAAATAGATTACCATTAGTAATTTACGAAATTGTCATTTCATAGTTGAATTGGGTGCAACCAAAACAGTTTGAAGCTCTTATAATTTTTTTTTAATTTTAAAAATTTTTAAAGCTTCTAAATTATCATAAGTTAGATAGCAAATTTTAAAATAAACTAAGTTGTTCCAAAGAAAATAATAATTAATTACAAGTTTTTAAATACAAAAACATTAATATATAATTTTAGTTTTTATTTTTTTTCGAAAGTTACTGGAAAATATATCGAAAACCACCTAGTACCATTGTACTCATCTGGGTTCGTCTGCGTAGTGCTGGACTTTAACCATTTTAAACCTCCACTTTTTTAAAAACCAAACTTAGAATGGACTTTAAATACAAATGTATAGTTTAAGTTTTAGGATCGAAATTTGGGAAAGGAAATTTGGTATAGGATTTGGGAAATATGGATTAAGTTGAATAAAGTGAAACATTTTGAGGCATATCATGAAGGTGGATGCTAATATTCTTCTTAAACTTTTTTAATTGTATATGATGTAAATTACCAACTTTTCATAATCGTGATGTGCAACAAATGAATTTCTATAAGCCGTGTTTCGCCATCAAAATAAATTAAACTGTATAGAAATTCAAATCTGTCGTAACCCTTATTTCTCGTTAAAAAACTTTAGAGAAGGTATTAATTGTTTGATTTCTGTAGATCAGGTGTTCATACTGGCAAGGTATTAAACAGGTGACCAGACGGTGCATAATATGTGCATTATAATCTATTTTCGGTCTAATGTACGTTTTATAGATTTTTAAGAGACTGCACTGAGTAAGTTTTACAGTGGAACAAGAAACCTAAAAATATAGCTGAATGCTCTTGTTTCAAAAGCTTAAATTCCAGTAAATCAGGTGGTAAATGGGAAAACTATTTAATGTGATAATTGACCTGAAACAAACATCCGTTCTCAGGACTAAGTTTTTCGCAAAAAGTTCTTCGTTAATATAAAATCAATTATAATAATATATAGAAATTATTTGAATAATACTTATAACTCACAGATATGTATGAAAATATGCATTTAAAACGCTTCTGTTGTTAAATTGCAATTGTTGGAAAGTAACCGTAATTGACTTTAGCTTAATAATGTTGCTGTGTGATTCCCTACAATATAATATCAACAAAAAAGAGATATTGGTCAAATAATTCTCATTTCTTTTTAATTGAAAATGTACAGAAAGGATACTACTGTATTATCAGCATTTTAATCAATGCATTTTATAGTGTCATGCAGATATCAATATAGTAAAATTAATAAAACTTTATAAATTATTTATTGGTTCGATATATTATACATATAGAAAGAAAATTGTCAATGTAATATATTTAAAAAAAATCAAAATGTCATTAAATTATATAAAAGATCACATAAAATAAACATTAGATAATAATATGATTCTATTCAAAATCAATGCTCTAACTCAACCATAAAAGTTTTTTTAAGTATAATTTTATAGAATAGAACTAATGTTTATATATATATATATATTCCTTTTATTCACTATTCACAATTTTCAATGTGGGATTTGGTGTGTATGACCAGAATTTTTATTTTGACAATTGACTATATTGTACAATATGTATTATATAATATCGCCCCCAGTTAAATAAAATAGAAATTCCTTAATATTCATAATCTTTTTAAAATTTTTCATCATTGTCCTGGAAAATCTTTGTCTAGTCTTTCTTTTTTATTTTGTCTCTTTGTGATACAAAAGGTGATTACTTTTGCATGATAATCCATTTTCAGTGATGGTTTTCTAGGCAATTTTCTCTTTTGAGGGCCACAAACACATTTTTTTTTTTTTTTATTTGATTTTGTTGTTCTTTATTGTTGAGGTGAAAAATATCATCAAAAGAAAATTTATTATTATTTAGAAAAATTTTTTTTTTCTAAAATTTATTTAAAAAAAAAAAACACAATTTTTTTTTAAAAGAAAATTTGATGAATTTTCTTTCAGTAGTTTTCCTCTTAATAGAACAAGTCAAATGTAAAGAAAATCTAATATTAAAAGTTAAAAAGTCATTTTTTTTAACAAAAGAATAGAAAAAAAACCATTTGAGAAAATTGTTTGATTAAAAGGAAAAGTTGAGGAAAATAATGTGAAAATTATTAGAAAGGGAAATTATTATTTAAAAAAAAAAAATTTATTGAAAATTTATTTTGGAAATTAATATTGTAGAAAAGATATTTGTTACAAAATAGTACCTATTCATTTTAATTCTAGTATTAGTTTACTAAAATTACTATTTAGATTTGATGTGACCAATTTTGAGAAATATTTAAAGGATAATTGATAATTTGCAATGAAATTATCATAAAAATTTGATAATTGGCTGGTTTTCACACTTAATAAAAGTCGGTGCTCCTAATTATTTGTTAGTAAGGATTTGCACCAACTCTAATAGACTTTGCAGAACTCGTATAAAGAATTGTGTAACACCCTTAAAATCGTTTCATAACAATTAAAGCCCCAACTTTTCTTAAAATGGAACAACACAGCTTCTAGCGGTTTGTTTGCTATGCTCCCGTTGTAATTATGAAATCATAATCAATGGAACCTTATAAAGTATAAAGTTAAATATAAACCATATAAAGTTAGTTACAGCTATGTACCACGTAATAAAATTTAATATTATCATTTACTTGTTTTTTTAAAATATTTTATAATTTTTCCCTTAATCTTGAGTGATTCTTAATTCCCAAATCTAGTTCCTTCAGCTGTTTTTCTAAGTCCCTATCCTCAAAGCAAACTTTATATTTATATTACAGACCTAATCTAAGAGTTTCGTTTCAATGTCTGAAAGTTGTTTAATTTCAAAACAATCCTGAAGAATGTAGTGAAGCTTCCAATTCGCTGGGCAACTTATGATTTGGGCCACTTAAAGTTTCAACAAAATAAATTAGAACTTGCTTCTAAGTGGTTTGACTTCAGATTAAAAAAATTTAGAATTTTAATTCACCTGTTAAATATGTTTATTTTAAGTTACACAAATTGATTGGTTGAAAACTCAAAAAACCGTGTATTTTTGTAATTCTTTTCGTAGTACGTCTGTTTGTGCACACGTATACAGCTTAAACTTCTAAGTGAAATGTTCCGAAATTTTGTATTGAAGATTTTAATATTAATATCTTGATTTGATAAACTCTTGGAAAAAATTATGTAGCCCCACGGAGCTTTTCTCTAGGGTAATTTTTGGAGATTTTGAAAATATTTTGAAAATCAAAAATAGTACGAAAATATTTATTAAATAACAGTTGTTACACAAAAAAATAGTTTCGATTTTGTCATAGAAAGATTTTTTATCCGACGAACTTTAGTGTCTCCTAAATTATATTTAAAACAAAATTGTGAAAGTTCAAATTTATCTAAATTTTCATATTTCCTGCAATAGTGGTTGGTTCTGTGGTAGACGCATAATTTGTTTGTTGTTTCATTTAAAAACCATTGTTCCGCCTATTCCTTCTCCAAGTGTAAGTTTTAAATCTGATAGATCTGACCACTATGTTATTGAATAAATAATTATTCTTAATCTAAAAATACTTTTTTTTGAAGTATTGAAAAATAAATTCTTCGGATGTAAATTTGAAGATTTCCTCATCAAAATCTATATTAAAGTTTTTAATTCTTAAATCATTATCAACTTAAAATTTGGGGCAACAAATTCTTATCTAATCAAAACTTAAATTTATGAATTTCTAAATTAAAATTGTTTAAATCTTAAAAATTTTTAAACTGTCTTCCAATGTGTAGTTTTCCCCAAGAAAATTTCCACCCCATTCCTCAAATTCAAATTATTATTTTAAAAAATTTAATTTATAATTTTTATTTTATAGAATCTTAAATTAGGCTCATTATTATAATGAGATTTTCCAAATCAATTCTTAATAAGCACTCCAGGGCAAAACCAAATTTTATTAATAACATTTCCTATTAACCTTAACATAGGTATAAGACTCACTGTCTCATTAATATTACATATACCCTAATTTATATTGGTTTTCTCCGTTTTAAAATTGACGAGCCAATCAAAATTTCACCCTCATCCATTTTCCATTTTCTACGACTCATTCAAAAGTGAAAAGAATTACAAAAATAAATAATTTACACCAAAGATCATTACTAAAGATTTTTATCTCTTTAACAAATAAATATAAAACTTTAATACCACCTGATGAGATTTTTATACGCAATTATTTTCAATTTATCCGTATTTAATGGAGACAAGAAAATGAAAAAAAAAAAAAAAATAAAAAAAAAAACTCAATGACAAAAACATCGGAAAAAAATTAAAATTTTTATATAAAAAAAAAAAAAAAATTTAAGGAAATAAATTGTCAGATTGATTGAAAAGTCTTTCGTCTTGTTACAGCGTACCCACTCATTCCATCAGATCATCCAAATAATAATTTTCACCTTTTATATTCAATACCAAAAAAAATCAGTTCCTCATGTGTGTTTCGATTTCATCATTCACACACAATACAATCTAAGAAAAATCAGTGTCACATGCCCTAATCATTATATTAAAGAGAGAAAAAAAACCCGAAAATCAGAAAACAAATTATTGAAAAACAATTTTTTTTTTTTTTTTTGCAGAAACGAGGAAGAAAAACGAATATCCTGTTTATATGTCAATGTGCTGTCACATATATATACAGTTATGTATTGTACGTATTTGCTAAAATCACGCAGTACACCAGGTGGTAGAGACAATATTATATTTGGTGAGGAAAAGGAAAAGACTATTATGATGTACTGTTAAGAAGGTGATATGTTCTATAAAGGAGGAGGAAATCTCGATTTCTTAAAAATTAAATATTGGAAAATATATATACTTCCTATCTCATTCCAATTGTATTTAATATAACGGATTTTTATAATGAATATATTAAACTCACCATTTTTATTAAAAGATGCAGGACAGTGTTTTTGATATAGCTGATAATATATATTTGTTTTGAGTAAAGAAGACTCTAATAAGGGCTTTAATAGTAAAGCAACCTGGTGTTTAAATTTGGATTATAGCCGCTGTCGCTATCGCTAGTTTTATATGTCAATTTATTGACTGAAAACGAAATTGGGTTCGAATATTCGAACGAAAAAAGAAAAAAAAAAACTAACAGGAAAATATGGGTTAACTAATTTATAATCCGAAGAAGTTCCTTTGATATTGAAACTTACCTTTTAACAGATTTGTTGTACTTTGAAGACTGTCAGAAAACATTTTTAAGGATTCCTTATAAAAAGTTATGTGAAACTTCAAACATGGAAATGGAATTATCAATATATTATACAAAAATTAATTAGTTTTCGATAAATGGGCTTAGAGGCCTTCATTTTTAATTAACTGAAAAAGTTTGAACAAGATCTTTTTATTTCTCAATTTTAGTTATTAATAACTTTGGAAATCGGAACTTTATCTTTCAACTTTATCTTTATCTTTCATATTTGGTTGGAATATCTTCTGACTCTTTATGGTTGGTTTCTTAAACCTTAACCTACTTTTGTTCTAAAACGACTTCGAGAATTTTTTTTACCAAATGTATTAGTAATTAGTCCGTTTTAAAAAAATTTATATTTTGAATTTCTATATATAAGCAACAGCTGGGTGGCACAGTGGTTAAGTGCCGACCTTTCATGCAGAAGGGCCCGGGTTCGAATTCTAGTGAAAGTGAAAAAACTTTTCTGGTTTTCGACTCGACTCAGTTACCATTCGTCATTGGGTTCAAATTAATGGCATAATCAATAATTAATAATTATAAATCTTTAATAAAAAATACTTTAATATAAAAATATAAACAAATGCAAAATATAAACAAATAATTTAATTAAATAATATAACTCGCAGATATAGAATACCATATAAGTAAAATATAAAATATTACAATATAAACAAAAAATAGAATTGTAAATATTGAAAATCTAAGACGTTTCTACATGTTATAAGGCCTAGTACTATCTCATGTTTAAATTGTATGTGGAATTCAATAAGACCAATTCTAATAACACGAATATAATATGACCCCCTGTTCCAACATGTACCTATGGTATAGACAGGCTAATTAGCCTAACAGTTGAACAGTTAGCGCTTAAAAAAAAAAAAAATAAAAAATAAAAAAAAAAAAAAAAAAAAAAAAAATAATTACTCACTAACATAATACCTTGAAATCTGTTAAAAATAATTTAGCAATTTCAGACAGGGCTGTAAAATTCAAGTAGCAGTACAAGTACCATTAATTACATGGTAATCATTACTTGCTAATTAATATAAAAATATAAATAATATAAATTCTTGGACTCTAAGAATGCAATTAACAGTAAAACGAATTAAGTATATATTTGATAATTACTAGAAAGTAATCGAATGTGTTTTTCAATTACTTCTTTAATTATTTTTAATACTTATATTACTTTTGTAATTATTTTTGATAATTAATTACTTTTAATAAATTAAATACCAAAAAAAAAAATTAATTATTATAATTATAAGTAATGATTACCAGATAATATAACTTAACTGAATATTTAAGTACAATTTAAACAATTACTTTACAGGGTCTGACTATAGATACGATTACAGTATAGTGTCATATAATACACCAAAAAAAGAGTGAGTACATCACATTACGCATACATATTTTTTTGAACTAAAATAAAAGTGTTGTGTATTTTCATCGATACTAATAAAAGTACCGAATTAAAACCGAATATCTGGTACTCTATTTTTTTATCATTTCAGACCATATTCGTATCATCATCAGAAACCGATTGAATATTTATACGATAAATGAACGAATAAGAAAATTTAGACATTGTATACAACCCTTCGTTCCCATTTCATCACTTAGAAGAATTCTATTAAATATAATAAAAAATCTGGAATTTGAATTTAAGTAGATAATGGAACATAGTTTCTTTAGTAGAAAAAAAAGGATATGTGAAAGGACTTTTAGGATATTCTTCATTCTTAAATTTTTTTTACGTCTTTAATTTCTTTTTAATTTTTTTTTTGTATTTCTAAAAATGAATATAAGAGGACGCAGATCAAAACATGGGTTACATAATAGATATATGTATATAATCAATTCCATGTATGTATGTCTATATACAATTAAATAAATATTTCATTTTGCGTTTTAAAATCACTTTGATTTCAGGAAGTGTCAGGGCAATAATGAAAATATCGGAATAGAATTGAAAAAAAAATTAAAGGAACAAAAATTTGAAATGTTTTCTATGTTGGAAAACGAAAAAAAAGGACAGGAGACTTTTATATTTGGAGTAGTGGAATCACCGCATTGTTTTTTAAATCGCGTAAATTATGATTATAAATTATGAATCGCGTAATTTATAAATTATAAATATGTGCTAAAATGACGAAAATAAATACATAATTGTGTAGTTAAATTAAGGGTTGGTTTTCAGTTTTAATTTCTTGAAATTTTTAAAATTCATCTGATTAAAATTATGAAATGGGAAGTTAAAGAAAAACAATTCAATATATTATGAACCTTTAATAAATTTAAATAATTACGGAAATTGGTAAAAGATTTATTTAACAATTTAATACATAGATACATTGTGCAATTCTAGTCATTTTTGGAGAGCCGAAAGTTGTTGCCGTGTTATCTTGCCTGTTGTATCCGATTTGTTTGATTTTTGAACCAGAGTTACGCGATGAGCAAGTAGGCTTCCGACCCCACAGGAGCTGTGTAGACCAATCAAACACACTAAGAATCATCATCGAGCAATCGATCGACTGGCGGACTCCCCTCTACCTTCTATTCGTGAACTTTAAGAAAGCCTTCGACACTGTGAAAAGAGTTGCCATTTGGAGAGCATTAAAAGAGAAAGGTGTACCATGCAAGATAATTGGATTATAAGAGAGCTGTACGAAAACTCCGAGCTAGCGGTCACTCACAACGGAAACATCAGTGAGCCCTTCCAAACTAACATCGGCGTCAAACAGGGATATCCACTATCATCATTGTTATTCACAATCGTCCTAGATATTATAATGTCCGAAGTCTGTAAGCAAAACAGAGCCATTACATGGAGCTTCACTCGCCACTTAGAATATCTAGACTATGCAGATGATATAGTACTTCTAGCACACAAGGTCAGCGATATGCAGTCCAAACTGGAAAAATTGAAAAGGCTAGCACTTAACGCAGGCCCTAATTAACATCAGCAAAACTAAGGCGATAAAAAACCAACAGCACCAACAGCCAACTCATCATACTGAAAACGCAAATAGTCGAATATGTTAACCAGTTCAACTGTCTCAGTAGCATATTGGCTACTGATGATGGTGCGCAGGCAGATGTGAACAACAGAATTAGCAAAGCAAGGGCATCATTCGGACGGTTATACCTAATATGAGGAACACTCAAATCTCCAAGAAAACAAAAGTAAGGATCTTCAATGCTTACGTAAAGACCGTAATAATGTATGGAAGCGAAACATATGATATCCAACAACATCGTGCAGAAAATACAAGTCTTCATTAACCGCTGTCTGCGCATAATCCGCAGAATATTCTGGCCTAGCAGAATAAGCAACGAAGACCTATGGAGACTTACAGGAGAGGAACCCATGCTGAGGCAATTAAGAAAAAATAAATGGAGGTGGATAGGCCACACGCTAAGAAAAAATCAGAACAACATAAGCCGTATGGCCTTGGAGTGGAGCCCCCAAGGAAGCAGAAGACGCGGGCGTCCTTATAACACCTGGAGGTGCAGCATAAAACCTCACTTGGAAGCAGCAGGAAACCGGGTGAGATGGAGTTGTCAAATGGAAGCCCTATGTACCCTCGGGGAGTGAAAGGACGAAAAAAAAAAAAAAAAAAACATAGATGCATCAAGAAAATTATTTAGAAAAATTCATTTCAGATCATTGTCTTTGAATTTAAAATTCGATAGAAGCTTTGAGCTTGGTGTGCTAGTGCAACAAAGAATTGAAAGTAATTTTCACTTGAAATATTTTAATGTCTGTTATCATTTACTTAACGACTTAGTGGAAATATTCAAATTTCTAGAATTTAGACTCTCAATCCTTTTTTGATTGAATCAAGCATCTTTTACTAAGATTTTTAATAGGTGTATATTTAAAAACTTAAATTTAGTTTTAGATATACTATCTTTAGGGTTTAAGACTTAATTTGTTTGGTGGCGTTAATTGAGTTGGTAACTTTTAAAAATCTTTTTTAAACTTACAATTTTTTTGTCCGTCACGGAAACAAAGTGTGGAAATATAAAAAAAATTTAATATATGAATATAATAATATACTTTTAAAGTGTTGTAGAAGTTATAGGGATCAGGATTTTGAATATACTTATAAAAAAAAATTGTAAAATGGTATAATAATTATGTCGTAATAGTTTATATTGTAATATAAGTAAGACTATATAAAAATATATATATAACTCTTGCCTAAGATAATAGATGGATATTTTTATATTCATAATCTTATACAATGTATATACAGCCAAGTCATCAACAGTTTAGGAAATATAACGATTAAAAAATTAATTCTTGTTTAAATGAATTCCCTACACTCCTTAAATGAGTGAAAAGGAAAAACATTTTTTAAGTCTATTGGCTCCTTTAAATGAACTGATGATTTTTTTAAGCCTCTTATCACTGAACACTGTTTTATCAATTTCGCTACAGACTTATTTTGGTTCTATATTCTATAAATTAATTATTCATGTTCTTAAACTCATCCATGCTTTATTAAAGTATTAGGGCGGGTATGTGTTAATTTTGCCTGCCTACTTTATTTTCCTTGAATTTTCCTCCACTATATTTTTTTAAATCATTAAAATATTAAATTCTTATTTTCATATTACTCACAATATTGTTCCAGTGTCTATTCAATCGTATTCAAAGGACAGTTACAAATCTTTTTAAAAATATTTATTTGAAATCAAATAAAATTGAAAAGAAGACAAAAATTGATATCCTGCTGGTAGATGACAAGACAATTTAAAAGATTCATGATGATCAATGGTGTCCTTGTCATCATTGTCTTCATTATATGGTGTCGTTGATTTCCAGATAAAAATCGAAAAATAACATAAAACTAATAATACTATGCAGATGTTGAATATTTAGACCAATAAATCACAGCATTATCAATTGGAAAATGGAAAAACGAAGAAAAATTGATTTTCAATTTTTAAGAAGAGAATCGCAGAATAAAAATAAAATGCCTGTGGACAAATTCACGAATTCATTGTTATAAAATGGTGGCAAAAAAAAAAAAAAGTGGAAGGAAAATTTTAACAAAAGAAATCGAGTGAAATTTAAAGACCGTGATAATAAGAATGTAACAGTTGGTTGTTTAATAATCATTGCTTTTTAATATCTTGTATTGTTTGATTTCTTTTTGCAGTACGTATCTAACGTTAATGATGATGTTTTTGACATTATTGACATTGTTAATATTTAAATAAGTTTATGTTTTTTTTTTCTTTTTTATATTTCAAACAATTTGTATTGTTAATAAATACAATTGTAGGCTTGGGTTGATATAAGGCTGGTGTTGATCTATGATTTCAATAGTAACATAGAATAGGTATTGAAGATTCCAATTAAATAAAATAAATACTGGTAAATCCTGTTAAGTGTTTGCATTTGAAGTCAATTAGATAATTAACAGCTTGTGGGGGTAATTATAATAAACTAAAAGTTGTATAAAATTAACAAACAAGAAAATATATAAAAATAAATTTATAATAAGGTAGATCTTGTGATATTTTATATTATAGGACACATTAAAAATTTAATGAAAACTATAAAACATATTGAAAAAGGACTCCGCTATTGAGTCATCAATTGTTAGGCTAATAAGCCTGTCTATACCAAAATAACATGTTGGAACATTTGTATTACTATTATTAGAATTGATTTTAATTAATTCCACTTACTTAAATATAAGATATTACGAGAACCAATACATTTAGCAACTTTTTAGATTTTCAATAGATAGAATTCTATTTGTTATAATATTGTAATAATTATGTTTTATATTTGTTAATATTGTTATATTAATATATATTTTATTTAAGATATATAATTATTAATTGTTGGTTATGCCGTTAATTTAAACCTAGTGACAAATTTTGGCTGAGTCAAATTCTGCAAATAAATTCTCAAATTGTCACATGTATTTGAATATTCAAAGCCCTTGCGATAAATTTTTGCAAACCAGCTATCAATATACTTTTTTTTTTATTCCTTTTCCACTCCTTTAAGGAGTATAGGGCATTCACCAAGTTTATTTTAAACTAGGCTTCAGTTTCTTTAATCATAATATTCACTAAGCCGTTGATTACTCGGCTGTAGCTATTGTATAAGGTTATGAAATATTAATGCACAAATGTTAACTTTGTGCGCCATCTACAATTTTTCACAAGAATTATTTATATATTTTTATTAAATCTTATTTTATATTACGATATAATTATACAATTTTACGATATTTTTTTATTAGATATGATCTGACCGGGGTTTGAACCCGAGATCTTCCACATGAACGACGACGTCTTTACCACTACGCCATTGGTCAGTTACTATCAATATACTTAACCAATCGTAAATTTCTATTTATTATCAGATTTATATATTTTGCTAACTTGTGAAATGAGAAACAAAAAATTTTTTGCGGCTTTTTTTTAGCCAAAGCAGTACTTCACAAAATTGTTAAAAATTTGCTTTCAAAATTATTTTTGACCAATCATCGGGCCGGAAGGTGTTAAAAAATTGTAAGTCTTTTAATAGTGTGATTTATTAGTAGTGATTTAAAGTCAATTTGTCAAAACGTTTTCATTTTAGAACAAAAAAGTTTGAATACTTGTACCATAACCCCATTTTGATTAGAGCGAAATTTTAAGCTAAGCAGTTTAGGAGTCTATTTGTTACATACAAAAAAACTTACAAACTTGCGCTTTTATATATATAGATAGATAACAAATAAATCTAGTTGCGTGGTATGATATTGTTAAATACCGGGGCTTTAAATTAAGTCAGGAAACAGGATATAATTGCTAATTCCATATTTTCACTCTTTTTGGTTATAAAGTCAAATCAACTTTATTTCGTTTCGACTTTATTGTCTTCGATGTAATCAATTTTTTTGCAATTTCTACCCGTAGTTATAATTTCTTTTTTATTTATTTTAAACGATGTAAAATATTTTTAACCACGCTTACGGATTTCAGACGGGCTGAGAAAACTATACATTTTTTTAAAAATTTTATTGAAAATGTCTTTACAATTTTCTTTTATTATAAATCAGTTTTAAAGGAAAATCTTCGTATGCTGAAATTCGTAGTGAGCTCTATTAATAAATATCTTGAAAACACTCGCTCTAAATAGGGATAATCTTATTATGTTCTAAAGATTTGTGTTATCTTACATTTGAAAATGTAATTTGAGTCTTCTGAGGTCTATTACAAAATTTTAATTATTCCGTAAATGTATTCCGTATAAAATTTTCTACTACATCGGTAAATTCATTAATCTAGTAGTCACTTTTTTAATGATTTTAATAGTTAGTGGTATTGTTGTTAGTTAGCATTATTTGTTGGGAAATTTTAATTTTTTTAGGCCTGAATCTTTCAAATATTTTTATTACATGCTTCGTTTTTAACTAGAATTAATATGTATACTCACTCTTATGCACACTCGTTTCACACTCAACTCAGGTTATTCCAAATTACAAGGTCCTGCATGTGTACATTATTGAAGTAAATAACACTTTATAATTTTTAATTTAAATTCAAATTTAAATAAATTTAATATAAATATTCCAACTTTAATATAGCAATTTAAAACTGAAGGAGTTCATTAAAAATGTATAAAATTCAAATTCTCATAATATTTAATTCTTTAAATTCTTTAAATTCTTTTATAACCTAGTAAAAATTCATTAAGGTATACCATTTTAAAAATAAAATAAAAAAAAAAAAACCCAGATCCTGGATTTATTTTTTTTATTGAAATCCTTTTTTATTTAGTAAAAAAAAAATTTTCCTTTAATTGTTTACATATTTAAAACAACAACAAATACCATATTATTTTTAGTTTGAGTTTGGGTAGTTAGTAAAGTTTATTATAAAATGAATCTAAATCATGGTATTTATTTGTCTCTGCCCTTATCTATATGTACAATCATTCATAACATAACAATATATAAAATTTATATATTTTATATATATAGTTATATACTTGGTTATATACTAAGATAAATACAAAATATAAAACAAATACAAATAATATAATAAAAATTAAAATCAACAATAACAACAACAACAACAACAAAGAAACCCAACTCTTACCAAAAAAAAAATAAATAAAAGTTGCAAAATAACAAGCAGGACAAGGTAAGCATTGATTATATGTATATGTGTACTTACGTTTCTATATAGGACTATATAGGCAGAACAAGGACTTAAATCTCATTATAAATCCTTCTTTATATGTTGTTAGTTCTTGTTGTTTTTGTTTTTGTCTTTGATTTTCTTTCTCTTTCTTGTAACCCCTTTTTTCATTAAATCGCTTTAAAACCTGTACAGAAAGAGACTTAACTTTTAAATTAAAATAAAAGTTATATAACAGTTAAAAATAACTGTAAAAAATTCAAAATAGACGAAAATGAAAGAATTTAAATTTTGACGAGTAGGTACTGGCATTTCGAATTTTACAGTTATTTTTATTATATGTATATAAATAAGTTCTATATTTAAATAAAAATGTAAGAATAAAAAAGAAAATTGAAAAAGAGACAAAAAATAAAAACCAAAATGAAAAGAAAAAAAACAAAAGAATTGCCAGGCTCAAATAAAAGTTAAATACAAAAGAAAAATAAAAGAAAAAAAATTAAATAAATAAAAAGCCAGCTTTTTTAAGGCTTGTTTTTTGTGTTTTTTTTTTTAAATTTTTTTTTTCATTCAAGAGTTCATAACAGTAAAATAATATAAATATAAAAAAAATAATAGAAGTTGTAAAATAGTACCGTTATTATATTTCTTTTTTATTTTTGCCCATTTTTTTTTGTTTTTTAGGTGTATAATAAGTAGAAGGCTTGAATCAATTTATTTTCAAGCCTTTTTAATTTGATAATTTTGTGTAAATATGGGTACTCATATAATATGTAGAAGGGTAAAATAATACATACAGCTCCTACAGCTTGATTTTTTTTCTTTAACTAAATACCTTTCAAATTTAAGTGAAAACTTTTTATTTTAACTGAAGAACTTTTTATTTTAAATGAATTTTTTTTAATTTTGCTTAAAACACCATTTTAACTTAAGTAAGAATTTTTAATTTAAACTGAAAATTCGTTGAGTATGATTTGGGAAACTAAAATGTTACCCTATATCAATTCCTTGAAGTGCAGGGCACACTATCCACCCTAATTTAAAAGCTCTTGTTTTGCAAAATAAAGTTGCCTCAAATTTCAACAAACTGTAAATAGAAGAATTTAGAAACAGTCATAATAAACTAGATTAAAATATATTCACTTAAGCGAATAATTTATTTTCTATTTATTTGTTTGTAAACAGTCCCTTGCCACATTCATTGTGATAAGCAATTCAGTCCTTTCTTTTCAGGTATTTTATTTTTTTATTATCATAAAAAATATCCTGATTTCAAGGTTTTTTTTTTTTACTTCAGGGGGTAGTATTATATTCATATTATTAGAACTGATCAAATGAATTCCACATACAATTTACATGAGATGGTACTACGTCAAGTAGGAATGCTTAGATTTTCAATAGATACAATTCTATTTATGTTTATATTGTAATAATTTTGTATTTAAGTTACATAGAATTCTATGTCTTTGAGTTATATTATTAAATTAAATTATTTGTTTATATTGTCATATTAATGTATTTTTTATACATTAATTTTAATAAATAATTATTTTTTTTTTGATATTAGAACCAAATGGAGAATGGTAGCTGAGGCGATTTCGAAAATCAGTTAAAATCTTTTTTTTCCACTTTCGTTGGTATTCAAACCCGAGTCGAAGGTCATGAAAGAAGAGTTGCATGAAGGTCAGCACTCTAACAACTGTACCACCTATCTGTAAATAAAAAAAAATTACACTTGGACAAAAAATGCCCTAAGTTAAGGTAAAAAATATACTCAGTTAAAGTTAAAAAATGTCTTTAGAAATTAAAACGATCTTCGATTTAAGTAAAAATGTCTTAAATTAAAGTGAAAAAGGTTTGTGTATTAAATTTTGAAGTTTGTTTGACAATTCGTTTCTTCGGTTTCGTACATTTTTTACAATACAAAAAATTTCAGTCATCTAACTCAATATATGCAATATACATATACAAATTAAATTAAAACAATTTTTTTTTTTGTATATATTAAAATAAATATGTAAATAATGTTAAAAATAAAAGGTATAACTGTTACTCAAAAATTTAAAAAAAAAAAAAAACACGATAGCGTTAATTGAAAAAAAGAGTATACAAAAAAAAAAAACATAACAATTCACAATAATAAAATAAAATTCTATTGTTCGCATTTTTTCCATATAATGACATTTAAATTTTATTATTTTTTCATTTTTTTTTTTACCGTTATTTTGCACACTTGTATACAATTTTTCATCAGTATTTTCAAAAATATAACGGGATTCACTTTTTTATTTGTTTTATGTTTCAAAAAAGTGAAAAATAATTACATATATATATGGGGTTAATTTATACATTTTTTAACTTTAAATACAAAGAGACATACATAGGTATGTATGTATGAATATGTGTTTTTTTAAGGGTATTTGTACAATTACATGAAACACTGTTAAGGAAAAAATGAAACAATAATAATAAAAAAAAAAAAAGACAAATATAAAAAATAATAATAATAAAAAACATTTTTGTGTCGAATTGAAATGAAACTAAATGAAAAAAAAATGTTTTTATTTTTTTTTGTATTTAATATGACATTTGATGAAATGAAACTCACATGTGCCGCTTCAAATCCTATATACTTGTATATAATATTTATATATAATGTATTTTTATATTATATAGAAAACATTTCCAGTGTTGCAGAGTTGTGTACATGGTTCCAGTTCAGTGGTTGGGTTCAGAAAAGTTATATATATTATGTATATATATATATACATATATATATATATATATATATGTAAAATAGCAACTGTTTTGGTATTAAATAAAGTTATACAAAATGTAAAGGGGATTTTAATACATGTTCTAGTTGTGATAAAAACTGATTTAATCGATATTAATTTATTGATTCCTTTGGAATTAATCCAAAAACGGGGTTAATTGAATTTTTACTTCCTTAACTCTACCTCATAGGCAGAAAACCCCAAATTAAACTTTTAATATCATATTGCTGCTATAAAATGTCAACGGATAATATTAACTGAAGAGCAAGGATGTCCCGTTGAAAAAATTGAAGAGCATATTGCAGAGGAGCCTTTATAATCCTGGTCTTATACTAAAAAGTTGTAGAATTTTGTATTATACTCGTACTTACATTGATTTTACGTGAAATGCTTTATTTAAAACTAACTGTTTAATTTTTAGACTAATAAGCCTATCTTTACCATAGATACATGTTGGAACAGCGGGGATATAATATTATATGCTTGTTATTAGAATTGATCTTAATGAATTACAAATAAAATTTTAATTTCAGATAAGATAATAGTTTTCATAAAATACAGAACCATCTTAGACTTTCAAAAATTATAATAATTATAAATATATTTTAATAATTTTATATTTGAATTTTAAGGTATTTGTATATCTGCGAGTTATATTATTCAACTAAATTATTGGTTTATATTTTTTATTTGTTTATCTTGTTATATTAATTTTTTTTTTTATTTTTCAATGACAAAAGGTAACTAAGTCGGTTCCAAAAACTAGTTCAATGCTTTTTTTCACTATTACTAGAGTTCGAACCCGGGCCTCTAGGATTCATAAAACATTGACAAGATGTTGGTTTTCATATAAGAGGCCACAAAGAAACGTCATAGCTAAATTATATAGACATTTCGTCGCAAAAACATCGCTTCCAGCAAAATCACTCCCTCGCCATCTGAGTATTAGGAGCCTACGTCGACTTAAGAGATCTAAATGAGTTAAGAAAGATAATTTTTTTTAAAATCTTAAGTAAAATCAATTTTTAAAAATGTTCTTGATTTTTAACATAAGGAAATAAAGCTTAATAACTGTAGTTCCATCTGTCATAGGCTTTAAATTAATTTATATAAAAAGATTCTACTAATTTTGTTAAGATAATATTAAAACAATTTAATATGACATTTAATTACAAAACGTCTGAACATTCTTATTACATATAACTTTGAGTCATAAAAATTCATAATTAAAATTATGCCGGAATATGAAAAAATTTTTTTTTATTTTTAGCTTGAAATGAAATTAATGCCATTTTTTAAGTTTCTGCAACAATTATTCCTACAAAGTTAAACTTTCTACAATATTATTTTTTTTTTTCTGAAAAATTTCAAGATCTTTAGATTAATATATGTATAACATACATATATTATATACTGCCATATTACTCATTACATTTTGTAGATAATAATATATGCTCATATAATATTGTACAATTGTACATTATATAAATGTTATTATCCTGACATAAATTCAAGGTCTGTAATTAAAATGATGTACTTGAGATTTTTTTACAAAAAAAAAAAAAAATAAAAAAAAGAATAAAAAAAAAAATAAAATAAAAAAAAATTTACAAAAACAATCTTTACTTTATTTATTTTAAGAATTATGTTATAACACGCTCTGACGGCTTTCAAATAACGGATCATCCGGCATAAATGAAAATTATAAATAAATAAAAAATAAAATGAAAATAAAAAATTAAATTAAATTAAAAAATGTAAAAGAGTAAAGTCATTCGGAAAATATACATACATTTTATTTATGAAAAATTTAATTTTTTCTTTAGTAATGAATTTAATGATAAATAAAATAAAAAAAATGTATTCAAAGTTAGGCTTTAATGGAATTTTGCAAGTTTTTGCAAAAGAATTTCAAGAATTTTTAATGATAATGAGGTTTTTTTGCAAGATAGAGGGTATCAGAGTTTTTTAATTTAAATGGGGTTTTAAATAGGGTTTTCAGGAATGAAATTTTGGTAAGAAGTATTTATTACAGTAGAAAAGTTGGAGGACTTATGAAAAAGGATAGATATAAAAATTAATTTAGCTAAATTGTATTTTGAAGGCTTTGATGGATATTTTATATCTAATATTAAAATTGAAAATTTCAAATATAGCTTCACCAATAGAAATTTTTTTTTAATTCATCTTCCGTATTAAAACCGTATGGAAATTTAATTAAAAAAAAATTTTACACAACTGTAAGCGAATCTGTAGCTCTTTCTAAATTAAAAAATAATTTTTAACTAAAAAAAAACACACAAGAACTAAACATAGGAGTCTTGGTTTAATAGTGTCTAAGCACGTACCGTCTAAAGAAGAGGAATGAAAGCTCGAATTTCGTAAAGTGTAGATATATAAGTTTAAATTAATAGATAACTTATTGAAAAATCCCCCTTTTTACTAATTATATAATATACACCAAATAATTTTAAATAAATAATTTTACTTATAACTAAATAACAGTATAATACGTTTTTTTAACCTTAAATATCTCTAACGGGAGCGGTACAAAATCTCGACATTTTTAATTTCGATCTTTAAAATCTCACTTTTTAAAAATCTCGCTTTTTAAAATTTAATTTTTTTTAAACTTTCACCTTTTGAAATTTCATTTTTTTAAAACTTCACCTTTTAAAATCTCGCGTTTTTAAATCTCGATTTTCAAAATCTCGCTCTTGGATAAAAAAGTGGCGCGAGTTGGATAAAAAACCAGAATTATCAGCTTTTTCCATAATTTAACAAAAAGAAATTTTCTAAAAGAAGATTTTAAAATGTCGAGATTTCGTACTAGACCCATTTATAACAGTATCATACATGAATAAATAAAACAAATAAACTGAAATAGATATCGGTTAAGCTTTCTAATTCGAGAAATTTTGAATTGAATTTGGAAATTTAATGGGACTTTGAAATTATTCAAAATTTTCATCACATATATTCCGAAAACTTGCAAAATTTCCTTAAAGAGTTAACACAACGTAACATAAAGTTATTAAAATTGGAAAATTAACTATTAGCATCTAGATCCTTCGTACCTGTGTTTCGAATTTTTTACAAATTTTTCTGAAAGTATTAAAAGTTATATCAAATTCTTGGGTCTTGATAGTGTGGGCAATGTGTGAGCATTTAACTTATTAACCGAGAGTGTACAGGTTCGATTCCCGCAAAAGTTTATTTTTATAAAATCAATATGTGATCTACGAAATTAATAAAATTATTAATATTACTTATAAAATTCATAAATTTTGATAAATAAATATCAAAATTTTATACAAAACCAAATTGAAATTCAAAAAATTTTGGAATTTTTTCGAATAATTAGGTTTTGACCAGAGTGAGCTTGACAAACACACAATATAATAAAATTACTGGATAGTAAAATATATTTACTTTTTTACTAATACTTGGTTATTCATAATTTATTAATATCTAAATATAATTTGCATGTATTATAAACCCTTAGTTTAAAATAAATTTTACTAGCGCCTACGTATATGCAATTACTTATCACTTAAAATTTTTTTTTTAATTTTATGGAATGCTTTCGATTTACAACTAACTTTCAAATGTTTCTGCACTATAAATCAATTAAATCTTTTCCAAGTTTAATGTTTTTATGATGTTAAGACTTTATTAGTTAAAATGTAGATTAATAGTGGTTAGCCATCATCTTAGTTCATGTTTTATCCATATAAGTTAGATTTTATTGGGAAATTTAAAGAAAAGGTCACCTCTTAGTGACTCTAAAACAAAACTAAAATTAAAAAATTTATTAAATAATAAAAATTTTGAGTTATTTTAATATTGATAGGATTTAATTTAGCTAAAGATATTAAGGATTTACGAGTTAAATAAGATTTTTTTTGAAAAAAGTTATTATTAAATTAAAACTATAAGTAATCGCTGAGTTTAATGCACTCAAAAGAAAACTTCCGACTATCGGTTTAAGTTTTAAAATAAAATTTAAAATATAATCTATTAACAGACTTCTTGTTTTTCAGATTCACATATTCATAGTTTTATTCTGTCAATTTAACGAACTGGGTTTTATTCCAACAAAAACTTATCAATTACAAGGAATCAAATAATCAATTAACCATTTGATTATTAAATTTTTGTTGCCCCGATACGATATTTTGAAATAATTGAAAAAAATTTTGATTTTCATGGAAAATCTTGTATATTTAGTTAATAAAATGATAAGTGATAGATAGTTAGTACAATAAGGCTCCGGTAAAATGTGATCAATATGTCATTAATTTTAGATAATGATGAGATAAAAATGTTTCATTAATTAATTATTCAGCAAATCTATTTAATATATCACAACACTTTTAGAATTAATATCTTTTAAGCCAAGACTCATCTGCTCCTCCTACTTTAAACTAATCAAATAATCAATTTTTACTAATCAAACTTCAATGGTTTGCAAATAGTTTTCAAAAAAACGATTATTTGATTATTTGTTACTTTATTGATGATAAGTTGATGGCGCAATAAGATCCTTGTCTTGATCTTGATAACAAAAAATTAAAACTTAAAATTTGAAATAATTGAAATTTAATCATTATTAAAATTAAAATTTCATTTAATATTAGTTTAAAAAATTATATAACACGTAAATAAATCTGTTTTTCATGGTTCTAATCTAATAAATTATTGAAACCTTCACAATCTTTTATTTTCAAAAAAATTTTTAAAGATTCTGGGACCAAAAAAATACAAAAAAGTTTATCTTTATCTTTTGTTCAATAATTTCATTATAAATTTTCTTTATTTCGTTTTTTTTTTTGTGGAAATTGACAAGTTTAAATTCTTTAAAAATTGTGACTTTTTAAAAATTGCATTAAAAATGTCAATCCAATAAATAAATTTTCTTTCCTTGTTTTTTTTTTTAATTTTAATTCTTGTTTTTTTTTTTTTTTTTTTGTATTTTTATAGTTTTAGTTTTTTTTTGTCGGATCATATGCCCATTTTATCTTTATCGTTATCTTTCTTATATACGTGTGTAATTTAAAAAAAAAAAAAACAGTGTATGACCCCATAATATAACTCTTTCTATAATTTATTTTATCCCTTCTTTTAAATCCTTCTTCAATAAATCTACCGACATTCAAATTTTTTTTTTCTTTTTATCCTTATTTTAATTTATTTTTTTTTTATTTTCTTGTATTTTTTTTTTAAGTTCTTTTTAACTTAAAATTACAAAAAAAAAAAATAAAATCAAAAAAACAGGACAAAAATAAAAGGATAAAAACAAAAAAGAAGAAAAAAAAAATTCAAAAACTTCCGTCATATCTTCTACAATATTATATTGCGTTCAAATTGCAATCATTGCATAAAAAATTACAGTTATATTTATACATTTATACAGCTACCATTCAAATTACACTTTTATTTATATACAATGATAAATATGCATATACATACACATACATACATAAAAAAAAATTGCATTTTATTCCTTTTTTGACAGTCAATGTTGTTGTAATAAAAAAACCAAAAGCATCATAACAGTATACCCACATGGAGTACACACAAAAAAGGAGTAAAAAAAAAAAATAGAAATAGCAAAAAGGATAAAAAAAAAAACAAAAAAAAAAAAGTTAAATAGAAAAGGCGTCGACCCTCCACAACTTCTATACATACAGACACAAACTAAAAAATTAGAAAGAAAAAAAAAACAGGAGAAATAAAATTTGTTACAAAAACTTTAATATCGAAAAATATCCTTTTTCTTTAAATACCTGGTTTTGAGTTTTTTTTTTTGTGTCTATTAATATTCGTAATTTTACAGTTATATCTAACTACTATAATTGTAAACAACATAATTTGTAGTATCGCTTAGTAAAAAAACCAACAACATACATATAATAAATTGATAATGCGCGAGTCCTTTTCTTCTCATGTAATATTCATTTATCATTCTGTTCATTTTTTTTTTCTATCCTATTTTCAAATATATTTTTCTATATGAGAAAAGTACTGCACCTATATTTAAAATACACTAACACATACAGCAAAAAAATGTAAAAAAAAAACTAATACATTTAAATAAAATGCATTTATTTATATCAGTAATAGCAACAACAACACCTACCAGGGATATTGTAGGGAATCTTAAAAAAAAAAATTGAAATAATCCTTTTTGGGTTTTAAATGTTTACTATATGAAATTTCATTAATATTAACAAATACATTTACATGTTTTTATATTTTATATGTCTGTAATAAAATCCCTACACTAATACATATAAATACTAAAAACTCCTCTTTACTTACTGATTACATGTGTAAAATTTGTTTTTATCCATTTAAACATTTACTTTTATTGTTCTATATAATAATTATATTATAGTTTGTGTTTATTATATATATATACATAATACATCTAATACTTTTGACTTGTTAGTTGATTATGTATTGGTATTACAAAAGAGAAAAAAAATAAGAATAAAAGAATAGGTTGCGTTAATACTATTGGCTGGCCTAATTTATATGCATGAATAAACTTTAATTTGATTGGTTTGTTGTAAGTTTGATAGAAAAAAGTTTTGTAATATTAAAAGTTGTGCGCATGTATTAAAATTATTTTTTGTTTTTGTTTTTTTTTTTTTTTTGACAATTAAAGAACCTGGTGGAGCTTTATGTAAATAAATTTACTGTGAATTTATGGTTATTGTAAAATTTTGATAAAAAATAAAAATTAAATTCGGGTCTTCTTTTGTGTTTGTAGTTGTGTAGTTGTTGTTGTGTTTTTTTTTCATTATTACGTAGGTGGCACAAATAGGCGAATAAATTTTGTATAATGTAGTATATATATATAAAATGTATATAGTATATAAAAAATTTTATATTGTGAATTTACTAGGATTATATGAAAAATTTACAGTGAGGTAACCTAATTTTTGCAAATAGGGTTTGAAAAATATTTTTGATAGGGCTTGAATTAATGTTGAAGCTTTAATTAAAACCTGTGTAAATCCAAGATTAAATTTGATTTTGAATTTTTATAACATTATTTTTTGTATTAAGTTTTTGATGGAATTCATAAAATTGAAAGTATCATAATCAAAAATATTTTCAGTATGATATTCTGTTATACATAACGGAATTCGTATCGATTTTTGTTAGACATAAGATATGCTATAGTTTCAATGCTTGATGGTAACAACGCTCTCAAAGAAACCTTTATGATATATTAATGAAAATTAATACAAAATACACATTTTATACACATCATCTTTTATATATATAGAAATTTATAAATTGTATTTTTATTAGCATCAGGTTTTTCATTTAAAAATACGTTTTTGGTAAAATATATCACATTTCTTGAAATTAATAGTTCCAAGGTCTTGCAAATATATTCAGTATTAAAATTTCTGTTCCATAAAAACCCTCACTTTCTTACTTACTGAACCTAGAGGCTCGGGTGGGGTATAGGACGAAATATTCAAGAAACCCTTAAAGTTATTTAAATATTTAAATCTTGAAATTAATAGGTATTATTATTTGCTTAAATTATTTAACCATAAGTAATTAAAAAAATTTTTAAAATAGTTAAATACACATCCTATGTATTTTTTATTATTCTGTTTTTTTTTATTAATTTATAATTATTAAAAAATTATTAATTTTAATTTAGCTATCGTAAGTAAATTAAAATATTTAATTAAAATAAATTTCTGTATAACACTTTGGAACCTAAAAGTCTCCTAAAAAAATTTTTTATTTTAAAATAACCAAAAAAATTTCCTAGGTGTACTTGCGTAATATTCCATTTTCCAATATTTATTATACAAACAAAAAAAGCTTTATTTTTAAAAATTTCCATTCATATCTACAGAAAATTTTAAAGTTTACAAAAAGTCCCGCAAGATTATCCTTCAAAACTTAACGTACCTAAAATACAAATTCCTGACATTGACAGTTTCTATCCCTCTCATATTTAAGTTTTCCATATAAAATTTCAATATTCAACATTTGTAACTGTACTTATAACAGAAAAATATCCTTACAGTTTTAAAAAATATTTTTCAATTTTCTACAAAGCTTTCAGTATAATTGATTTTTCTTTCATTCCAACGGAAAGCTTCATATAACATAATATAAAATAGGTACAATATTAATTTCATATTAGATATACTTATCATACCAAACATGTTTGATGTTCGTTTCATACAAAATGTTGTACTTTGATTGATTATAAAAAAATTTATGAACATTAATAACTGACCTCGGTATTTGTAATATATTTCCTTGTGTTGTATATCATTTCCTTTTTAATTTTGTTTGAATATCCTTTTAGATGTTTCTATGTGATATCCTTTATTTTAATATCATACAAATACCGTTATAATTGTATAAAAGCCAATTATTATTGTGCATGAATTAGTTTATTTTTTAATATTCAAATGCAAAATTTATAAGGGGGGATACACAAATGAAGAATTTTCATAATTGTTTAGAAAATTTATATTTTGTTTTGAAGGCGAGTGTTCTTAATGATAGAAAGAGATAGAAATAGATTATTTGTTAATAAAAGGTGATAGGATACGACAAAAAATTTTTATAAAACTTGTTTATTGCAATGATTTTTGAAAATTAGTTTCAAGGATAAAACAACATGTTCTAAATAGAACTAAAACAATAATTGGGAAATTAATAACGATGTTATTATATATGTTTGTGTTAAAGTGTTCACAGTTCGACTTTACCATAGTCTACAATAATTATTTTCTGAGTTAAATTGATGTTTTTTTTTTTGCATGACATGTATTTGTTGATTGAAAAAAAGTCGATTTATGCAATTAAAAGTAAAATTATTTTCAATGTATTATTGTTGCATTCAGTTGAAGTTCGTTGTTGACTTTTGGGCTTTAATCAGTTTTGTATTATCCTTTCTATGTGTTTTTTATGTAATTTAATTTTAAAATAAAATTAATTTTATTTGGTCTTTTGAAAGAAAATATAATAATTTATATGTTGGATATGTTATTGTTGATAACTGAAAATTATGTTTGGTTACAAGGATATTTGCTGGTGTTTTTTTCTACTTTTTGTGCAAATATTGTATGAAATGTCCTGTTTTATGTTTTGTTTTGTTTTTTTTTTTTGCAAAATAACCGGAAAAAATTTTTTTTTATGTTGTGTCTGAATGCCTTTTATGAAAATATTTTAAAATTTTTTAATACAAAAAATTATGTCTTCTTTGGGTTAAGGTACGATATGAAAGGATGAGTAGGAACTTGAATAAATTGCAAAAAAAAAAAATTATTATAAAAGCAAAACAGAAATAGCGAAAGAAAATTTTGTTGAAAAATATTGTACGTCAAGGATTCATTTATAATAGGTTCCTCAGTTAGTTTACTGTTGTCTGTCGGCTGAGTTAGATGTGTATACTTTAATCGATTTTTTTTTTTAAATTTTTTGCGTATGTGTATTTCGAAAATACGGAAAGAAAATACATTTTATGTTGTAAGAAGAAAAATAGCAGTTATATTGCGAAATAAAATTTTTTTTGGTTTGAAAAGTTAAGACGGGAAATTTTTTTTTGGTAATGTTGTATTTTTGTTTTGATTGTGTGTTCGTTTAGTGTTTGATGTTTATGGGAAAAAGACAAATATAAAGAAAAGAAACGAACAAAATTATCAAATGAAATTTTTCTTGTCTTTTGTGAAAAGGGAAATTTTTTTTTATATTAATTTTTATCTTATTCCGTTATTAAAGTAAAATTACGGAAGAAATTTTTTATATTAATATAAAAGACACTTATTTTAAACTTAAAAATTTGAAATGGTTGTAATTAAAAATTTATATAATAACAAAAAATTAAAGTTTAAAATTGATAATAGTAAGATAAAAAAGATATTAAATTAATTAAAAACTAATATTCAATATTAAATGTATTGTAAAAGGTATGTTATATTTATTTAAAACACTTAAAACTCAAAACTAATCTTAAAAAGAGCTTAAAATAAATTTTCAATTAAATTCATTCGTTAGCCAAAAATTCGCTTTAAAATTTTCAAACTAACAATTTTGACGAAAAAACTTAACGAAACTCTGAAATAATTTCATGAACAATCAAAAGAACAGAAATAAAGATTAAAATTTGGATCACTTAAAAAAACAGTTAATATAACGAAACTTAACGAAAAACTTAACGAAGCAGAAACAAATTTAAAGAACCACAAAAATAAATACTTTACATTATATTGAACATTACAAAACGAAAAAATCAAAATTGCATACAAAAGTACACATTAATGTAGGTCCAATTGAACAAATAAAAAACTTAACGAAACGGTAATATCATTTGTAGTAAAAACAACAACAAAAAAATAGACACAAAGAAAAACAATATCAGAAAAAGAAAAACAAAGATATTGTAATACTACATGAATATTAGTAGTATACCGAAAAAAAAAGCATTTATCTTTTTCTTGTTATTCTTATTCTATATTCCGTTAATTTTGTTTTTTTTTTTTTGTGTTTTGTGATTTTTGTCTTATTCTTACTGTATTTCATTTATTTAATTTTCTGTTATATATTTTTTTAACTGCTGCTACTTTTTTTTTGTATTTGTTTTTTTTTGTTTTTTTTTTTTTTTTTTGTTATCAATGCCAGACACCTAAGTAGGTTCTTCAGAAAAAATTGTTGCAACGATCAGTTAGTTTAACGTGAATAACGGTAGTGCATGGACGAACATTTTTCTAAATATATAATTTAAAAATAATAGTTTTCATATTATAAAGGAAAACTAAAATAAAATAGAAATTAAAAAAAAAACGAACAAAAAAAAAACAAGAAAAAGAAAATCAGAACAGAAATAATAAAGGAACATAAATTGTATTTGTCTAACTTTTAATACAATAAAAAAAAAAAAAACAAGAAAAACAAAAAAAAAAAGAACAAATAAAAATTATTTTAATTTTTTTCTATCTTCTTTGTATTGTAAATTCAGTTAATATTTAAATAACTGAAAATCAAATAATATTAATAACTGTAAAGACGACATATTTATTTTATACTTGCGTATTTGAATCAAATAAAGAGAAATATAATTGAATGGATGCATAACTGTTGAATTGTATTTGTATTATATTAAATTGTATATGACATACATATATATATATCTATTATAATATAATATCATATTTTAATATGTGTTAGTGTATTAATATTAAATTAAATAATAAATAAAATAAATATTATACAAAAAAAAAAAAAAAACAAATAAAAAAAAAAATAATAGATATTTATTTCTTCAATTATTAAAGTTATAAAATAAATTGCATTAATTTAAATACAAAGAGGGATTGTTTATAATTTTTTTAATTCGGTTCTTTGATAATATTATTATTTTATAATTGAGTTGAGGTCTTTGTAAATTATTTAACGTGTGATGTACGAGATTTGAATTAAATTTTGAACAATCTATTGAAATAGAATTCAATTAGAAACTAAATTGATAAAAAAAAAAAAATTAATAATATTTAATTAATATTTAAATTCTAGAAAATAATCACAAGAAATTAATTAAAAACAATTAATAATAGAAAATTATATACTATATTAATTATTCGAATTAATAAATAAATGAGTAATAAATTTAAGAAATCAAAGAAATAATAATTAATTTATATAATATTAAAAAATAAAAAAATCAAAATAAAAATATATTTTTTAATAATCTACTTTTAGAATTAATAAATTCAAAAAATTAATATTTAATACATTTATTAATACAAAATATTAATTATTATAAAAATAAAACTTCACAACCAACCAAAGTCAACTACAAAAAGACAAAATTAACTAAGCAAATTAATGAATAAGAATATAAAAATATTGGTTTCGATCAATAGTCTACTCATCAAACTAATAATAATTTTTATTTATCAAAATTAATAATAAAAAACCAAAAATTGTATAAAAAATTTATATAAAGGACCGCGGTACATATTATGAAAACAAACTCTAAAATTATATAATAAAAAAAACATTATTAAATATATAGAATTATTATAATTAAATACAAAATAACACTCTATATACTCGCTTTAAACAAAACACATATATTATTATATTAATTTCTATTAATAAAATTAAAAAAAAAAAAATTAATACTATATTTATTCTACAAAAAATTGAACTGAAATTAATTATCCTATTAATTACATTATTAATATTCTAAAATTTAATTTATTAACTCACTTATATCAAACAATTATTTGTTCAACTACAAAAATTTTAATTCGATTTCCTAAATTATTAATTCTATTAATATACTATATTAAATACAATTAAAACTCTTTATACATTGTGTTATTTACATTAAAAAAACTACTGAATAAAATTAATTTTTAAATTTTAATTAATTTAATATTGGTTAACTTTAAATTAAAAGTTAAAAATATTTAAAATAAAAAACGCTCGCTTAAAGTTAAATGGTTGTGAATACAAGAAGAAAAGAATTGCATTAATATATAAATAGTATAACACAAGTATTAATACTAATATAAAAGAGGGCAGTCGATTACTTTATATTTGAAAGCCAATTTTTACAAAAGAATATTTAACAATTTATTAATTATTAAAGTATATTACAAACAACTGAATATCATTTACATTTTAATTAAAAAATAAGAAAGAAAAAAATATTAAAACCATTTAATTCCTAGTCATTTACGGGTTTAATTATAGAACTACAGAATTCTTAAGTATAAAAATATAACAAAAAAATAATTAGATATTTAAGTGTAACTGAAGGAACATTTTTTGGGAAAAAAAATCAATTAATTTTAAGAAAATTTTGTAAGTTTTAAATTTAAATCAGATTAAATTTATTAGGTTTCCTTAACAGTTCTCTGACGTTCATTTCTTTTGTTTAGAAACAAAGTCGAAATTATTTCGCGAAATGGGGGTCTCTAAAATATTAAATTTGACTTTGTAATTAAAATCTTATTATAAATAATTAATAAATTACAATGATTCATTAATAAAAAGAAATTATTACAAGCCATTAAATACTCAAATTTCTTATTAATAATAAATTTTATTATACAAATATTGTCTTAAATAACAGTTATGGGTCATTATACAGTTGCGGCATTTATTCACATTTATATCTTAGTAAATTCTTTTCTAAATAGTTTAAATATTAATGTTGTAAATTTTAATTGAATTTATTACAATGTTTTAGTTAATATTCTGCCTGCCATAGCCATAGCCTGCAAAATGGTCAGTTTTAGAATTAAAAAAGTTAAATTCTATATAAAATCTTCAGAAGTCTTATAACTAAGGACTTCCATTATTTATTCTTTTATTTATTCATTGATTGAAAAATAAAACAGGATGTATAAAAGGATTCAAAATTAAATTAATTAATATTTTATTTTATTAATTAAAAAAATTTCTATTATATTTAATTCAAATAAATTGAAATACGAAAGAAAGGACCCCCTTTTGAAAATATTATATCCTTCACTGTACATTTTATATGAAAATTAAAAAAAAACTGTTTTTCCTTGTTCTAACCATTAAAATATTCCTTTACATAAAACAGAATTGAGAAAATCAAAAAAAAAAAAAATCTCAACATATACAAAACGTTTTTTTATTTTTAAATAACCCTTTTTTTAATAAAATAAAATAACATTTTCTCCCACATTTCTTCTAAAAAGTCGTCAATTAACTCAGTTTTCAAAACTGAAATATAATAAAATAAAAAGCAATAAAAACCATAATTATACTCATTGTTGCTTCTTATTCAATTTACAAGGCCATAAATTTAACAATATATTCTTTTTTTGAATTCCTTGTATAAAAAAATAAATTAGAAAGAAAAACACAAATGAGTACAAAAAGGGAGCAAAATTAAAAAAAAAAAACAAAATAGAATGGACTTGCATTTTAATGTATGGAAATAAAAGTTAATTATAGATCCGACGGTGTAAAATTATTTTTATATATATTTTCTTTTTATTTTAATTTTATATTTATTTTAATTATATTTTTATATACGTTTTTAAATTTAGAATTTCCAAAAGAATGGTTAAGGTCAAGGATTTTTGTTTATTCCATGTAAAGAAATCAATGAAAATATATCTATTTTATTTTTAAAGTTTCATTTTCATTAAATTGTTATACGTTTTATGTAATTTGTTATTAATCAATGAAATAAAGAGTTTTGAAAACATATAGCATAAAATTTTCAAATCGATTAGCACTCAAATGATAATCATTAGATTAGTACATTCAAATTTCAAAGCAATTTTGGTTAAAAACCATATGTACAAATAATATGAAGATTAAATTAAACATAAAATATTGAAAATTTAAGATTCCAAAAGATTCCAAAGTTCTCCCAATACTTTTCAATCCATTCATTTAAAAAACTCCCAGCTGATTTTATTTGCTTTGACACGTGATTGAGATTTAAGTCATGCAATCAATGATCAACTTTAAATAAATTAGTATTATTTTGTTTTTCTTATATTTTTTAAATTTTTTGGAGAGTCTTCAGAAAAAGGACATTCTGTGTAAGGGAGTAGGATTCGTCATTTTGAATTTTATTTTAAAATATATACTACGTTCATTTTTATACAAATAATTTAATTTAATATGATTTTTAGGTTTCAAATTTCACGCTGTAGACATTTAAGTCATTCAATCGCTTGATCAACTTTCAATAAATTAGTATACTTTGGTTTTTGTTTCATTTTTCAAATTTTTTCGAGAGTCTTCAAAAAAAGGACATTCTATGCGAGGGAGTAGGTTACAAAATTTAAAAATTTTTTTTGCACAATTTTTTAGAAAAATATATACTATGTTCATTTTTATTAATATCATTTAATTTAATATGATTTTTAGGCTTTAAAATTACATATTTACACAACTGAATTGGTATAAATTAAAAATTAACAAATTATTTATTAATTTATAGAAATATAATACATATTTACATAATTTAAAGTAAATAATTACTAAAAAATTGCAAATTTTTCAAAATTAATTTAACTAAAAAAAAAAAAAAATTAATAGAGAGAGAAAGTAAATAAGTGTAAAAATTAACTTTAATATTAATAATTTAAGTGATGTTTAAATTTAATATTTTGTTTAAATAAATGAAAAGAGTTAAAAAATAAAATCAATATTTTTTAAAGTAAATTTAAAATAAATGTAAGTAAAATATAATATTAATAAAATAAAAAGTTTGTAAAAGTATTGAAAATAGTGTCAATAACATTATTTTTTAAGAAAAAAATTTCAATAAAAAAAAAAATATATAAAAAAAAAAAAAATTAAATAATATAATCTATAAAATATTGAAAATTACTTTGATAACACTATTAAAAAAGAAGAACAAGAAAAACAACAATTTATATTTTGCAGTTTACCCTTAAGGTAAGTTTAAACTTTTTTTCATTAATTTTTGTTGTTTTAATTTAAAGTTTTTATATTTGTTGTTTTTTTTTTTTAAATATATATAGAAAAAGTTTTATAATAACATTTTAACTGTTATTGACGTAATGATTAAAAAAATCATAAATATCCTTTAAGGGTATACATATATATATTTATATATATGTATACAGTTAGATGACAAAAAAAGTCAGATTATTGAATAATCTCTTTAAAAAAATGCTTTTTGTTTCTTTAATAATATTATTATATTAGCTTTATATATAGTATGTATATATGAGTCCTATGTATATATATTTTCAATAAAATTATATTTTAAGAAAATTTCTTTCAGAATATGTCCTTTATTTTTAAAAAATATTTTAAATGTATGTAGTTTTCCTTTTGTTTTGAGAATATTTATTGAGAAATGCAATAAAGATCAATAAGGAAGACATGTATTACTCAATTATTTGTGATTAGTATCTAATATTGATATTTAGCTTAGAAAAAAATTATTTGGTAGTTGAATTATTTTGAAGTGCAATGATCTAATTTTATGTTTTTCTAATTTAAATAAATTATTTAAATAAAATTAGATAAATAAGGTATTTATAATTTAATTGAAATAAGTTTTGGGAGTTAAAAAAATTATTATTAGACTGGTGTGGAAGACAAATATGATGGCACTGCCCAATAGGAACGAAAGGTCGTCGAACCCTGGGTTACTGATAATGATTATTCTTTAAACTAAAGCTTATTGTTTGATATGACTCTTCATTAGTCCTTTAATACTCCTTACTGATCTTGATCGTTTTTCCTTTAGAAATATTAAATTTCTTTCTTAGTTGTCGTCTGTTTTTTGAATTTAAAGGTTGATTCCTAAAATCTTTACTTTTACAAACTTAGCTAATTTTTTTTAATCATTTGAAAGGTTTTAAACAGTTAAATATTTTAAAATTATTAAAGGAACGATATTAATAGATTCGAATTCCAAAATGTTTTAAATAGATTTCTCATGTATCTGAAAAAAAAATTTTTTTGATGCATCAAGAACTTGTAGAAGACTTCTAATTAATTTTGTATGAGAAATGTAGACTAGACAAATACAGATCACAACAGAATTTCTAATGAAATCTTCAGTTTTTTCAATTCCAATTAGTATCTATAAATATTTGATCATCGAGTATTTGTCAAAAAGAATTCAAGAATTAAGAGAACTCTTGAAAAGACATCCTTGGCAGTTCTTCTTCTTTTTCTGCTGGTACATAGTCACTGTCGCATGCCGGCGTATTAATTTTATATTAAGGTGCCTACAATGTTGATAGATTCCATTCTATTTATGGTCCTTGTTTCATTTGAGTTTTTTGACAAATTGTAAATGGAATTTTTTTCAAAGGGGTCCTAAAATGGAATTTTTTTCAAAGGGGATGAAATAACCAGTTGCTAAATTAAAGTTACTTATTTATTCAACTTACTTAGAGCATTAAGTTAAGTTATAGACCCTAAATTATATCCTGTAATTCTTTAATACAAATCAATATACATATAATTTTTCGAACTTTTAAAGAATTTTTATATAAATCTGTGTATTTGAAGGCTTAATTCCAGAAAGGATTCTAACTTTTAAATAGTAATAAATAAATATAAATAGTTTTTATATACTTACATAAGTTAATCTGTAGGATAAACTTAAATATGTAGTAATATTTAATTCCAATAACTTAAATATTTCTTTTACATTATTAAAATATATTATTATCCTATTTTTGAATAATTATTATTATACCCGTATGACTATATAGTCAAAGGGTATAATAAATTTGCCATTACGTTTGTGACGCAGAATAGGATGGGGGGGAGCTATGTATGTCCGTACGTCCGTCTGTCCGTCCGCACGATAACTAAAAAAACTAAAGGAGCTAGGATCTTGAAATTTTGGTCCATGGGTTCGGGTAGCTGCCATACAACTTCTTTTTTTATATGAGAATTACTCTGTACCTATTACAGCTACGTGTCTGAAATTTTGCCAAAAGTAGTTTAGTTATATGGCCAAAGTTTCTGCAAAATTTGTTTGGTCTACTGCAGAGCGTTCGAGTAGCTGCCATACAATTCTTTCTTTTATATGAGCATTACACTACACCCAATGAAGCTGGGTGTCTAAAATTTTACCAAAAATAGTTTAGTGTAATGGCAAAGTTACTCCAAAATTTTGTTGGTCTAATGCAAAGGGTTCGAGTAGCTGCCGTACAACTCCTTCTTTTATATGAACATTACTCTACCCCTAATAAAGCTGAATGTTTAAAATTTTGCCAAAAGTAATTAACCGGATGATATAATGTATATGTTACGGTCATACGGGTATCCCAGAGTTAACACAGTCTACTCTACCATACTCTTCCTCGTTTTTTTTTTGGATTTATTTCCCTTTAAACTTTAACAGATATTTTATTTTAAAACGAATTTTCGTCATATGTTAATAGCATATATATATATATATTTGCATTTTTCTATATATATATATATATATATGTATATATGAATAATATATTATATTAACAATATCCTGATGATCGTTTATACGATTATTATATAGAATATTATTATTTATATGATAGTTTTTCTTTTCTAAGCTTTCTATTTTATCCTTTAAATTTGTTTTTGTTGTTGTATGTGTGTTTATTATATTATAAAAGCGATAATGTTATATTATTATATACATTTAAACTTTTTCATCTTCTGTTGATGATATTTTATATCGTTTTCTATTTTCATAATATATTATATTTGTTACTCCTTCTTCTTCTTCTTTTTTCAATATTTTCATGAAAATTTATTCGTCAGTTTTTCCCCGAAAAATTTTCCTCATATATCTAAAAATTTTCCATAGTTTTTCCTCTTTATTTTTCTTTTATTTTGTATAATAATAAAAATAATGATATTATAAAGTTTATATAGTTTTTACTAACTAAATTTACGTAGCACCTATACAAATGTATCTAGTACCTAAATAGACTATATACGTATATGTATGTGTACAAAGTATGTAATAATCTTGAAAGAAAATGTTAAGGAAAATGGTTTTTTTTTTTGTGAAATTATATAGTGAATGGTAATAATTTTATTATTATTTTTTTTATAAGTTATAACTATAAGATACATTATCATACATGGTATTAATACACAAAATATGATTGGATCTGGAAAAATATGTATTAAAAAATTTTCTTTTGTTTTTGTCTTTGTTTTTTTTGAAAATATAAAGGAAAAACTTTCTTATTTGTTTTATATTTTTTTTTTTTACCTGATATATTTTCTTTAATAGTTTTTAGATGCGTTCATTTTTTACCTTGTTTTTTTTTTTTTTATTTTTCTATGGATATTTTTAGGTGATATCTGAAGATTTTTAAAAAGTTTTTGGAAGAATTTTTTGAAAAAAAAGTTTTTTAAAGCAAAAGAAGAGGAAGAGACAAGGAAAAATTGTTTGTATTAAAAATTATAATATAATATTGTATATTAAACTGTTCTATGATTTAATTTTGATGTCATAAAAATTAATATTTGTTGAGAAAATATATTTTGAAATATTTTGAGTTAAAATCTTATAAGTATAAAAAATTAAATTAAATAGAAAAATTAAATAAAATAAGTATCTTAAAATATGACAAGGATATTTCATATAAATTTTCTTAAAAATACCAAAAGAATTAATAAATTAATATAATGATAATATCTGATTAAGTTTATATGATGATAATTGAATATAATGTATGATAAGTTCAAAAGAAGTTCAATAATTAAAAAAAATTGATAGGGAAGTTATAAGACTATTAGATATTTATTTTAATAAGCTCATTATAATATTTATAGCACTTCTATTATAATTTTGTATTTTGAAATTAATTTATCCTAAAAATTTCTACATATTTGGAAATATATTGTACATTAATATTATTTAATTTGTAAATTAATTAATTAAAGTATCTACATCTTAAACTCCAACCAATCCAATTCTATGTTTTTATTTTATTGTGTAAATGCATTTGTCTTATGTTTATCGAATATCCTTTATATGATACCTTTTATTGAAAGTGTTTAAAATTATTTATGTATCTGTGAGTTAAAAGGATCAATTAAAAATTTCATTAATAATAATTAAATAAATCAGAATTATCATAATGCAATTAATTTGAATCCAATGATAAATGGTAGTTTCTAAGATATTCGAGTCTGAAGTATTTGAATGGAGCCGAATACCTAAAAAAATCTACAAATATGTCAACATACATTTGTTAAAAGTATGATGTTAATAGGAGTTTTGTTTTATATAATGTCCTTCCTTTGAAGTCAAATAGAGATCTTTGTAAGATATAAAATATAAATGAAATGTCAAATACAGAAATGTATTATAAGAGGAATTTGAATTCCTGAACCCTGCCCTGTGGCTTTTCGACTTATGACAATTTATCCCAAAATATTATATAATAAACAAGCTGGTAATTCCAACTTTACTAATTTAAGTGTAATTTTAAATTCCTTATATGTTTTTCAATTAAAAACTAAAAATCTTGCAATAAGATAGGTCATAGGGCTGATCAGGAATTGGAAAAGTCCAATATGTATTCCAATTCCTTTCCTTTCAAACCACCTTTTTTTTTTTCGTTTTCCACTCCTTTAAGGAGTATAGAGCATTCACCAAGTTTATTTTAAACGAGGCTTCAGTTTCTTTAATCATAATATTCACTAAACCGTTGATTACTTGGCTGTAGCTATTGTATAAGGTTATGAAATGTCAATGCACAAATGTTAACTTTGTGCGCCATCCATAGTCTTACACAAGAATTATTTATATATTTTTATTAAATCTTATTTTATATTACGGTATAAACTATTACGATATAATTATACAATTTTACGATATTTTTATACCCGTATGACTATATAGTCCAAGGGTATAATAAATTTGCCATTACGTTTGTGACGCAGAGAAGGAGGGGGGGTAGATATAGACTCAAGTGTATGGATCGGATCAGAATCGAAAAATAAATCGATTTAGCTATGTATGTCCGTCCGTCCGTCATCACGATAACTCAAAAAGTAAAGAAGCTAGGATTATGAAATTTTCACAAATTCGTTTTTATGCAAAAAACTGAATCGAGTTTGAATTTCAGCCATTTTGGTCCACGGGTTCGAGTACCTGCCATACAACTTCTAATTTTATATGAGCATTACTCTATACCTATGGAAGCTGCGTGTCTGAAATTTTGCCAAAAGTAGTTTAGTATAATGGCCAAAGTTACTGCAAAATTTGGTTGGTCTACTGCAGAGGGTTCGAGTAGCTGCCATACAACTCCTTCTTTTATATGAGTTTTACACTACACCTGATGAAGCTGGGTGTCTGAAATTTTGCAAAAAATAGTTTAGTGTAATGGCCAAAGTTACTGCAAAATTTAGTTGGTCTACTGCTGAGGGTTCGAGTTGCTGCCATACAACTCCTTCTTTTATATGAGCATTACTCTACACCTAATAAAGCTGAATGTTTGAAATTTTGCCAAAAGTAATTAACCGGATGATATAATGTATATGTTACGGTCATACGGGTATCCCAGAGTTGACACAGTCTACTCTACTACACTCTTCCTCGTTTTTATTAGATATGATCTGACCGGGGTTTGAACCCGAGACCTTCCACATGAAAGGCGGCGTCTTTACCACTACGCCATTGGTCAGATTCAAACCTCCTTAAGGATACTAAAAGAGTGCTTAGTTTAATTGATTTGCCGAATAGAACTGTTTTTCCTTTCTTAATTTCCATTTTTGCACCGTTTTCTATAAATGATTCAATTGTGAAAAATAGGGTGCAAGTGCAGCTGGTGTACAGGTAGTTATCTATTAAGTATAATAAGGTAAAATTAATTTTCATTTAAATATTACTAGTTAGATATACTTATGTATATAAACCTAATTTGAATGTAATTTTCTTTATAGATTCTGTTATTGATGCAGCAATCGCAAAATTTTTTCCTTTCTTTAATTCTTTTATTTTTCAAATCTCATTTTCTCTAAATGCTAAAAGCCATCATTTTGTTTCTTAAACTTTTCTTATTTTACCTGTTCTAATTTTTCTTAGCGATTTTATTACCTCTAAATACGATTCTCTGGTTATAATAAAGTTACAAAAGAATAAAAAAACACCGTTTATTCGATTATCATGGAACAAAGAAAAATTGAAGAGAAATTGAATCAAGGAATAGTGAATTTTGAATGGAATTGTTGTTATCTCTTTCTTGTTTATATTTTTTTTAACCTTTAAATGAAGTAGTAGAAATTGATAATATTGTGGTTTACCTATAAACACCATTCCCAGCAATTTTATTTTTTTTTTATAACTAAGCACCATACCTAAACACCATTTGAATTTTTCTATTATTTGGAATGTCTTTCGGTATTCTCCATTTCATTCCATTAAACTTTGAACAAAGGCACTTCTACAAGTGCCTAAGATATGATAAAGTGTTTATTATTACTTTTTAAATTTAAAAATTTGGGAGAAAAAGACACTTCAACCTGTAATAAAATAACTTTCTATTCTTGATTTTATTTTAGAGTTTTGTTAGTAAAGATCTGTTTTTTGGGTTTGTGTCCTGGGTATGATACTGAAGATAGCTGCTGGAATTTGCCTCGTAAACAATAGCTATCCAAAAATAAGAGATAATCCCTCAATTTCTTTAAAATGTAATCTATTTAGAAAACATATACAACATATCCTTGTTAAAGGATCATTACATCTATATGAATAACAAAACTCAGAAAAATAGCAGGGGTCTTAGAGTTGAATCTTAGATGGAATTTAATGTAATTTTAAAGATATAATTAAAATTAGGATATTCTCTTTTTCCAGTTAGTTTATAAATATGTATGTGCAAAATTCGGACTTAGTTGAGACTATTGTAGTATTCAAAATCCAGCTTCAGTAATTTAATTAGTGTGCGTTCTATGATAGCAGCCCTCTATATAAAAATAAATTATTTTTTAATCAATTTTATTCAATTTACAGTTTTAAGGGGTTAATTCACTTTTTGAATTATTTTGTTTTGGGAAATTGTTTCATAAGTAATAAACCCCCAATATAGTACTGAAATAAAACCCCAAAATAATAAAATAATCTCACAACGTTTGGGGTATTATTTCATATTTAATTTTTAGAAATTCGCAGTTATTTCCCAAATAAATTTTTGGGGTGTTATTTCCCTTTTTATTTATGGATATTTCAGAGAGCTGCTGAAGACGCATTTTATTCTATTAATTCTATTAAAAATGAAAGAGAAAGCAACAAACACTGAAACAGAGTTGAAAAGAAAAACAAAATTTGAAAAAATTTTTGAAAATAAATTTTGATTATATTTTTTTTCAATTTCAAATTCAGTTGTTTTTTCGTTTTAAAAAAAAAACAATCTACAGATACATAAGAACCTATAAGTTAGGTAGGTACTCTTATAATATAGTGCAGATATAAGATGTTCTTCTATAAAATATATTATCTATAAGATAAGAAAATAAAAGTTAAAAATCGGGTCAAAGTGAGAAAGTAGTTTTCCACCTTAAAAAAAAGTGGAAGTACTTTTTAAATAATAATAGTTTTGAAGGTGAAAAAAAATTAAAATTTATTTAGTTCAATTTTTTATTTTTTATTGTAGGTAATATCTAACATTTGTACACACTAACAAATGAATTAAAATTGGAATTTGTGAAAAATTGAAAAATTCTTATCTTAAATTGATTTTTAATAGTCAATGGAATAAGAACCATTTTTTTTTATTCTACTCGTACTTTGGATCTTAATTTTGGATTACAAAAGTAATCAAAAAAAAAAAAAAACGAAAAAATTGATATCAAGGTTAGAAAAATATTTAATGTAATTGAAAAAAAATAATAATAATTCAATAATAGTAAAAAGAAAGTATAATAATGGATATACAAATTGATTTCATTAGAAGAATTTAAAATTTTTTTCGTAAATTTTATTTGAATAGAAGAGGCGAATAGCAAAATTATTAAAATAATGAGCAAATACTTGTTAACAAGGCTCTTTTATGTAACTCTTTTAAAATTGTAAGATATTTTTACTGTTTTTGAAGGATTTTAACACAGTTTTCATGATGAGTGTGTCCTTCAAGTCAAAAACAAAAAACTGAATCTTAAATTAAATAAATTAAACAAATTAATTTTTTTAAGTATTATTGTAATTTTGAAAATGTTCGGATGTTAGTTTTCAAAAAATGCCGGAGTCCTCCTTCCTTCGTTTATTTTTTGCTCTACAGTCCACTGTCGGGTTGTTTTTTGGTTTGTAAAACTTTCTTTTAACTAAATAGGTTTCTTTATTTCAATACTGATCCCCATTTTTGGATGGTTCGTTAGTCTTGAACGGATTCATCAGTATTTTTCAGGTAATGCGATGAAGTTCCTATAAATATGCAATGATTTAAACTGCGTTATATACTAAATTTTTCGTACCTTAGAAACTGATGTGAAAATTTGATTTTTACTTTTCTGCACTCCTCATTTTAAAATCGATGTCTTTTACTTATCAACAAGCCTCTCAGTTATTGAGATTGGATATAGATTTAAAAAAATTTTGTAACATAAATCTACTACTAATTATTTTTTTTAATTTTTTATTTTAAGCCCAAACTGTTTAACCAGTTAGGCATCCCTTTACCAAAAGTTCATGCTAGAGTAGGGGGTCATATTATATACGTGTTATTAGAATTGATCTAAATGAATTCCACACACAATTTAAACATGAGATAATACTAGGCTTTATAATTTTGCATATAAGTTATACAGTATTCTATATCTTATTATTATTATTTATAGTTATATTATTCAATTAAATTATTTCTGTATATTTTGTATTTGATTTTATTGTTAAATTAGTGTATATTTTATTAAAGATATTTAATTATTAATTATTGATTAAACCATTAATATAAATCTAATGACGAATGGTAGATGAGTCAATTTGAAAACCAGAAAAGTTCTTTTCACTTTCACTAATTTTTGAACCCAGGCCTTTCGAAGATTGGCACACAACCAAGCATACAAGTGCATGCAAGTGCATTAAATGATAAACTTATAATTTGGACTCACTTAACTCAGTTATGGCTGAGAGTTTAAGTCAAATAATCTTACTCTAAGTAAAGACTTGGCTGGTTTTATAGAAACAGAGTTCGTAAAAATGGGTTAAATGACTTTAAATAATTCTGTACTAAATTTAAAGGAGATTTATAAAAAGAAAATAAAGTTGTAGGGTATAAAGTTATTTAAGGTAATAAAATGTAGTTACTTTTGAATCTAGTTATCTATAAAAGCGGCAAATTATTAAATGATATTTAATCTTTGATATTAATAATAAGATTCTTACATTATGATGTTAGTTTTATTTTTGTTAATTAAGGGAGGTGATAAAGCAATACTTAAAAGCCAACCGATATTAAGTTCCCTGACTCTTAGCATACATTTAACTTCTGAATAGGTTTAAGTATTTTGTGATCTAATAACTTATCGATTCATTCCTTCATCCTATATCTTATCGAAGACATTTGGAGTAGATCTTCAGATGTATCTTAAGTATTTTCTATAAATCATGTTTAGCAATAGTCTTGCCAACCTTTTGCCTTTTGAAAATATATGAACCTTTCAAATTTAAAAACTAAACGAAACTTAACGAAACTATATTAAACTAATCAATACAACAAAATATTTAAGTACTGTGTAATAAAATATAAGAAAGACTACTAGTATTCAATTGAATGCATATTATTTAACCTATTATACATTATACTATATAAATTATTTAAGTAATTTTATACTATTTTTTAAATCTTTAATACTATTCTCTAATATTCTGTCTATTTTATATTATATTATACAAATATATTATTGTGTCTTTTATGAGAATTATGTCAAACAAAATATTTAACATATTTTAACAATTAGACCAAATAAATTTTCATATAGAATTTCAAAAAACTTTTCTTTTTTTTTTTTTTCTTTTACCTTATTTATTTTTAGTATTATAATAATATTATTTTATAATATATTTTGACATTTTCTTTAATTTTGAACAAATACATAATTTATAATGTATAAAATAATAAAAAAAAAAAATTTATATACATTTTTAATTCAAATATACATACATATATAGCTTTGAAATTTTATACATTATATTATATAAGTACATAAAACTTATACATATGTTTAATATTAATTATTTAATAAAAAAAACACATGTACAATAAAATAAGGATAATAATTTATATTTATTTTATTTTGTTCTTTTTGCATTTTTTTTTATTTATTTCTAAACATTGCGGAATAATTTTATAAACTTTTTAAATTTATTTAATTTTAGACATTTTAAATTTAAAAAAATATTGTGTATTTTTTGGATTAAAAATAGAAATTTTATATGAAAATACAGAGTTTTTTTATTAAATTATTAGAATATTTTTTGTCGCACGCCTAAAGCTATGCAAAATAAGTAGGTAATATTTTAGGTAAACAAAAAAAAAATGTGTGTTTTTTTATCAATTTTTGTTGCAATATTTTGGATTTTTTTTTTTAAATAATTAATTTATTATACAATTGGGTATTTGATAAAATATTGGATTATTTTATAATAATTGCAGTAAAAAATATAATTTCAATATTTCTGTACTTCATTTTTAATAATAAGAAACTGGTCACTTTATTTTTGGTACAATATGTTTTAATTTATTAAAATTTTATTGCAATAATGTTGTGTAATTAATCTTTTACACCTAATTTAACCGCAATAAATTTTAAATTAAATGTCTAAATAGTTTATATTTTATAATATGGTATGGTATGTAGTTTAAATGTTTTTTTTTTTTTTTTATTATTTTACATAATTTAAATAACTAAATATTTAATTGCAAAAATTTTAAGAAAATAAGTGTTGTTTTTTTTTTTTTAATTATTTACTAACATATATTTAATCATTAATTATGTTAGGTAAGTTCTTGTCCGTTTTTTTATATCTTATTTTGTTGTTGTTGTTTTTTATGTAATTATTTTAGAATAGTTCTCTACTAAACGAATATCTTTTATATAAAGCAAGCTGTCATATAGGTTTTATTAGGCATTTTTCTATATTAGACCACATTCCGGACTGTCAAAATCTGTGGTTTTTTTTTCTCAAGTTATTCCACTCAAACCACTGTATGTCAGTTCGTTAAAAATTACTCAAATCTGTCAGAGTTGTCAAAAGTAACAGGTCTAATTAGGCATTTTACTTTATTAGACCAAATTTAGTTCTGTCAAAAATCTGTAGTTTTTTTTACTTAAGTTATCAAGATTATTCGCTTGATGATTCTTTTTTTATTTTGAATTCCACTCAAATCACTATCTGTCAGTTTGGGTGAAAAATTACGCAAATCTGACAAAGTTGTCAAAAGAAACACGTCAAATTAAATAAAGTACTAAAAACAATGACTTATATGGATTAATTTACCAAAACTTTATTAGAAATAATTTGAACAGATTAATTAATTAAGTATAATGTAATTAACTCAAGAGTTGATTCTCAATTTTAAATCCTGACTCAATTAAAATATAATGAGCATAATTTGGATAAAGCATTCATAGGCAGTGATTAATTGAAGCTCTGAGCCGTTTTTTAACTTAGATCATCAAAGTTTAGATAAAAATTAGCTCAAAGCGCTCAATATCCCTTTTGAGCATTGATCTCATAATAAAATAAGAAAAATACTCAATGAAACTTATTTTTGATTTGGTTTAACTTTACTATATTTTTTTTCGGAATTATCAATTTAAGAGCCTGGAATATATAAACCGCGTATTGTACATTATTATGTTTATTGAGATAGTGCGCTGTGTTAAAAATTTTGTTAAAGCTTGTTTATGCGCCATCTATTATCCTGCACAAGAATTATTTATATATTATTTGTATTAAATCTTATCATATATTACGAAATTAACTATTACGATATAATTTTACAATTTTACAATATTTTTATATTAGATGATAATATTGATCTGACGTCTTTATCACTACGCCATTGTTCAGTTAATTGGTATTCATATAAGTTGTCATAAAAAAGCGTAAAGTAAGCAAAAAAATTGTACTGCCAAATGCCCACAGAAATTTGTCCACCCATTTTTTGTGTAGTCAACGATTACGAAGTTTGAAATATCTTTTAGTATAGTACACTTGTTCAATAAACATATTCACAGTGCCTTAGAAAGGAACTCTTCCGATATTAATTCCTTTTGAACTTTGTGCATAGGATGCATTAAATCTGAAATAAAATATTATTCTTCAATTTTTGGATTTTATTTTTAATATAAAACATAATTCTAACAAATTTTAAAACTCTTATAAGTTAAGGCTTATAGCCTGTAGTTTGTAGGCCGAATATTTTTATTATTTATTTAATTCATTTAATTTATTTAATTTGTAGTTATGAGTTGTTAAAAAATATTTTAAAAAATCTCAGTTGAAAAACTTTTAATGAAAATATATATATATATAGCGTTATTATATCCAAGGTTAGATTATTTACACGGATATTTAACAAGATTCAATTACAGTTACAATTTATTAATCCTTTAAATATCAAAAAAAAAAAAAAATTTTAACTAGATAAAATGTTTCATTTTAAGTTACTCAAAAAACCTTTGATAAATTTTTAATTATACATTTTAATAGTAGCTACTAACTAATAAATTTAATATATAGTAACTAACTATATATATATGATTGCAATTTGATAAATATATACATGAATATATACGTATACATATGAGCAGAACTACTTGACCGTATTCATTAACCTCAAAATAGCGAAATCAGCACACATATATATATATATATATATATTTATATATATATTAATATATGAATACGTCAACATATTTCTTAATTGAAAAAAAAAATATAAAAAGTTTAACGAACATAAGTCAACAATGCGAGTTAAAATAAAAAAAAAAGATTGGGGTGGAATTGGGTTGGAAATATTGCAAAATATAATATTTCAACAACGACAACACTTGACCTTATTCAAAATGCATAAAGTTGTTAGTGTTTGTTAAAAAAAAAAATTAAAAAACAATCTCATATATATAAGTAATAAATACATATATAGACTTTTTATATATTTATCTCACATGTTCATATTAATGTAATATATATGTATTCGGATTTGCGGATAAAAAAAATAAATAAATTTTTTATAATAATATGTAATTTTTTTATGAAAGCTTTAATACCTTCCAGAACTTCTTTTAAATCCCATTTTTAATCACATAAAAGCTGGCTATAATTATGTTGTAATTTATTTAATAATTTACTTTTTTATTTTTTTAATTTTTTTTATATTTTTATTTTATATCTCATTTTAATTGAATACATTTTATTTTAAATATTAAATTCATATATTGGTTTTATAATGTTGTTTGAAATTCATATTATACAACAATCAGCCAGTTAATTGGTTTTCATTTTCTTAATCCACTTATTTGTATAGATTTGAGTCATACTGGAACTGAGAAATACATAGTAACTAAAATATATCACTTGCTCAATACGTACTAAAGATGAATTCGACTCTCTACAATTGACTTGCCCTTTTTCTAAATTTAAGTTATTAGGAAGCCTTAAGTCTTATATATATATCTGACCAATGCCGCAGTGGTAAAGACGCCGCCTTTCATGTGGAAGGTCTCGGATTCAAACTCCGCTCAAATCCTTATAATGAGCTTTGAAATATTTTCATTTTGAAGTTTTTAATAAAATTTAAGTTGGAAACTATCATATAAGGTAGGTATTCTAAGTAGGTCTACCAAAATTCAGTTTAATTTTTAAAACCTGATTTAGTAAAATCCTGTTTTTGCGATAAATGCAATTTAAAAATTCAGAGTTTGTGATTTGTGGAGCTCAGAAAGGTGGTTAGTATTTAGCGGAATATGTTAAAAGAAGTTGTATAATTATAAAAAAAGATTCTTTAATAATTGAAAAATTTACGAATTTTTAAGTTTTTTAACGAAACCAATATTCTAGGAGGAAACGTGATATATTGGACTTGCAAGGGCATTTTTAGAGAAATTCCAAATGATGATATAAATAGACGTTATAACAAAGTTTTTAAAAAAATTTCTTAAATCTGTCTAGAAAACCATGAGGTTCAAGCTAAAATTAAAGAGTTCTTAAATTTTTTTGCGTGATAGGAATGCTGTGATATAATTAGATTTTGATTTAAAATCCCCTCAGTAACCAAGATTTCTGAAACAATTTGCCTCAACCCAAAATTGTAAAGCTCCTTTGTTTTTTGAATAAGGGATTGCATGTGCCATTCTAACACGTAGGCTTTGCGGCCCTTTGTGCACCCATTTTCAATACTTTCTGTCAATTTATAAGTAATTTAATTAATTTTGTTTATTATTATAATAGATTTGTATATTTTAAATTATATTTGGTCACCATGGGGACTTGTAAAGGGAAATTAATTTAATAATTTTTTTTCAATTAAATCAATTAAATATTTACCCACTAACCTGCTGAGGTCCCTGCAAAGCACCTTAAGGTGATCAATGATACCCAAGTCAATGTACTAGTACTAAAAGGACTTACGGAACCAGTAAAATTCCAATGTTAGATGTTTGATCGATGCTGCTTGGCTCATGAATCATCTAATTCAACTTAACAATTATAATTTTTTCCAATAAGATAATACAAATTAGAAAATGCTGCACTCCACATAGTAGGTCTCTTGAAACTTATGAGGTAGCATTTGCAAAGGAAGTTTTTTAATATTATCCTTGTGACTTCTAATTCCTTAATTTTGATTTTCAAATGAGTGGAATTAATTTGAAAAACTGTATTTATATGTAAACAATTGGAAGTTAAAACTAAAATCCACTTAAATTAAATCTTTGATTACACTTACAAAATATATAATCAAATCTTATCTTCAATCAAATGTACATCAATCTCACATATATTAATTTTAAAATTTAATTTTTTAAAAAATTTAAAAATTTTATTAAATAAATTATAATAAAACTTTAAACTGAAAATTTAATTGCTCCACAAAATTTTTAAATAAAATAATTTATATTATATATGGCTACATACTTATATTTAATTATAAATTATAACCTTTATAATTATTATAATTTGATTTTAAAAAATTATAATTAGATTTTTTTTTGCTTTTAAAACTGTCATTATTATTATTAAAGGACAATTACAATTTTGAAAAAAAGGTCAAAAATATCTGTTTATTTTTAGTCGATTATTAATTTAAAGCAGACATAAGTTTAATGACACGTTATTTTGAAAACGGAACTTAGATTTTGTTGTTTTTTAAATAATAACCATAAAGTAACGACAGGAAATGGTTGCGTTTAACAAAATTTAAAAAAAAATTTAAAATATACTCTAATAAAATCATAGAAATTTTTTTAAAATTTATTAAAAATTATTCAAAAAAAATTAATAGTCAATAATAGAAGTTTTTTTAAAATCAATGTTCAATAAATAAACAAGGCAGCATTTAATCGGAGGGGATTGAAAATGTTCATTTTGAGAAATAATAAGTTAGGGTCCATATATTGGAGCTGCGATAAGTGATAAGATAATCGATGAGCGGGAGGTGTTTATATTGGAACATCGCTTTGATGAACGATAAACAATTATAAGCTTCTACGCTACGCTCTTATCGACCCTTTTGTCACTTATCGCAGCTCCAACATAAACGCACTCTTGTATTCGAGTATCTTTGCAAAAAATAAGATATATTAAAAAGAACCTTAAACATTTTGTCATTGGACTTAGATTTGTTCTTAAAATTCTAAAAGTACTGTAAATTTTATAGGTGCTGTTGTAAATAAAGGCGCTATTAATATTTAGTAAGTATACTTTATTCTAAATTTCCCCCCCCCTATTTTTATAAGTTTGATGAACTCCCCACTGTTTTGTAGGTTAAATGAAATAAATACTTATCTGAATTTGAGCTTAAAATCTTTTGACTTTGAGTATTTTTTTCAATTAGGCGGACTGCAGGTCTCTAATGGAAGGTGCTTCTAAATGAAACTCTCCTTAAAAGTGTTTAGAAGATTTTTTTGGCAGATGAAAAATCATACTGACAGACGAGCAAATGAGCCCCTCAAGATTATTTGAAGAATTTATTTAAATTAACAGTTTTTGCTATTGTTTTACAGTTATTATTTGGTTTTTCGAAAGTTTTATCATAAGATCCAAAGTGAGAATTGTAAATTCATGAAATATTATCTTATATTATATTATAAAACTTGTTCTATTTTATGATGACAAATCCTAAGATCGATTTTTTGAAAAATACGTTTGTTATATCAAGTAAGAAATTATTTAAATCCATCTGTAAACTTTAAATTGAATCAGAAACTATGGAGTTCCTATAAAGTCAGGAAACTAAAATAATAAAGAACAGGGCTTCTTATATAGAAATACCACAATAATAAAGATTAAAATTACATATCTTAGTCTTAAGGTTGTTGTTTGACAAATTTTGCAATTTTAGGAAACCAAAGTTCAAATATTCTAAAAGCCGGCCAAATCTGATTTTTTAAATATTTTGAAAGTATCTAGGCTTACACGGGTATAGAGTTCAAATGATATTTTAAACATTTAAAGTGCAATTATTAACAGGAAGACATCCCAGCTTAGTGAAACAAAATTAAAAATTAAAAATAGAATATTTATAAAAAAAAATTGACTAAAATTATTGCAAAACCTAATTTTTTTTAGTAAATTATGGACATCATGCTGTGTTCAATTTTATTTAAATTTTAATGCGAAAAAAATCTTCTAACCTAAAATATTTACTATTGAAAATTTAGAAAATTTATCAAAAGTCTAACCAACACCCAAAATGTTATTAAAACCACAAAATTAATATATATTTTATTATTTTAATTAATAATATTGTATACTTCTTCATTATTAATTAAGTTTTGAAAATTATTAAACTAAAATATTAATTGAAAGATAAAACTTTAAAAATATCTACTTAAGGGCCTTATCTAATCAAAAGCGTACGACGTATGACGTACAATACGCCGTACGTCGACACGTTGACGTATCCCGAAATCGATACGCGCGTACTATTTTTAATTTGTCAAAAAATCTATTTTGAATATTGATTTCATATAAAAAATAGCGTTTTTAATTTTGGTATTATTTTTAATTTTTTTTTTCTTTAAATTTTGTAAAATGGATTTCGATGATATTGAAGTTTTAGAAGATTTAAATTTAAAAATGTTTTATTTTCTAAATATCAACAAAACGTCACCATAACAACATAACAAAAAACAATAACAAAATTGAATCCGCTTTGTCAATTTTTAAATTTTAAAAACCCGACGTATGATACGTCGCGTATTTCGGAAGCTCCCATATAATTATATGTATTTAAAATTATTTTGACAGAAAATATACGCCGTACGTCGTCATTTAGGTAAGGCCCTATCTACTTTCTACTCTAATTAACATAAAAAATCTCAGATCAAATATCTTATTGAAAATATTTTTAAGAGGCAGTGGATTTTAAGATATTTAAAAAAATGTAAAATAATTAATTCGGTTTTCAAGGAAATCATAACAGAAGACTTGAATGCAATTACACAGATCGTACCATAGACACATAGTTGTTGAAAAACCATGGAAATTAATCAAAAAAAAAATATTCATCATATTCTTATTCTTTAAAATTGATTATTTTGAATTTGATCGGATATCTGTGAGTTAAAAGAATCAATTAAAAAGTTTGCTTATCAATTTGAAAATATCTGTTATCTGAATGCTAAATTGTATTTGAATCAATTTAAAAATCGATTAACTATTCGATTTTAACATTTTTTTGAACAATATGATCTCCAAATAAGAGTTAGGAACTGGAATAGTACAGGGTTTCAAGATTTGGCAATATTAATAAGATGTAGCTTAGATTGAACAAAACTCTCTACTAGACCTTCTATTAAATTTACTTTTTGAATGCAAATTCTTAGTGAATATTGAAATTTTTAAGAAATCTTTTGAGAAGAACTAAATATGATTGGTATAAAATAAAATACTAAGATCCACATCGGAAAGGAAAACTACCTTTACATTTCGGCCATACCAATCCATTTCAAAATCAAGTGCTTCAATAAAATTCTCATGACAATATTCTAGCCTGATTCGTGTCAAATCTAAACTGTAGTACACAATGGGTTAAAACTGGTAACAAATTTAGTAATTTAATCGATATTATTTCAAGTGTAGCCCCAAAAAACAGTTTTGGGATCCACTACTACTTTGTTACATTATTTCTTTTTTGTGGTAGTCTTCTAAAATTAATATTTGATATTTAAAATAGTTTAATTTTTTTTAGGCTTGTGGTTTAAAAAACTAATAGTGATGGATTAATGTAAACTAACACTTTTCAGAGTTAATCAAAGAGGGTCTGCTAACACTAACTATAGGTGTGGAATTATAAAGAAACTTTTACAAAAAAAATATTACAAAACTAAACACTTAATTTCACTTTTATTATAGTAGCTATCGCTACCCAATTCCAATTTAAATTATATAAAATATAATTAGTCAATTTGCAAAATTTAGAAATATTTGAACTTCCCAAAATAAGTTATCTGTCCACAATTTGTTTGTATAATCTTCTAAAAATTTTTAATTATTTTGACGTCCATATTTTTTTCATAGTTTTTTTAAAAAAAAAACTTCAATTTATTTTATAGAACAATAAAACTGTGTGAAATGCATTGAAATTAATTTACTTATTTTTTGTGAAAAAAATATGTCATAAATAATTTAAAAATATATTTTATAAAATATAGGGAAATAAAATTTAAATAAAAAAAAATTAAATTAAAACAAATTTTAGGTCTAAAATCTGTATTTAGGTCATTTCCATTAATTCAGTGAATCGAATTTTGTTTAAAAATTTCTATTTTATTTGTGTTAATTAATTAAATAAATACTAACTTTTATTCAATGATATTATTATTAAGTTCTATTTAATGGCTAACACTATGTTAGTTAGTTTTTATTTCACCACCTTAAAAATTCAATTTAAATTTATTTTTCGATTTATATTCAAATACTGGTAGATATTTTTAAAATTAAATAATCGATGTCTTAAGTCTATTTTTAAATTAGATTAAATTAAATTATATTAAATATATTATTTATATTCAATTTTAAGGCTGTAGGGCTGACTAAGGGTGCTCTAATGTATGGGAAGAGGAAGAGGAATTTAAGGACAGGAATCTGAAAGCAAGTAGTATGATGCAACGGAGAGTTGTGTTATAGTTTTTGAATTCTCTATTAGTTAATTTCGAAATAAAAATCCAGTAAAATGGAGATTTTCTATCAGATGGGGGATGATTGGAAAAAAGGATGTAATATATACAAACACAGTTTAAAATATAGGAAATTATAAAACGAATTTCCTTAAACCAATGCCAACTGGTAAATCACTCATAAAATATTAAAAACGGGGAGCTTGTAAAGATTACATTTATAAATCGACTTAAAGAAGGGAACAAAGAAGAAGCTGCTATCCATAAGTCAATAAAGCTAGTCAACATTCTAGGTAAAGCTGCTCCTTAAAAAAGTATAAATACATTGCTGAACACACTTGACCACAAAGACAGTAGAAGTTGAAGAATATCACTGTGATTCCCAGGAGAATATAAACACGAAAATTGCAAGATCGGGTATATTATGGAACATATTAATAGAACCAATTCTTAAAGCTTGACATTTAATTAGCTTTGCATTGAAATAGTTTAGAGAAAAGCAAAGAGTCCTAAAAGTTGATCACGGTATTGCATTTTATATACTTAAAGTATGGACTTTAGCTCTTAAAAGTTAAAAAAAAAATGAAATTATATTAAAGATTTCCGGAAAAATTAGGTTTAGTAGTAAGAGTAGAGACTTAAAACCGTGGTCGCCTTAAACAAATGCTTATTCTTTTCTGCCCTTAGAGCCAAATCTTCATAGGATACCTAAAGTACTAAAAGTTACAGTCAATACTTAATAACTGTAAACCAATTCTAAATTTTTCCTATGATCGTTATTAAATGTTATTAAATTTTCAATAAATTAAGTACAGCAATTGTTAACTACATTTTTAGCTCAAAAGAATTTAAAAATTTTTATTTTACATAAAATCAATTTCTATTCTAAAACCTTCTGTCCCGCAAAAAGTCCCCACTTCCGTTTTTGATGTCATACATCAAAATGATTGGATTAAAATCATGTCACTTTAATCATCTAAAGAATAAAAGAAGTAAAAGAAAATTATGCAAATCATTTTTTTTAATTCGTTATCTCATTCTTTAAAGCTATTAAAGATTACTTAACGAATAGTTAACTATCAAAAGGAAAACTTTTAACGAAAAAAAGAAAAAAAAATTTCGAGAGAAAAAGTGAAAATTTTTTTTTTTTAAATGAAAAACTTTTTTAATCCATTTTAAATTCTTTAACTTGTAATGAAAAGTTAACTCCAATTATAATAAAATCATTTCAATACACCATAACCATCATTCTTCCGTGTAATTTTTTTTTTTTTTTTTTTTTTCTTTTTTTCTAGGACAAAGAATTAATTTTTATTTTATTTTATTTTTCAAAACTCGCTTTTACACAAAATTATGAACAGTTAACCCAAACCTCTTTTCTGGTTTTGAGTTGTAATTCATCAACATATTTTGTTTTTCATCCATAGCACCCCATCCAGATTTTAGAACTCATATAGAAACGGGTACAAATAAAACTCTAAAGATCAACACCAGTACCAGCAATTCTAGTTGTAAAAGTGGAGTAAAGAAGAAGGAGAAGCAGCGGAACATTGAGTTCTAATAACTATGTTTACTCTGGTACCTACCTACCATCCAAAATCCTCGTACTATTTTAATAACTAAACGTGCCCTCTTACATTATAATAATAACATTTTTGAAGGAATACTTCAAAATCCTTTTTATTATTTACAGAAAATCAGAATGAGTTTTTTTTTGTTATATTCTGTTTGTTTGCTATTTGTTTTATATTTTCTATATATTGGTATTACCATTTGCTGTTTCTACCATCAATCCTTGAATGCTATTTTCTCTGGCTCTTATTGATGCCGTTTTTTTTTTCCTCTTATAAATGTATACTCTTTTAACGTAAATTTGGTCCTTTTTTACATAAAAATTTGTGCATTCTTGAATCAATTTGGCTTTATTTTTAAAATTCGGACTTAAGGATCCAGAGGTCCAAGTAATATAATTTTGAAAAACCTAGTCACGAAGTCTGGAGTAGAAGCTGAAACAGGAAAGAAAATTAACCTTATTTCCAAAAAATGTCACCTAAATTTTTGAAGACTATTTTTTTGGGTGGACTTTAGAACCGAACTCCTTAAATTTTTCGTGCTGCTATTTAAATAGCGTATTGAATTCTACTATTAAACCGGCGGGTGACATTTTCCCAATATATTGAACCAACTACTTAATACCCAAAAATATAGAACTGATTAAAAACAGACCAATTTAATTTGAAAATTTAGAACTACTTCTAAACCAAGACCAAATTCATTTGAAGATAGACAAATTTCATGTAAAAAAGGACCAAGTTCACTTGAAAAGAGAATATACATTTTGCTTTGCTTCAGCAGTTAAACGAAATGGAAAAGCTCCTGGAAAATTTTTTTTTTTTTTTTATATTTACACAAAAAAAACAGAAATCCTTTTTATTATTTTAAAAATGGTATTAAAGCCCTTTTTAAAATTTTCCGAATTGAAGAATTAAATAAAAGAAAAGTTTTATTATGATTCAAATTTTATTTTTTCTATTGAAATTTTTTTTTTATGTTTTGTTGTAGAAAAAGTTGTGGAAATTTTTTAATGTTTATGAAAAAAAATTGGTCAATTTATATTAAAATCAAAAAAATTATTATATAATATTGATTGTACAATATAAATACTTATGGAATTAAGCTTTGGGGTTATTATGGAAGATTTTTATTTGGTTGATCCTCAGAACGATCCTCAATAGAATCTTGAAATGTTTATTCTAAGTTTGATATACAATGCTGTTTTTCATTCAGAAGTTATGGTAAATACTCAATAATAACGGACTTAAACAGTTTTTAACCAGTTTGGACGGTTTTTACCAGAGTTTAATTAACACTAAGATTTCACAAGGGAGTCTATGCCTCTATTAAGTGTTCAAGGATCAGAATAAGAATAATTTCTAAAAAAATATAATATCATGAGGGAGACTCAGTTTTTGAATTGAAATCAATAGCAGTGAAATCAATGGAAAAAATAACTGAAATGAAACATTACAATTATTTTTAAATTTTAATAATTGGTTTCTAACTTCTTTGTGGTTGAAAACAATACAAATGCTTAGTTAAAGTTTTGTTACCCATTCTGTCATTGTTATAATTCCAAAACGATGTCTGAATATTATCTGTCGTATCCAAACATTTCTTTTTATTTTAGTTATCTACAAATAGATCTTTAAATTTTGGGTGGGAGATATGTGCTATAAGAATAGTTGTTAGAACTCAATGTTCCGCTTCTTCTCCTTCTCCTTCTTCGAACGAGAACTCTGCTGCTGTTGATCTTTAGAGTTTTGACTGCATTTTTAAAATCTATCGAGTTTTTAAATAACGAGTTTTCATTTACAGCATTTTGCTTTTCTTTAAATTAAACAAGGAGAAGTAATTTTTTCGTATTTTTCTATGTCCTTTGACCCTCTGATCTCCCTTTGGCCTTTAATTTTGTCCTTTGATATCTTCTCAAGCTTCCAAATAACTAGAGTCAGTTGTACACTAGAAGGAACTGCTAATCCTTCAAGGTCTGGGTGCAGTATTCTAAAACTGATCATTTTTTTGAAATATTGTAATTATATCCTGTAATTGAAAAACAGTTGATTTATCTTCAAAAAACGATGGATTCTATTGATTTGATATTTAAAATAGGTTTATATTTAAAATAATGTTATAAAACATTAAAAGTTAACTAGAACAACCTAAAAATTGTTTAACCTAATTTTATTTTTAAATAACAAAAGTAAAAAAATAGTAAAGTTAAACCTATTGAAAAAACAAAAGTGCTCTCTATGTCACGATTAAGCATTATTTGTTCATTTCATTTTATTTCTAAGTAAATTTTTTTTTTTTACTATATTTGAATTCAATGTGAATTCAATCCTGTTTAAATTTTTATTTAAATGTCTATCACTTCATATTCAAGAGATTGCATTCTCAATACGATTATACATTTTGAAAATAAATTTTAGGTAAAAGATTAAAGAAGTAAAAAAAATTTGATTCTAAAAATTCATTTTTTTTTTTTTTAAATACTTTTAATGCCATTCGATTTATCCTCAAGATTTCGTTTTTGGGTTTTAAGGAACTTTAATAATATTCTGTCAATTTAAGTAGTTTTACCTTTTTTTGAAACTTAAAATATTATAAAACAATGACAATGAGGCTTTTGAATATGCGTTTTTCTTATAAGAACTTTATCAGACATTATAATTTGTTTTTAATAGTCATAGTATTATTATTTGTTTTTTAAGAATTTATTGATTCCATTCCAAAATCAATCTCAAAATTCATATTTTTATGATAAAGTCAATATTATTATATTATAATACCTATAAGTAAATTGTGAAAATTAATAAATTTTGATTTTAAGTTCAATATTATTTGAAAATATTCTACATACTAAGAGGCGTAAAAGTCGCCTGAAAATATGCAATATTTTTTCATTTCGGAAAAAATCTTTGAAAGATATGAAAATCAATCTATATTATAAAAGAGTTAAAAAAAATTAACAAAATTTTGATTTAGATTTCAAAAAAATTCAAAAAATAGTTTGCATACTACAGGCTTAAAAAAATCGCCGGTAAGTATGCAGTTTTATAAAAAATTTGATTATACTTGAATTTTCTTGAAAATAATCTTTTCAGTTGATAAAAGTAAATTTATTACTTAAAATCAATATTATTATGTACTCGAATTACAATAATTGTAATAATCACAATAACAATCATCATAATAATGAAAAAAAAACAAACTTGTCAATGTCAATCATTAATAATCATTATTATTTTATTAATTTTCATCAATATCAATAAGAAAATTATTTTGATTAATATTTTCAGCATTATCACGATCATTTACATCCATTTCCTTCTATAAAATACACAATATATTTCTTGTAATTTTGTCACTTCGACACTTACTTTTATTTACTTTTATAGTTTTTCATTATTGTAATTGTAGTTGTGTACCTATCTACTTAAAATATAATAATGAATCCTTGAATCAGACAAAAAATAAAAATTTATTTTGTGATTTTCTTATTTTATATTAAAAAAAAAATTCGTATTTCACCTAAATATTATTTATGCTCTGTTTTTATTTTTGGGATAAAAATATACTTTCAATTTAATTCTTTAAGGAGTTGGCGTGTTATCTTTAAGCTTTAAGATGCATCTTTAATCCTTTATTTTTTATTTTGCATTTACTTTAAAAGTTATTTTATCAAGGATTAAAAAAATGAGTATGTAAATATGAATGTATATAATGTAAATCAAGACAAGAACACAGATTTTTAAGTGATAAAAAGTATATATATATATAAAATTTATGTAAATATTGCTTGTATTTAAAAAATGTATAAAATATATACCTTAAAGTATAATATGCATATGAAAAAAAAAATTACTTTTAAGTAATTGCAATTTACAAAATTGGAAATATTCGATTTTAATTACAGGAAGTGTATTTTGGAAGAAGGTGCATTAAAACGGGGAAAAAATATTTTTAAAATAAAAATATGGAGGGTATTAAAACAAATATTAATAAAAATTTAAAGTATTTAAGAAATTGTAAAAAAATTAAATTTTTAGGAATTTTTTAATATCCTAAAAGTATGCAATTGCAAATATTTAAAAAGATATTTTTTGTTCAAGTCCTTTTTAAGATTGTGTGCGCTAAAATGGCTTTTTCTATGTCGCAAGACACAACAGAACGGTGTTCTTTATAGTGCAATGACATTGTCAGATCAAATTCAAGCGTTTGAAGTAAGGTGGTAGCACTCCCATTGGGCCTATTCTATTATTATATTATTTGATAAATTTTTTTCTAGTAGTCAGCTTAGTCTTTTATCTAAAACTTTTTCAAGAATTTTGGAGAGGGGGGAAATCAAGGATATGAACCTGTAATTTTGTGGGTTACTTTAGTCTAGTTTTCCTTTTGGAATAGGCTTGAGTTCAGCGATTTTCCATGCATGTGGAAAAACTCCGGAATCAAGTATTCTATTACATAGGTTGAACAAACGATTTTTAAAGTGTTGAGTGTTGGGTAAGTTTATCATATTTAAAATTACGATACAAGACTCCGTCTAAAACCGTCAAGGTTCCTATAAAATTGCGTTGTATATTCTCCTGGGATGTAAGATGTAATGGGATCGTCCAGTTAATAAATAAATAAAAAATTTAGTTTGTTACTCATTTTTAATGAAAAGTATGGTCTATCTATAAGTCAAATAAGTCTGTGCATGAAGTTTCTGGAAGACTGCATGTTTATAAATTTTAGTTTTAATGTTTCCCAAAATTTACCGAGGCTTTTTCATATTACACATTGCTTAATTATATCGATAGTAACATTTTCGATTTGGTTTAAGTGTAAGCGGAGGTACCTATGTCTAAAGTCGGAGAAGTTGCTTTTAGTTGGTGACATTACTTTAAAGAATTAACCATTGTTTTTCAGATTTAAATTTTTTAGAATTAACGGAAAATTTTTTAGAATTTGGCTATATCAGACCCTCTTCCATCAACCGCTTGTCAATTTGATAAAATAGTGATTCTTATGAGTCAAGGCTTCATTGAGCTTTTATTTAAATTGATTCAAGGTACAATAGAAATTTGAAAAAAAAATTACTAACTTAATATTATATTTTGATTATAACGATAAGTCTTAATAACGATAAGTCGGAACGGAACTATATTGGAAGATTTTTTTTCAAACGTTCCTTTATTTTTGTTATAAAAAAAAATCGAAATAAAGTTAGAAATATTCCTAATTCACTTACGCGATAGATAAGTTCAGAACATCAAATCGCTTTAATTTGTCTTCAATCGATTTTTTCTATGTAGTTCGCGTTATTTCAAATTCATATAAAAAGGGGATTTAATAAAATTTTCCATTTTAAAATATAATTAGTAACACTTTTTGAAATAAGCTCGAAGTTTTCCAAGTTTGTGTCCCACTTTGGATATTATGAACTTATCAAATTTAAAGTAGGACAAAACTCAACTTACTTTACCGAACTCTTCTTACTTTAATTCACAATTTAAACCAAAAGCGGTATAAGGATTAAAATTAAAGCAATATTTTAAGTAATCAAAAGTCACTTTAAAAGTGTATTAAATAAAATATCATAAATACTTAAGATATAATATTAAGCAACCAACCAAACATACATCTAAATCTTTATTACACTGTATATTGAAGAAAATATTGCTTTAAATGACTATTTTTTGAATTCATATTGGAAAAATACATATAGATAATAAATCTTCATTTAATCCATTTTTTATTATCATTTTAATGGTACGACTTTTATTAAAAGTATAAAAAAATCAAAATAAATCGATTTGGAGGACAAATCATCCAAAAGTCAATGGGACAAAAAAAAAAAAAACAGAAATACAGGACGAAATACGAAAATAATGGAAAAAAAACAATGATTACCAGGGACATAATATTTTTATTTTGATTTCAATTCTTATTTTATTGATTCTTATTGCTTCTTTAATGCTCCTTGAATTTATAAATATTGATACCTTTGATAGTAAATTTTATTTGTTATTTATTTTCTTTTTTTAACTTTTGATTAAATATTGGAAAAGCTTTCATTTATGATGACGTAGAAGAGATGAATTTTATTGTTAACCTTTTTTTTCAATCGTTGCTTATTGGAATTTTTTTAACGAAATGAGGAAAGGATTTATAATAACTTTTAAAGGACATCTTGTGAATTTTTTGATTTGCTGAGTTAAAGTTTTATAAAATATTTTATTAATTTGCTGTATTGTATACAATTGCTTTATTAATGCTTTCATTTTCTTATGATTGACATTCGGAATAAACTTGTGATTGAAATTAGAAATAAACTCAAAATAAAATTAAATGGTTTTAAAGTATTGTAAATCATAAAATATCTGACCAATGGCGTAATGGTAAAGACGCCGCCTTTCATGTGGAAGGTCTCGGGTTCAAACCCCGGTCAGATCATATCTAATAAAGAAATATCGTAAAATTGTGTAATTATATCGTAATATGTATATCGTAATATAAAAAAAGTTTTAATAAAGATATATAAATAATTCTTGTGTAAGATAATAGATGGTGCACAAAGTTAAAACTTGTGCATTAATATTTCATAACCTTATACAATAGCTACAGCCGAGTAATCAACGGCTTAGTGAATATTATGATTAAAGAAACTGAAGCCTAGTTTAAAATAAAAACTTGGTGAATGCCCTATACTCCTTAAAGGAGTGGAAAAGGAATAAAAAAAAAAAAAAAAAAATCATAAAATGGAATTAGTTACGTCGTTTTGAGAGCATTAATTTATTAGAGATTATTTAGTAATACAATTGGTTTTGTGTTGAAGGTCATTAGTTATTGGTATTAAATAATCAAATAATTAAAAATTATGTATAGGTATAAAAAGTTGGTGTTTTGTTTTAATTCGCAGGTAAATTTTCTTATAGATCAATTAAGTTGTTTAATTTTAATTCAAAAACATTTGCATTTTGGAAACAGACTTTTCCTTTAACATATTAAAGACATTTATTAGAACATTTATCTGATGTCAAATATTCCATTATCCCGAAAATTCGCTTTTGGCGCTTACGACTTTTTTCCTTAGCACGGCAGTATAAGTTTATAGTAATAAAATACATTTGTTAGACTATTAGGCTCTGCTGTCATATTGAAACTTTCCGTGGCAAATAAAATTTTTTTAAGAACTAAAGAACTTATTGTATATCAGATTCTGATCACCTTTTTGCTGATTTCTCAGAAAGTTATTGATTAATACCATTATATTATATTTTTGAAACTAAGTGTGCTGCTTAATTGGATCGAAGATGTATGAGTGAAATCTATCTCCTTGAAACGGCAAATTCCTTCGTCAGCCTTCACCTGTTAAATTTTCCAGTTCTTGGAGTTCTAAGTATTCTACAATTTCTAGAATATCAATTATTTATATACAAGAACAATTCCATATATAATCCGCGTATAAAATTTTTTAAAAATTTTAATTAAAAAAAAAAAAAAATAAAAATAGATCTAATTATAATTATATTAGTTTTTTATTTTTATTTAATTACAGCTAATTCGAAACTTCTAAATTTCAAAGAATTATAAAAAAAAAATCGAATTTGAATTTTATTTTTAACTCGTTTTCATTACCTTCCTATCCTTTTTAATTTTTTATTCCTTTTCATATCCTGAATTGTCAAAAGAAAAATACAAGGACAGTGATAAAAAAAGGATAATAAATTAATTTTCTTAAAGTTTTAATTTATTATTATAAATTTCTTATTTTTTTCATTCATTTTTTTTTAAATTATTATAAGTCGAATATCGGATAAATTTTTATTTTTTGAAATATCCTGAATTGAATATTTAAATTAAGATTTAAAAAAAAAATATTTTATTATTTTCCTTTTTGTTTTTCTTTTTTTCTTAAAAATTAGTGTCCTGATGAACACACAAAAAAAAAAAAAAAAAAACACAAAATAAAGCAAAAAAAATTTTGTCCTGATATAAAAGCGATAAAAAAAAATTTTCATTTTGGTGATTTCTGCACAAGTCATTTTCAATGCATACAAATTAGTGTCCTTTTTAATTCTTGTTTTTTTTTTCGTGTTGAATTTTCTTTCAGGGTTGAGTTTTGAAAAAATTTTCCAAGGAAGAGATAAAGAAAATTTTCAAATGAAAAAGAGAATATTAATTTACAAAAATAAAGAATAAATGTATTAGAATATTGTAGGTGGATGGAATGAAAAAAGGAAACGGAAAGTTTTAATCAATTTCTTTCAATTCAAATCAAATTTAATTAAAAAATAAAATTATTTTTCGAAAATTAATACGATTTTCTTTAAAATAATGAAATGATTTTATAATATAAAGTTAAATAAAATTTAATATAAAATTTAAAACTTTTTTAAATAATTTTCAATAATCTCTGATTAATTTTCTAAATATTTGGAAATTTATCTCCGTAATTGAGAAGTTGTAGTACTCTATTACTATTCAAATAGCGGTGTAGTAAAAAAAATACAATAAAATTGACGTTGATATAAGCAATTTATAAGATATGGAGCTATGAAATAGGGCAAAATTTTGAAAAAGATATCTCGGGGCGTTATATCTCCTTCAATTTAATTTTCAACTATTTGAAATCAATTCTCCTCAAGAATTCGAAAAATTTTTTGAAAGACATAACAACCCGCAGTCCTATTTCTAATACCTTTGTATATGATATGTTTTGTTGAATGTGTTTTATTTTAGAAAATAAAATATCATAAATTATCATAAGTAGGTCAAAAAATATTTTATTTATTTTTAATAAAAAAAAACAAAAAAAGCTTTTTTAAGAATTTTAATTATTATAAATGTTATTAAATTAATTCATTTTAGTTTTTAAAACTCACAGTATATTTTCTGTAAATTTTATAAATAGTAAAACATTTTGATATTAAAAATTAAGACTATATGCTTACAGGCAAATTTGTGTGTAATAAGTCTTATTTATATTCAGTAAAAATCTGAAATAACGGCGAAGGTCCAATGTGCACTTTGTTACGTTGCTTGTTTTATTTATTTATTTATTTATTAGTTTAACTCAAACTTTACAAAAATTTTAACAGTTAGTATTATACAACATATAAAAAAAAATAGCTTATGAATTAAGTTACAATTTCATATTTCTTAAATTAAAATTTAAGTGAACAATAAAAACAACTAAATATATATAAAAAAAAGAATTTATATTTCTATTTATACAATTTAAGTTTTTGTGTTTGTTTTGAAAGTGTGAAATCGATGTTGTTCTTGTGTTTATTACCCATTATCAACATCCTATGAATTGGTTCATAATTGCCATAATTTGTTCTATGAAAACTCAACGTAAATAAATTAGTATTACGTAAACGATTATTTGAATTAATTTTAATGTTATTAAGGATTTGAGGAGAAGAAATGTTACCTTTTATAACTTCAGTAATAAAAATAACATCAGCAACTTCTCGTCTTAATTTTAAAGTTTTCAAGTGAATTAAATTCAATCTATTTTCATAAGGAGGTAGGATCAGCGGGTTTGACCATTGAAGATTTCTCAAAGTAAATCTTAAAAAATTTCTTTGCACCGCCTCTATCCTATTAATATGTACCTCGTAAAATGGTGACCAAACTTGGCTAGCATATTCTAAATTAGGTCTAACAAGACAAGAATATAAAGATTTAAGAACATAAGGATCATTAAATTCTTTAGACCAACGTTTTATAAAACCAAGCATAGAATTAGCTTTATTTATAATATAGCAGAAATGAAGTTTAAAGTTAAGCTTATCATCGAAGTAAACGCCTAGGTCTTTAATAGAATTCGTTTTAGGAATACTAATTCCGTTCAAGCAGTAATTAAAACAAATCGGATTAAGACGACGTGTGAAACACATAAGTGCACATTTATTTACATTTAGAAGAAAATTATTGTTTTTACACCAAATAAAAAAATTATCTAAATCATTTTGTAAGAGTAAAGCATCATTTAGTGACTCAATTTTCTTAAAAATTTTCATGTCATCCGCATATATTTGAAGCTCACTATTAACAATAACTGAAGAAACATCATTTACTGAGATTATAAAAAAAAGAGGATCTAAGTGACTGCCTTGTGGAACTCCGAAATTGGCGTTAAAAGGTTTAGAAGTAAGGTTTCTAAATAAAACACTGTAGGTCCTATCAGATAAATATGAGTCAACCCATTTCACAAAAATATCTGGGAAACCAAGTTTTCTTAGCTTTATCAGTATTATAGAATGTGGTAAAACATCAAATGCTTTACTATAATCTGTAAAGATAACATCGGTTTGAAAACCTTCTTCCATATTTTTTGTAAAAGTTGAAACTGACTCAACAAGATTAGTAACTGTTGATTTTTTATCCATATATCCATGTTGATTATGAACTAAAAACGATTTACAGTGACTATGAATAGAATCATACATTATTAATTCGAACAGTTTTGGAAGTGAAGAAAGTTTCGCAATTGGTCGATAATTAATAATTTCATTTTTGGCATTTTTCTTATGAATAGGTCTAACATATGAGTGTTTCCAGATAGACGGGAAAACTCCTGAATTTAAAGAAGAGTTAAATAGTATTGAAAGGGGAATAGCTAAAGCACTTGAACACTTTTTGAGCATAACTTCCGGAATACCATCGGGTCCAGGAAGAGTATTATTCCCAAGTTTATCTAAATAAATTTTAATTACACCTTCATTAATATTTGTATTAGACCAAGTAGTTTTCGGAAAAGTATCCAAATGAGAGAAATCATTGTAATTTGGTGTAAAAATAGAATTACTATAAGAAGAACAAAAATATTCACGAAAGAAATTAGATATTATTTTAGAATCATTACTTGAAACACCATTATACTTCATATGGGAGGGAAACTCGTCACTTTTCCTCTTGGAATTAACAAATTTCCAGAAGCATTTTGGATTTGATATTAATTTTGAAGATGTACTAGAAATAAAATCATTATAGAGTAATTCAGACAATAATTTAAATTCATCAAAAAGAATTTTAAATCTAATATAGTCATGCGAATTCTTCGATTTAAGATAACAACGCCAAGCTTTATTCTTTTTATTTCTGAGTTTTCTCAGTTATCAAAAAGTTCTAAGTCCAATATGCTTGGATTGAACCACGTTTCAGTGAATGCAAATACGTTAAAATTTAAAATAGATGAATTAAGAAAAACATCCCTAGTCTTTGTTCTCAAGCCTCTAACATTTTGATAATAAAAAGACATATTATCTTTATTTAAGTTACGGTTGATAGATACCTTGAGAAGATTATTTCGAGGCACTGGGGAGAAAAAACTTATTATAACTCTCACGAGCTGAGTTTAAATGTTTATAATAATTACTCTCACAGTGACTTCGATAAGATTTAAGATAATCTTTTACATCTTTTTCCGAAACATCTATAGAATTGTGAAATTTAATATATAAATTATATAGGTCTTCATATTTAGTTGGGAGTCGTTCATTATTAATTAAAACTTTAAGGTTAGTACGAGTATTACCTTCTAGGACACGATTATACGAATCATTGTGAAGGTAAGCTAAAAATAACCTAACGTTATTATAAACTCGTTCCTCCCTAAATCTTGAAAGAGCATACGCGCCCTCTCCGAGTAGTGATTCATGAGTCATTCTAGTAATGGGTGGCATAAGAGGTTTAACAAACGACTTTTTTATTGTACCACCATTTACAGTATTAGAATGACTTTTTTCAAGTACATCTGTAGGTGAAACCGAATTAATGGCTACATTTGCATAGCTGGTAATATTATTACCATTGTCAATTTTACTATTGTGGATACCACCATGTACAAAATTAGAGTACTTATTTTTATTTTTATCAATAGAAGAAGTTGAATAAGTTACTGAAGTTAAAGAACTATTATTATTCGAAGTCGAATAAGTTAAAGTATTTAAAGAGCTAGTATTATTATTACTATTGTCTGTATTGCTATTATCAGTACTTATAATACTATTATCATTATTTATACTAATAGTATCAACACTATCATTAACAACATTATTAATATTATTGTTAATCGGTAACATTAAATTAGTACTAAAAAATGTCGATTTGTTGAAAGAAGGTAGTAAACGGTGTTTTTCATAGTGTGGTGAGGTGTGGAAAGTAAAATTGTTATCAGATAGAATAGAAGTATTCAAATTAGTGTTGTTTTGTTGTGAAGTTGTAAATAATTCTGTATGAGTGTTTGTTTCATTGTGGCTATTAAAACTAACCTGTTTCTAATTAGGACTAATTTTAGTATTTTTATTTTTATTTAATTTATTATTTCTATTTACTATTTTTTTTTTTTTTTTATTTTTATTTTGGTTTGTTATTACATTTTTAGAATTTAAATTTTTGTTCTTATTTTTATTTTTTTCATTTTTTTTATTTTTATTTTTTAGATTTGAATTACTTTGTTCTACTTGTATATTTTTACTTACAATTTTCTTTCTTGAATCCTTAAAATCCGTCACTATCGTACCTGGTTTCCATGCCTTAGATTTTTTGATAGCCTTCACCGTTGATGATGGAACGCTGATTTTATACGTAAAATATTTCGGCTGAAATTTTAACCTTCGTGGAGTAATTGATTTGCAGCAAATATCTTCACAATTGAATGTTGTCTTTATAAAATCAACCAAACGCTGTTCTGTTGTATTAGTGCTCAAATTTGAAATTCTCAAATTAAAATTCGGCTGAAGAACTACATCTGGTGCTTGATCATTCTTTTCAACGATGGGTATTAACGATGGAACCATAATGAGGTCTGATATCTGAGTATTGTTTTTTGCAAGTGTTTCATCTAAGCAGTCAGCTATCCTTAATTCTTCCAATAAAGATACACTATTAGCCGGTTCAGGAACCACGGTTAGATTGTCAGTTCTAAAGTTGTCCTGAATTATTTCAAGTTTAGTTTTCACTTCACAAATCTAAATCGGCTAAGACGACATCCCTAAAACTCATTGATATATCATGAACTGCAATACTTTGTTTTAGAGATGAGTACTGCTCATTCAAACTATCTACCAAATTCTTAAACTCTTCTTGTTTGAAATTTTTTTGTGCAGATAGCGGCTCAACAATACCCTTAAGTGATAATATTTCACTTTTTAACTCCATTAATTGTACGTTTAAATATTTTTTTATATCACCGGGGAAAATGCTAAAATTATTGTTTAATGACTCAAAATTTTTTTCCATTTCCTGGAAATTAGCAGCATTGTTCTTAATAACGGTAGTTAGTTTTGCTACCGTTCCTTGATGATCATTTTTAATTTCGTTGATTACATCAAAGATTTTACTATAAAATTGTTGAAAACTGTTATTTTGTATCAAACAATTCTCGCAAACAAAATATTTAGCAAGAAATGTCTCTGAAAAGCAAATAAAATAAGCAATGCAGTCAAAGTAATTTCAAGTTTCTCTCATCCCTGGAATAAAGTCGAAATAAACTTTTTTTTAATTATTTCAAGTTCACGTTGTTTTTAACTTAATTAGATATAATAAAAATAATTACAAATAAAATTTATTTATTTAAATAGTTACCTTTTAAAACTAAAATTCTTTACTTTATTAATCAAAACTCAATTCAAAGCTCAACATTTATTTAATAAAATTTGACGTAATTATATAAATCGGTACATTATAAGCATGTTGAGTACGTACATTATAGAATATAAAACAAGTATGTTGATTTGAATCTAAACAAAGATTATGAAACAATATTCATAGCTCAGCAACATTTTTTAAAAATATGTACACAAAAAAAAATAATAACTAAATAAATAAAAATAAAAAATCTTTTATTAACAAATAAATTTATCGAATTTAATTTTAAAATTTTAAAATTTAAACAAGAACGTAATTAAATAAATAAAAAAATATCAAGTGAAATTAAAAAAAATTTCACCTATTTCTTAATCAGAAGAAGTTCTTCTTCCAATTAACCTTCCGCCGTTGTGCGACGGACCAACACAGCTAGTTATTTATATATGCGAATTATACTCCGGGCTAATTCAATGATAAATAGCACTCCAAGGTTTTATTTCTTAATTACCGTTTGAAAAAGAACCCGAGGTTTTATTCCGCAAGACTTTATTTCATAGCTCAATGAAATACATTGCAAGCCAAACAAAATTCCTCTGTGCTCTTATGACTCAAAAAATAACCAGCGTAAGAAAATTTTGCTCTGCGATAGCTGACATATTTTTATATTTTGTATTAACGTGGATAAGTTTCGGTTACTTATTCAGAGAACTACCATTTTGATTGCGTCGTCATTTAAATTTGTTAAGATATTAATAAATAAGATAAAATTAAATTCTTTTTGAAAGTTTTAGACTATTATTAAATAATATACAATTTAAAAATTCCTTGAGGCTTTTAGCCCAAAATATAAAATCATTAGTCATTTTTACCACTACGTTAATTATCTCTAGAAGGAAACTATCTCTAGAAGGTTTACTATCAATAATAAGTGCTTGTGACATAAAAACATTTTTAAGACTACTCATATTATGTGATTATTTTCTTTACCTAAATTCTTGAATCCCACACTTAAGTTTTTTTAAAAATTCCTTGTAGGAAGTAAGGAACTTTTTTTTTGAAATATTATTCCTTCGAATGGGATATTGAAAAATCCCTTATGCTATTACAAACACCCATTAAACACTAGTCAAAACTTTTAAATCTGAACTTATTTTATTACAATATTATCCAGTAAATCAAATGATACTTTGCAAAACTAAATTACAATTTAAAAACACGTCATCAAAAAAAAAAAAAAAAAACAAAAATATTACATTATAATATTATTAAAAAAAAATTTCCATTTATGATTAAAGAAAAACTTTCACATTCTTTAAAAAAAAATAAAACATTTACATTGATTTTTTTTGCCATAACCAGCAAATACCAAAAACAACAATAACAACAAAAAAAAATCAAAAAAACTTCAAAAAAAAAAAGATTTCAAAATAAAATTATAAAGCTCTTTATATTTTGTTTTTCAAAATTTATTCCGCCTATCAAAGTAGCAAAAAATATTTTGATTTTATCAAGGAAACGTTTGTTTTTTTTTTCCGAAACTTTTAATAAATTTTCGTATTTCCATTTCCGTAAATGTTTTTTTTTTATTTTTCTAGATTTTTCAATAAACCCGTCCGCCTATTTTATTGAATAAAGTTTTTTTTTGTCTGAGTCATAAAAAGTCAAACAAAAAAAAAACGAGGAAGATTATAGTTGCCCTTGTCAACTTTTAGATACCCGTGCATACCCACTAACCGTTATTTATTTCCCCTATGCTATTATAAATATTCCAAAAAAAAATATAAGAAAGTAAAATAGTTTAAAAAATATTTAACTTATTAGGTATCCCATAATTTTTGATTAACTTATTATCCCATAAAAAAAAAAAAAATAGTCCACCCTAAAAGTTAGTCCGAGTGATGTCCAACTTTGCCAACTAACTTGTCCTATTACTTTACCTGCCCAGTTTTGATTTTAACTTCGTAGCTTCATTAGATTCACAGTTATCGAATTGATTACTTTGTATGGCAGCTGCCCGAAAACGGGTCCGTAACATTTTGAAACTTCATATAAGTGCTCGATTCATTATATAACTAACAGTGTGTAATTTTTATCCTCGTAGTATTATCAGTTTCCAAGAAATTGATATTGGTGCAAAGAAGTTGTATAGCAGCCCCCCGAAAATGGGCCGTAACATTTTGAAACTTCATATAAGTGCTCGATTCATTATATAACAAACAGTGTGTAATTTTCATCCTCGTAGTATAATCAGTTTCTTAGAAATTCATATTGGTGCAAAGAAGTTGTGTGGCAGCTCCCCAAAACCTTGATCTGGTCTTAACCAAAAAGAATAGGGAACCTCAAAAACGTCCCAAAAATGTTTTGTGTGAATTTCAAAACTCTTGCTCTAATTTTTCAATTCCATCTCTTATAATTAATTTTTAATTCACGAATATATTAAACTTAAGCCAAATCAACTTCATATGATCATTATTCATATAATAATCATCATGATGATTCATCATATATATTCATAAATATCTATCAATATCAATAAGCCATTTACTTAAAAAAATCTTTGTCTTCTTTTTATACCCGTGCATATATATATGACATCGGGTATATTAGATTTGCTCCTCCGTTTGTAACGCATCGATCTAGACGAGCTAGATATAGTGTCAAGGGTACGTATCGGCTCAGAATCGAAAAATTAGTCGATCTAGCTATGTGTGTCTGTCCGTCCGTCCGTCCGTCCGTCCGTCTGTGTGTCAGCACGATAACTCAAAAACTAAAAGAGCTACAGTTTTGAAATTTTCACAAAATTTTTTTCAATCAATTTCTAGGTTCCCTATTTTTTTTGGTTAAGATCGGACCAAAACTTCGGGTAGCTCTCGAACAGCTAACTTTTTTAACTCCAATATTTTCATACAAAAATTTGAAATATAGCTATGCACCTTGTAACATGAAATTATATGAATTTTGTTTGTTTTTGTTTTTTGTTTTTTTTGTTTATTTTTTTTTTTTAATTTTTTTTTGTACGATTACGAGTTAGAATTTCATATAATTTAAATGATGCGTAGTTTATTTAAGATAAGCAAAAAAGAAGACAAAGATTTTTTTTAAGTAAATGGCTTCATAAATAATTTATATATGTATATTCATATAATATGTATATGTGTAATATTTTGAATGAATCATTTTATCAGTATGATTATATGATGCTTACTTTGCTTAGGTTTAATATATTCGTGAATTAAAAATTAATTAAAGGAGATAGAATTGAAAAATTAGAGCTAGAGTTTTGAAATTCACACAAAACATTTTTTGGACATTTTTAAGGTTCCCTATTCTTTTTGGTTAAGACCAGACCAAGGTTTCGGGGAGCTGTCACACAACTTATTTAAACCAATATAAATTTCTTCAAAAGTAATTATACTAGAAAGACGAAAATTACACACGGTTAGTTTTATAATGAATCAAGCACTTATATAAAGTTTCAAAATTTTACGGCTTCATTTGCGGGGGGCTGCCATACAACTTCTTTGCACCAATATGAATTTCTTGGAAACTGAGTATACTACGAGGATGAAAATTACACACTGTTAGTTATATAATGAATCGAGCACTAATATGGAGTTTCAAAATGTTGCGACCCCATTTTCGGGCAGCTGCCATACAAAGTTGTCAATTCGATAACTGTGAATCTAATGAAGCTACGAGGTTAAAATTAAAACTGGGCAGGTAAAGTAATAAGGCAAGTTAGTTGGCAAAGTTGGACATCGCTCGGGCCAACTTTTGGGGTGGGCTATTTTTTTTTTATGGTTATTTTTTTTTATAGGTTTTTTTTTTTGTTTTTAAGCAAAAATTATGGTATAATGAATTAAAAATTTAATTTTTTTTTTTTTTATTTAATTTTTTTTAAGCAAAAATTATGGGATAATAAGCTAAATTTTTTTAACTATTTTACTTTCTTATATTTTTTTTGTAATATTTATAATAGCATGTGGAAAATAAATAACGGTTAGTGGGTAAGCACGGGTATCTAAAAGTTGACAAGGGCAACTATAATCTTCCTCGTTTTTGCTTATCTTAAATAAACTACGCATCATTTAAATCATATGAAATTCTAACTCGAAATCTTTATCTACTTTTTGTAACAAAAACAAAAAACAAAAAAAAAACAAAAAAACAAAAACAAACAAAATTCATATAATTTCATGTTAAATACTTGATGTTAAAATTTTTGTATGAAAATATTGGAGTTAAAAAAGTTAGCTGTTCGAGAGCTACCCGAAGTTTTGGTCCGATCTTAACCAAAAAAAATAGGGAACCTAGAAATTGATTGAAAAATATTTTGTGAAAATTTCAAAACTGTAGCTCTTTTAGTTTTTGAGTTATCGTGCTGACACACAGACGGACGGACGGACGGACGGACGGACGGACGGACGGACGGACGGACGGACAGACACACATAGCTAGATCGACTAATTTTTCGATTCTGAGCCGATACGTACCCTTGACACTATATCTAGCTCGTCTAGATCGATGCGTTACAAACGGAGGAGCAAATCTAATATACACGATGTCATATATGTATGTATGCACGGGTATAAAAACAAATCACGCATACCATCAAAATAAAATTTGAAAGTAACTTTTTTTCCAAACAAAACAACAACAAATATAAAAATCAAAAAAGAAATCATATTAAAGAGGCGCGGCATTAAACTTCAATAAATCAGGTATAAGACGGGTTCTTTTCTATTGACTTTTTCTTATTTACCATTGAATATTAAAAAACGAATAATATGAATCCGTTTAAATTCAGTAAACATTAACTATTAAAAATTATTGAAGACCTTTACAAGGGGGCAACTGATTGAAAGAACTTTGTATGGAAACCAATTACTAACGTTGAACAGAAACCATTGATTGACAGTAAAAATAATTTTGCAAATAGTGGAATAGTAAGATGAGACATAGAAAATAAAATCACTATGGTAACACATATAATAAAAAGTTTTGTATATATTTCATTAATGCAAAAACTCCTCTTAAAGACTTAACAAACTAGAACAAATGGCAACAGTTCCATTCCAAATAAGGTAAAATTAAACTCTGATATATAACCGTTTGCTTGAAAAACAATTACAGTCTTTTTTTTTTTTTTTTTTTTTTTGCCGGCACCTCTACGTGCTAACTGTTCACTGTGATAGGCTAAACAGCCTGACTATATATGTGCATGTCGGAACAGGGGAAATATATTCATATATTAGAACTGATCAAATGAATTCCACATACAATTTAAACATGAGATAGATTACGCCTTATAACATGTATAAATGCCTTAGATTTTCAATAAATACAGTTCTATTTTTGTTTATATTGTAATAATTTTGTACTTGAGTTATATGGTATTCTATATCAGTGAGTTATATTATTTAATTGAAATATTTGTTTACATTTTGTATTTGTTTATATTGCTATATTTATTTATTTATTATTAAAGATATATAATTATTAATTATTAATTAAGCCATTAATTTGAACCCAAAGGCGAATGGTAGCTGAGTCGAGTTGAAAACCAGATAAAAGTTTTTTTTTCACTTTCACTGGGATTCGAACCCGGGGTCTAAAACAAAAGTTTAGGCATTCCTTAATAGGTTTTATAGTTATTCAACTATACACCTATTTAATGATATTTAAAGTTCGTCTAGAGCTACAAAAAAATAAAAGAGATTTTAAACCTCTTTATTACACTGAAAATATATATATCCTTTATAATCTAATATGTGTATACTCCTAAGAAACCTCTGGTTGCATATTTTTTAGATTAGAATAATAGACACCTCTCCAAAAATCGATATTTGAATTATTAATCCGTTTTGCTAATTTTTGCCAGAAGAATCGGAAAAGGAGTATAATATTCAATATTTTTTGTAAATTGCCCTATTCTTTTCGAAATTCCTTTAGAATCCTGAACATATAATTTTGACGCTGTGGAAAAGTGTAAATACACTATTTTTATAAGAACTTGATCTTATTTCAAATAAATTTGGTTTTATTTTAGTCAGCCCCCTTTTTGTGAATCTTTTTATCAACATATTTGAAAAAAGTCACTCACCGATTTGACACTGGAACCTGCAGTACCAAGAAAAATTAAAAAGTTTAACTCTAAAGCCGGTACCAACAATAACCCCTAAAAAACTAAGGTATCACGTTTTGAGATTTATCTTAGTATTCTTAGCCTTTTTAGATTCTTATAAAGAATCATGAACTAAGTTCTTTCAATCAATCTTGTCAGACTTCATTAGTTACGGAGCCCAGATTTCGGAAGTTCCAAATTACGGGAATGGTTTCAAAAAAACTTCCAAAATTAATTTTAAATATAGAAAAATATAATTTGAAAATGGACCAAATTCACGTGAAAATAGTATAAAATTCGATTTAAATGTTTTCCAAAATCAAATTAAAATTTTTGATGCTAGACTTTTAAGTAATTGTCATAATATATTTCAATAATTTTTAAGTACACGTGTAAGTTTAAGCCTACCTTTAACAGTTGCGCACGTCATAAACAAATTAACGTAAAATAAAAATTCATATTAGCTATTTGATATATATATATTTTAAAGCTTATATAAATGGGATCGATCATATATATTATTGTATATAAAAGGATAATTTTGCTATGGGTTTCAATAATCCGTTATTTGAAAATACTTTGTCACATAAACAGTTAAATAAAAAAAAAAAAAACAAACAAAATAAAAAATCAAATGAAAAAAATTGTAATAATAAAGTATAGAAGGAATTGAAAAACTAAATGTAAGAAAAATCTGTAAATAAACAAATAAAAAGAAAATTTATTCTATATTTTTTTGCGTAATAAATAAATCTGATCCTTACTCTTTCTAACAAATGTATTTTCTAGCCTTTTTGTACCTATTTGTTTAATTTTGTTTTTATTTTGTTTTTTTTTTGTCATTTTCTTCAAATTTCAAATATTATTTACCAATTTTTTGCTCTTTATCTAAAAACTTTGTTTGTTTTTTGTTGTTTTTTTCATTTTCCTATTTTCCTATTATAATATCAAATTTAAGAAAATTTATAGCCTGAAAATATGCTACAACTATTTTTCTATATAATAATATGTTGAAAAAAAAACAAAATAAAAAATAACGTATTATAGTATAACAGTACATAAATGGATAATATTACAGTTAAGTGAAGTTTCTTTTTTATTTTTATTTTTATTTTGTGATTTTCATTTTTGACCTTTTGGATTATTAACAGTATAAACAAACTATTTTAAAAAGTCATATATTAAAATGTATAAAATGTTTACATAAATACATATACATATATGTATATAAATAAAAACGAGGAAGAGTTTAGTAGAGTAGACTGTGTCAACTCTGGGATACCCGTATGACCGTTATATAAACATTATATCATTATTATTATAAACATTAATCACTTTTGGCAAAATTTCAAACATACCAGCTTTATTAGGTGTAGTTACTGTATTTTGCAGTAACTTTGGCCATTACACTAAACTATTTTTGGCAAAATTTCAGACACCCAGCTTTAATAGCTATAGAGTAATGCTCATATAAAACAGGAAGTTGTATGGTAGCTACTCGAACTCACTGCAACAGACCAACTAAATTTTGCAGAAACTTTGGCCATAAAACTAAACTAGTTTTGCCAAAATTTCAGACACCTAGCTGTAATAGGTGCAGAGAAATACTCATATAAAAAAAGAAGTTGTATGGCAGCCACCCAAACCCATGGACCAAAATGACTGGATTTAAATAGCGATGACGGCAAAAAAAAACGAATTTGCGAAAATTTCAAGACCCTAGCTGCTTTAGTTTTTGAGTTATCGTGTGGACGGACGGACGGACGGACATATATAGCTAAATCGATTTTTTTTCGATTCTGATCCGATCCTTCTCTGCGCCACAAACGTAATGGCAAATTTATTATACCCTTTGACTATATAGTCATACGGGTATAAAGATATATTATCAAAAGAAATAAATTGTTATACATATATTTATACTGTATATTATCAATGTAAATATGATATGTATATTTTTGTTGAATATATGATACATATTTAAATAATAGAAATGTCATATTACGTTAGTGAATGCTATCAGATCAACTCTTGATTTTATTGGATAGTTTATTTTAGATTTGTTTTAGTTTTTGTTTTTTTTGTTTTTTGTTTTTAAAGGGAGAAAGAATAAAATTGGAATAAAATTTATTAGAATAAATTATTCCAATATAGTTTTTTATAATAATAACTTCTATTTTAAATTTTAGTTATTGGACAAATATGTATTTTATAAAATAATGTACGTCTAAAAAAAAATTGAAACATACGGAACTATTCCGAATGAACGTAGGCAATGTTAGACTATTCCGAACATTTTTAACACAATGCAAGAATTGAAAGATTCGAAGGATTATTGGGTTGTTAAAACCAAGAAGTAATTGGCTATAATTGTAATATATTATTTAAAGAGTCTCTGGTTGTGTAAATTAGCCACAATTATCTTAGTATCATTAAAATGTAGGAAGGTTCAGAAGCTGTAATCTTCTTATTAGAAAGATCACAGAAAATATTAAAGACTGATCAAGTATAGGTATTGGAGGTATTGAAAAATCTAGTTTAAATCATGTTTAACTAAAAAATTAAGAGAAACTAAAAGAGGTAATCTAACTATCGGACCATTTGGTGTAGTAATTAAGACGTCGATGTTTCAAGTAGAAGGTTTGGAGCTCAAATTACGGTCAAATCATATCTAAAAAAAATCAAATATCTGGAAATTTTATAAAAATATCGAAAAAGTTTATATTGTAATATATATATAACTCTTGTGTACGATAAGAAATGGCGAACAAAACTTACAATATGTATATTCATAATCTTATACAATATTTACAGCTGAGTAATGAACGGCTTAGTGAATATAAGGTTTAAAAAAACTGAAGCCAGCCTAAATGGGTTATCAATATAGAACATTACTCCTTAAAGGAGTCGATAAGGAAATAAAAAAGAGAAAACCACAAAGGAAGTTAAGATATTATGGTGTAGCATTGAAGAGCTTAAACAACTTACTATTACTTTTGTAACCAGAAATATATGGATTTAATTTAAAAAAAAAAAAAAAGAATTTTATAACCTTGATGATTGATGACCAATGATTAAAGCCTTGGTTTTAAAACTAAATCACTAGAGAGATCAATTTAATATTTCTAACTATTACTAACAAGCTATCTAACAAGCCGATGCTAATGTTTTAATTATATGAGTTATTTTTCCGCAAAATTTAGTCATCAGTTTCTTGGTCTACTAATATTTAGGTGCGCTTATAAAAAATAAAAAAGCCGTTATATTTTTAATATTTTTCAAATTTTTCCTTAACTTTAAAAAGAACAAAGAAAAACAATAAAAATATAAAAAAAAGGACATTATAAAATGTAATCAAAAGTTTTTACTTAATGTTATTGCATAAATTTGGGCGTAAAAGGCTAGTCAAAATATAAAATCAGTTTTTTATTTTTGATTTTTTTTTAAAGGAATAAAGAAAAACCCATTCACATTAAAATTTTTAAGTGACTACCAAGTCTATGGATATCAGATTTAAAATACAAAACAATATTTCATTTCGATATTCGATCTTAGTTTTCAAATATTCCTTTAAGGAAGATTATAAAATGGGTGGACAAAAGAAGTAAAATCTAAGATTACATTTTTCATAACAATGTTTTATATTGTTCTTGGAATGAAGGACGAAAATTTCGAAATTTTAGATACTGAATATTAAGGAATCGTATTGGGGATGTCAATATAACTGCAAAAAATAATTTTTTTGAATAAAATGATACCGATAAAAGGACAAATGCCATAAGTTTTCCAAAAAATATAAAACATTGATTTGGGGTAGGCAAAAGAAAATGGTAATAGCCACAATAATAAAAGTAGAAATAAAATAAAACAAATAATATAAATAGAAAAAGAAAGGAAATAAAATGGTAAAACGCAAAGTTTATGCATTGGAAAAAAGGAAAAGAAGTTATAGTGCCTTTTCCAAAAAAAAAAGTAACAGCAGCTAAAGAAAAAAAAAATATATAAAGAATGATAATTGAAAATGGAAAAGTTTAAGTCAATTCTTGTTAAATTAGTAATTTATTGGCGGTGAATAAAATTGGAAAATTCTTGATATAAACAGATTTGAAGTATTGGTTACACATACACATACAAATCAAAAATCCTTACAGATTTCACAACTTCATCACCACTTAAGACATACCGTCTTATACTGGAGAATGCTTACATCAATTAAAAAAAATTCCATGGTTTTATAACCCTAAAATTTTCTAATTTTATTTAATGCATAAGCTTCGTCTAGCTCCCAAGGAAAATTTTTAAATATTAGGGTACCTATTGAATTTAAATAACATCGATAAAATCTATTAACAGAAGTCTGCTTATAACATTCATACTTATTGGAGCAGAAGGAAATGTTATGGTCATTGTACATTCTTATATTTAATTGATCGTAATGAGTTCCACTAACAATTAATAAATGAGTTAGTACAAGGTCTTTAAATATTTAGAAACATCCTAGGTATTCAATAGATACAACTCTATTTGTTATAACTATTGTAATAATTATATAATTGAATTATGAAATATTTTTGTATCTGTGAGTTATATTATTCAATTAAATTATTTGTTTATATTTTGCTAATTGTTAAAGTTGTATATCAATATTTCTCTAAAACTGTTCGCCTTACAGGTTATAACTTTTCTGACCACGGACCATCTCAACTTTTACATTATTACCTTAATAGGGAAATAGGGTTATGGCATTAATGTGAGCCCAAGGATGATTGATAGCTGAATTTATTTCACTTTAACTGCGAATTGCATCTGATCTTCTTGAATATGAAAGATCGGGGTCTATCCCCTGCACCGCGCAGCTATTAATTTAATATGTTTGCGTCCTCAAGTTCCTTGGTTTTAAACTTACATATTTAACTAATATTTTTCTAGAAAATATTCAAAAATATTTAATTGGCGCATTAATATTTTAAAGTAGAAAATTGTATTTCCAAAAATTTTATAATTTCAATGCCATTAAGAGAATACAAGTTATTCATGATTTTCTTAACTAAGTTGTAGGTGCTCAGTTCTTTACTGTGGTGCTACACTTAAAATGTTGATGATTTTTAAACTAAATACTTTTTAAATCATCTAAATTGTATTTTATTTAAAAAGTTTTCTAATTTTTTACTTCCTGTCAGTGTTTGAGTGTTTTTCTTTTGCTCTTAAATGGTTTTTCATTAAAAAAAAAAAAGAATTTGTTAAGATAATAATTTAACTTAATTTTATTTAAGCGATTTTTTCTATTTTCCATCGTCGTCGTTTGCTGGTATTTTAACTTTGATTATAAAAAAGTTTGTTATGTTGGTGTCTTGTCAGCAAATTGGAAAGAATCAAAATAATAAATTAGTGGTAATGATTATGGGGAAATTTTCTTATAACACATTTTGTTTTTTTTTTTTTTTGGAAAAAACGTTTTAAAAAATTTGTTCAAAAGAAATGAAGGAAAATATATTGAGTAAGGAAGTATAATTAAATATAATTAAAGTATCTGGAAGAATGTTGTATATAAAAGTGAAGTAGGTCTGTTGAAGGTCGATAACGAAATTAATTTAAAAATTTTTTTTTAACTGCTGAAATGTAGAAATAATGTTTTTGTTTTATTTTTAACTAAATTGAAGTTCATTGTAATTGTTTTCTTCTACTGTTTTTTATTAGTGTGGAAAAAGTGGAGAAAAACCATTTTCTAGGATTAAGTCAAACATTGTCTTTGGTGCTAAAATAAAATTGGAGTTTTTTTTTGGATGAAAGTTGTTTTTTTTTAGGTTTTATTTTTTGAATGTAGGTCATTCAAGGAGTAAAGGGTGGGTTTTAATAATGTCCCCAATAATTTTTTTTTTATTTTACGTGGATTGGTGTGTATCTTCAAAAGATACAGACTGCCCGTTAGCAGAAGTGTATGCTGGATTCTTACCGACTAAACTACACCCTTCCCTTATTAAAACTAGTCGAACTGACTAATCATTAATTTTTGGCTATCTTTGGTTTGAGTATAGGTTTTGTGTACTTTCCCTTAGTAAATCTGTACTTTATAATATTTTATCTAAAGGTCTTTTACTTTTAAGCCTTCCTGTAATAATCTGATTATTTATTAACTGAGGAGCTTCAATATTTAAATGCCTTCTAGACGAACTTTATGGCATCTTATTTCATCTATAACTTTGGGAATTTGTAAATCTTTATGATTGTCACTATTACGTACATACCAGTTAATATTTAATCGTCCCCAATAGTGAAATATTTAAATATTTCAAGTTTTTAAAAATAAATTAGTAGAAGTAGAAGAAGCGTTATCTACTTGAGCGTCTTCAGAAATAATTCAAGGAAAATTAGAGTTTGACATTGGGATTGAAAAAATCCTTAAACTGAGAAACTTTATGTAGTTTAATTAGATTTTTTCAATATTGGTTTCTTGTTCTTCTTCTTCTACAACTCTAGAGCTTCGTGTTGGTCTTCTAAACTATTTGGCTCCATATTTGTGGGTGTAGCAATTATATTCTAATTTCGGATTTGGAATATAAAGCTTTAATATAGATCCGAGAAATAGCACTTTATATGGCATTAATCGAATGAGAATTACATTCTTACTAGGCGATTTGGTCGGTTTAGAATCTGAGCCAGAAGGGAATAATATTTTGAAGATCCTTTATTTTGACATTATTTCTTTTTCTGTATTTTTAATTTTCCTGACTCATAAAATTAACTTGGTACTTTGTTCGTGGTACGAAAGTTCGAAGACCATAACTTACGTCGTGCTTTAAAAGTCCTTATTATTTTTTTTTAATCTCAATGAAACGTCCTAACAACTGGGCTTTAGAACATGCAGCTCCTACATAACCCTTAACCAAGAACTCCTGTTCTTTTTCTATTGACAATGTCAACAAAATTAAACAGCTGGAAGTTAATTTTCCATGATTTGTACTTAAGGTCGAATTGTCGTCCCAAATAAACCATCAATGACAGTTGACGAATTCATCTTGCAAAGTCAATTTTACATAATTTTCAAATAATTCTTGACCCTTTAATTCTTATGCAAGTAAGAATTCCATAATTTACCCAAAAACATAATTATATTTACAATGAATCCAGGATAATCGATAAACCAAATAAACCAAAAATCCTTATTGTACAATAAATCCCTCTTTTTAATTGTGTTTATATCCGTAGGCAAATCTTTCTCCAATAATTGCAATTTAAAATTAACTTCTTACTAGTTTCATTGACCTGATAATTCCTGTAAATATACATATATTACTATATTGAACTTAAGAGCAACCAATTATTATTGGTTATTATGTATGAATGCATTAACATCAATAATAAACGATTGGTTCCAAACAAGTGGTACCTACCATATACATACCCATTCATATTTCATAGTAAAACCTATTGTGTAAAAGAAGAATGTATAAAACTTTAATGCGTTTTGCTTTTATATTTACTGGTTGTTTTTTACTTAGAATCCATAAAATTGAGCATAACATGGATATTAATTGTGTACATATGTTCCTATTAAAGCCCTTTATTTTTTATCCAGAAACTTTTTTTTCCCGATAGTTTTTTTTTTCTTGTTTATTCCTTTTCAATACAAATTTTCTGAGGTCTTTGTGAATAGCAATATAGTTCCACATATGGTTTTGCAAAAAATTGTAATTGTAAATATGAAATGGCACTTCTATATACTCCTTGCACTTGAACTTGGTCTGCTGTTTTTCTTTTTTTAAATTTGGTCTTTTTTTAAAATTAAATTGGTCGCTAATTTTCGAATGAAATTTGTATGCTTTCAATTCAATTTGGTCATATTTAAACGCTCGTGCGTCTTGGGTCCCAGAGGTGAAATAATAATATTTGAAAAACGTAGCCTTCAATTCGGTAAAAGAAAGTAGAAAAGGAAAAGATAAATAAAGCTAAATTCCAAAGAAATAATACCTAAATTTTTGGAAGCTGTTTTTGAAGCTGGGGCTAAGAGTCGAATTTTCTTAATGTTTTTTGTTATATTTAGGTTGTATTATAAGATCCATGGTTACCTTTTTTTCAACTTATTGATCCGACTACTTGATCCCAAAAAAACGAGGATGTTTAAAAAAAAAACATTTTAATTTGAAAACTTAGAACTGTTTGTATTTTAAAAAGACCAAACTCATTTGAAAATTTGACAAATTTCATATGAAAAAGGACCAACTTCATGTGAAAAGAGTATACATATTAAGCACTTATAAATATATATGAGTAAGTAAATTTAAGCCTTATACTTTTTATATTAACCTTTTAACATATCAGAGAGGCTTGACTTTAAAACAAAGTCATAAATAAATACAGAAGAAAATTAAAAAAAAAAAAAAAATTGAATGAGCCCTCTGTTCAAAAGGATCTCAAAAAAAAATGAATGATGAAAAATTTTTTTAAACAAAGCTTCATATATATCCAGTTTGTAACTCTCTTTTACAGTTGGGAGTCCTTTTTTTCGCCCTCTGTATTTTTGTTTTAAGGAATGTTGTTAAAATAAAAAAAAAAAAATTGTAATGAATTGCTTTATGTTGGCTGAATAACAAGCAGGACTCAACAAACAACAAAAAAATTAAAAATAAAAATAATTTAATAAAAAAAAAAAAAAAATTGTATTCCTAGGATTTTTTGTACTATTTTTTACAGTTAAAAATAATACCAAAAAAAAAAAAAATAGAAAGAGAGAAAAAGGGAAAAAGAGAAACAGCGGAAACACCACAGGATAATTAAAAATATTTCATCGTGTGGAAGTAATGTTTAGCGCATTTCGTCATTGTCTTTACATTTAAAAATTTTTTTTTTTATTTTTTTCTCTCTTTTTTTTTTTTTTGTTGTTGTTGTTGTTATTATTTAATTCTTCTCTTAGCTCTACTGTTTTTTTTTTTGTTTCTTCTGAGAGCAGCATATTACAAATTCTCATAATACGAGTGTATTGTTTTGTAAAATTATTGTTTTTTGCTACTAGTACTAGGGCTAGTATTGCTAACAATTTACAATCATTTGGATTTTGTTTTTTTAACAATAATTTTTTGAAATTTAATTACAGGGTGTTTCATATGAAATTTATACTTATAAATAATCTTTGGGAATTTTTTCAATTTAGGCTTGGACTTTTAAAGTATTTTTACTATAAACATAATTAAGACTGTCGTAATTGATTTTTGCTTAAGAAAGGGACACTCGAACTTTGCGTGATTTCAACTGTAAACTTATTTAAATAGATATATGAAAAATTTACAGTTGCAGAAAAAATTAACACAGGCGTAGAGTTATAAGAAGATCAATCTAATCCTTCGTCCGGCGGGTATTTTTCAAATTGATGCACTCGAACTAATTTTCTTTATTTGAAAACAGAACTTTTTATCGACATGATCTATCATGTAAATTATTAATTTTTTAAACAATTTTTATTTTAATGTACCTTAGTATTGCATTGACCTCCATTATGTGAAGTTGTAAAAGATTTATTCAAATTAATACATCTGATCTGTATATACTAAATAGAAAGCTGACATAATATAACTGCAAAAATTGTAAAAGTAAAGATGTGTTAAAAAAAACTAAAATAGGGGCAAAAACGTAATGTATCAATTAAATATAAAGCGCCCAATTGTGTTTTAAAAAGGCACGCGCGCCACAGAGAATTAAGCTTAATTAGTATACAACATTAATTTTTGATTAAAACAAAATGTCTAATCATAAGTTATAACTACTGGAAATAATCAATTATGAGCATTTCTAGAATACAAAATTGAATAGGATTTTCTTTAAATGGTTAAGTTAGTAATAAAAATTTAATCTGTGCAAAGCAGATTACCGAATCTTTTCAATCGCTATTGATGAGCTAAGTTATGGCAAAATCTTAGCAATCTTAATTATGAACATAGCTAGATTTAGTAGTTTATCTGTATTATATAATAACTGGTGCAACAAATTCAGCAGTTATAAATTAAAGCTAATTCTTAAGTCAATTATTGTACGAAATTACTATTAACATTCCTCTTGAATGTAAAAGTCTAATGCTTGATTAGGCTCAATACTTCAATATTAAGAAAAAGTTTTATAAGAGAACTTCTGATCTTTGTAATATACATGAGGTTCGAATCCGAGGAAAAGTGGGAAAAAAAAAATTATTTTGTCTGGTTTTCATTCGACTCAACTACCGCGAATTGGATCATAGAATTAAATTAAAGGCGGCCTACCGTATAATTGAAAATTCTCTATCTTTAATAAAACATACCTTATTATAATAATATAATCAAATGGAAATTATAAACTAATAATTGAATTGAACTATATAACTCATAGATACAGATATACCGCCTAATTCAAATGTTAATGCGTACTTTGAAATCTAAGATGTTTCTACATGTTACTAAAAGTCCCAATACTGTTTCATTCATTAATAGATTAATAGGATTTGTTGCATTGAAACATGGGAATCATTTCAATTTACATTTAAATGAAGGTAACTCCAATTAACTCCATAAAAAAAATTGTGTCCATTTAATATTTAAGAAGTTGGCAACTCTATAATAATATATATAGCAACTATGTAATAATATAAAAACTAGTTTTCAAATGAAGGAAAATATTTTAAGTTGAGTTTATATTTTTGCAATTTTCCTGTTTTTGTTTTTCTCTGAGAAAATCAGAAGATAAATAGTTTTTTAAAAGCGTGTTTTTTATTTTTGTTTCTGTATTTTTTTTGGAGGAAGCAAAAAAAAAAGGATAAGAAAAATGCAAAAAAAAAAAATGGGTGTAATAATATCGACATTTAGTTGTTCATTTTGCTTCAAGTTACACCAAAAAAAAGAAGTTATAATATTGGCTAGCCTTAGCCTCTGAGTCCTTTACAATGTTATTTATTTTGTTGCTGTTGTTGCTGTTGTTATTGTTGTATTCTGACCAGTATCCTTTTTTTGTTGTTGCTTTTCTTTTGAACTGGCAAATGGCTTATTTTTTAACACTGAATGCCTGTTTTTTTTTTTTTTTTTCAAAACTATATTCTATCTTTTTTTAAACGTTTGATTGTTTTCTCACTCTTGTTTTTCTCTCTCTCTCTCTTTCATACAATTTAAACTTAAACAAAAAAAAAAAATAAAATGATTTTAATTTGAATTTTTTATCTACGAAATGGAAAATTGGTTGGGCGCTAGTTATTTTTTACGCTACAATTCATATTCAAAATACTTGAAAAAAACAACAACAAAAGCTAAGTTTTGTATATATATAAATAAATTATATATATACATTTTTAATAATGTATAAGTGGAAAAGAGTAAAAATAACTAAAAATAAAAACATAAAATGAAAAAATGAAAATTTGCAACATTGGCATGGTGTGATTTTTTTTTTTTTGTTTTTGTAAATGAAAATTTATTACAAACTGATTAAAAAATTGTTTGAAATTTGTTTTTGTTTTTTTTTTGGAAAATTAAAACAAAAAATGAAAATTTTATAATTTTATGGATTTTAAAGAGTGGAAAATTCATTTTATGTAATAATTTTTATTCATTTAGGTTCTCGCTATGATCTCCAAAAAAAAACAGAAAACAAAACTACAAAATTATAGTTATGAAACTTAAATTAAATTTTTTTAAAAAATTTTTTAATGAATTTACATTGGATTTGTTGGGATGTAATCATCAAGATAAAGTAGGAAGATACTTTAATTGTGTTGTAGTTGTTGTCCAGTTTTTTGTGTTTTGTAATTTGTTGCACAAATCACTGAACAGAATAAATTATTTTAATTTTTTTAATTTTTAAGAAAAGGACAGAGAGATAATAATATAAATTGTTTTAATTTATGCAATTTTTGGGAAAGCAAGTTCTGTTTTCTAGATACGAAACTATAGGATACAATTGTTATAACAGGAGATATATTATTAAAGGAATGATTCAATCAAAGAAAATACTGAATACTCATATGTGCGCAAAATAGTGGATGTTATTTAAGTAAAATACTAATTTGTAAAAATTATATAAAAATAACTTATAATTAAATATTTAATAGTCTTAAAATAGAAAAATAATAATTAATAAACAAATAAAATATAAAATATTTCATATAATCGTGTTCCCGAAATAACCTACAGCTTAATAGTCCATAAAAAATTAACTTTATATTTATAAATATATGCTTCTGTCAAATTGACACTCCTGACATATGCATATGTGACATGACATAACCCAACAAACATCAATTTTGTACTTCAAGAGATAGGGGTATGCAAATCGAATTGACACCTTGCGGGAAATTTAGGAAAACGAATTTGGATGTTGCAGAGAAATTGGACGTCGTCTTTTCTATAAGGTGTGAAATTGAAAATCATGTGGTATAGCTACAGCAGACCAATCATCTAGTTTAGTGATAAAACGATAAACGATTAAAAACGAAACGAAAATAGAGCGGATATAGAAGTTTTGTGGAAGCCAATAGAGCTCCAGCAGAGGTTTAAACAGGAAAAAAAAACAAAAACTTGTTTGTCTGCTTTGTCATCAGTTGATTTAGCATTTTACAGAAATTTTTTTAAAATTTAAGGATAATTATATACATACTCTTATATTAATGAAATGTATTATGTACTATCAAATGCTTTAAAAGTCAAACACACAGAAGGACGTACATATAATATGAAACATCATTATGCTATTAGTGCAGAATCATTTTAGGTGACAAGATTCTGAGGAACTACTACATCATTCAAGAGAGTTAAACCGGTAATAGATTGATGTATGTAAACTGTTTTATAAATAGAAAAAGAATTGCCTGTAGGCTGTAATATGGAAAATATAAGCTTTTTTTCCATATTAAAGAGTTTTATATAAACACTTCTATTTAAACACTTCTGTTATGCTAATAAAGTTTTCTATGCTATGATCTTATCAACGCTCTTATCAATTATCGCATGTCCAATATAAATACATCCTTAGGTTCAGTTTTAATTGTATGTATTGTGAACTAATTAGGATAAGAATCCTCCCTGTCCAAATTTATACTTATTCTAAAGAAAGTTTATTAGCATAAGAGTTGAATAATTAGCACTAAAAAAAAAAGAATAGTTCCTTTGTGAATCAAAACATGTCAACTTGCGTTCAAAACTCATATTCGAATGTAACTAAAAATGCCTGTTATATAGAACCAACATTTAAAATAAAATCAACATTATTTAACTTTAAAAATATCTTAACATAGTAATTTCTTTCTAAAAAAAATTTATTATTTCAATTTAAAAATACTTCAACTCTTAAATGTAACCATTTAAAGTAAATTTTAACAGTTAGAAATTTTTCATTTTCCAGTTTAGAAAATTTAATATTTCTCTAGTTTTTCCTTTTAAAACCTAATTGCTTTAGTTTATTTTTTTTTTATATTTAATTTAGTAATACTTTCATTCTCTTAATTTTTGTTTTTTATTTTTTTTGTGGTGATTTGTTTCTGTTTTTGAACATAGATGTCCCCCTCTGTACTTAACTAACTCTTGTATTTGAAATATAAAACTATAACTAAAAAATATAATAAAAACATTTTTATTCATTTTATTTAAATGATTTATAAACCGTAAAAAGTAAATACCTCATGATTTATGGGATTTAAATCTAATTCTTAATTGTATATAACATATATATATATATATATATAGATATTGAAAGTATATTACTATGTATTAAGTTTTTATTTTTGTAATAAAAATGTATGTAATAAAGTTAAAAGACTTATAAAAAAAAAAAACAACCAACTAAAAAAAAAAATTAAAAATGAAATAAAGTAAAATTAAACTATTATATACAATACTCATGTGAATATATACATATGTATATATTGTATCTTAATATATAAAAGGAAGAAAAAAAAAATATCTACAAATACATTTTGTATCTAAAAGTACCTACTAACCTTTATATATGGATCAAAAAATAACAAAAAAAAAATAGTTAGGAAAAAAATGAAAAACGATTAAAAAACTAAGAAAAGGTCCTTCTATTTTTTTGAATGTGTGTGTGTAAATATGGGAAATATTTTTTTATCCTATAAATATACGCATATAAACATAAAATTTTTTTCTCATAAAATAAAATAAATAAAAAAAATTAAAAATACAGTAAAAGCAAAAACGATTTACAAATCCATCTTTTTTAAATACCCAAAGGAGAGTTATACATAATATACATTAATATTTATTTATATTATTTAGTTATATAGTGTAAGTATACTTATAAATTATTACATATATGTTTTGATGTGTATATATTTGTTCGTAAAGTTGGAGACATGAAATTCGAAACATTTTGAATCTAATGCGTTTTTTGCAAAATATTTGGTTAGCGTAACCATGGTTACCATTGTTACTATGACAGTATACTAGCAGTTTTAAGGCTTTGATTAGATTATAGGAATCTAAAGTCTAAGCTAATATAATGTGTACTTTACTTTATATTCTATGGGGTGTAGGGATGAAACTATTTCAAGTGAATTTACTAATAGTGTATTGTAATCGCCCAAGTCGTCTCACCCTTAATTTTATTATAGAAATCTAAAATTTTATAGATTATTTAAAATTTTCGTACTTGTATTCGAAACGCAATATTTGTGTTTCACAATCTTACATGTTTTGAAAAAAAATGCAACATACTCGCGCTGAAAACTTTTACGGACAAAAGAGGCCTGGAATAAAAACATTTTATAGAATTCAATGGTAATAGAATGTCATATTCTACTATGCATAACAAATTATGTTATTGTGAGTACTTTGATGTGGTCTATTTATGGAATTAAATAATACTCAGGGTACTAAGCTTCTTAGCAAGTTGTTTATACTTAATGGTCCTTATTTTGTGAAACAAAATCCTTAAAAAATGGCTTAATTAATCTCGAAGCCTTTAGTTTATTATTTCTCCGAGTAGGTTAATTTCTACATGATAAAGAATTGCTATCAATTCTTAGGGATTAATGTAAGAAGAGAGTTTGTGTGTCTCATAAGATTATTATATCTATCAAAGGCCCATAATCTAAGGTTCTTAGAGTACTAAAACAGTGGCCAAAAATTTTAACTTAATATGCCATGATAATCTTATTTTCAAACTATTACGTCACAAATAAATGCCATAAAATTCACAAAAAATCATATTCAGAATTATCGTTTTTTTATATTTTATAACACAATTAAGTAACTGTTAGTCTTCACGTATTACAGCTAGTGCTTAACATCTCCTCATGTTACCTTATATCTATAAAATCTCAAATATTCCACCCAACACTCTCAATTATTATCCATAACTGTACTTCATTAGAATGAAGATTTATAAATTAAAAGATATTAAAATATTTTAGTTGATGTATGAATATTTTAAGTATTATATTATTATATAGCATGATATATTTGAATTGTAGCATGACATAAACTAAAAATTTTTAGACACATATAAGAACTATTCATTATAACATACATACATACATTATCCTTCGTAATACTGCAGTAAAAGAGGTTAAAGGAAGTAAAGTGTGTTAATATATGTATGTGCGTTCTAATTTATATGTACATTTATATCACTAATTTTTTGTTGGTATTAAATTTTAACTGTATATTAATATGGAAAATATACATATATTTTAACACATCCGTTTAACTGGTTTTATTTTTTTTTTTTTTTTGTAACATTTTGGCTTTAAAACTTTCATGTCATAGTTTTAGTTTTTATTTTTGTTTTTTTTTGAAAGTTTTTCTTATTTTTTCGTCCTTTAGAAAAAGGAAAAATTAATGTTGAAAAAAATGTGAATAAAAAAAAAGATCTAGATATATATGTAAAGTAACAAAAGTGTCTATTTTAACACTTGAATTTTAGAAAGGAAATATTTAGTGCAAGAGTTAAGGGATAAAATAAAAAAAAAAAACTGGGCAAAAAATTAAAGTTAAAAAAAAAGCTTAAATAAATAATAAATGAGTTGGAATAAGTTTTATATAATTAGAACCTAATAGAAATAACTACGTTATCGAAAGTGTAAGTGTTTTATGTGATATTAAGTTTAAGCACTTGATTAGGTTTGAAGAAATATGTGTAAATCAGATTTAGTAATATAAGTTCTGAGAAGTGCATGAACTCCCATTTAGTATATGTGCTTGAAATCTCAGTGAACTGCCTCGTTTTAGATTTATATACAATAGATCTATGCTAATCTCTTGATATATGTGCTTTTTAAGGTACATTGAACAGTCTACCAGTTTATATCGTGTGGACTAAAGGCCACAAAATTGATTTTTTAAACTTTTATCCAATATGTGTTAATTTATTTTTGAATTGAAATTAAAGTCCGTAATTAAAAGGATGTGATATTTCGTAAAATTCAATTCTATTTTGAAGAGAATTAAGACCTACGCTTTTTTGTATAAACGTGATTTTGAAATAGGACATTCTTTATAACTGATTTTGATATTAGGATTTCAATAATTTGTTAAACCAGTTATGGGGACAGCAGTTGTATTATTTTGAATGATTTGTTTTTAACATATATATACAAAAAAAAGTACTGAGGTCTTAGACTTGAATTTTAAATCAGGGTATATTTTTCATGAATATTCAAAAGTAATTAATAACCCTGATATTCTGAATTAGTAGGAACTTAAAGGTTTAATTCAGTGAAATAAAATCCTAGTAAAATAAAATACACACTTAATATTGTAATAATTTTTATGTTACTTAGTTGACTTTAATTTCTCAAAATGGACTCATAATTCGCGATTTAGTAAATCCAACATCCATTGTCCCTAAATTATTTTGAAAATAAATTGAAGCCCATGGGTGTTAGTTCTAAAAGGACAATAAGTTTAGTTCAAAAGCCTTAACTCCTCAATGGGTTCTACCACTTCACATTTCAATCTATTTCTATAGATTCATTAGATATAATATATTATTAGGTCTATTGCCAAGTTCAGAACTTTTTTCCAAATAAAGGATCATTCATGAATATCCTTTTAATTAAATAAAAATCGTAGAAAAATTTTTATCCTATTCATGAACTCTTTAACAAATAACTGGATTTGTTTTTTTTTTTAGTATAATATTTAAAATTATTTTACAAATGAATATAAATGCGTGCATGTTACAATATATTATAATACATACATAATACATAAAATATTTTTATATGTATTTATTATTATAATAAATATACATGTATTACATAATAATATAATACTATCATACGCACAAAAAAATTATTTCACATTTAATGTGTTGAATATAAGAAAATATTAATACACCTTAAATTTAATAGGCTCTTCCTGTCTGCCGACCCCATTTCCTCTATAATGATGTAAAAAAATAAAAATATCATTAAGGACATTGTTAAGAAAGTGTCGGTTTTAATTTTTTTTTCACCATTTCATAGCTTCAGTTTTTTTTTTCTTTTACCGTTATTCATTTTCTTTTTGTTTTTTGTTTTATTTTTTCTGCAATATTTTTTAACGGGTCTTTTAAGAGTTAGGCAATCCATTATCATTTGCCTGTTTTGTTAAAAAAATAACTCGAACAAAAAAAAAAATTGAACGAGTAACTATTTACTAAATTGTTAGTTACTGTTATTATGTTAGGCAACAAAAAAAAATAACCAAAATACATAAATAAATACAAGTGGTGAAAAAATACATACAAGTTAAAACATATTTACCGTTAATGCGTACTTAATAAAAATATGTCTAGTAGAGTTGTAAATTTTGAAAGGATTTTCAATTCAGCAGTAATTTTTTATTTTTTCTTGAATTTTTTGTAAGGAAAAATTGGAAATGGGTTTACGCCCTTTTAAAATAGTGATTTGCAGCTGTTTGTCTGTTTGTCGCTTTCTGGTATTCAACAATTTTTAGCAGTTACTTTTGGACTACATAAAATTTTTATGTGTTAACTTTGATTTTAACGAGGGATATGGAAAGTTTCCAAAGCCAGTTATTAGAGCTGTGCCAAGATCCTTTAGAAAGTGGGCAGCATTAGCACACTAACACAGCAACTCTTTTTCATATAAACTTTAAAATGAGACTTATCACACAAATGTACAGCTTGGTTTCGAGGATAGGGATGTAAAAGGATTTTTGAAAATCGGGTTTGGAAAATATAGGATTCTGGGATAATGGGGGATAAGGAAAGTTGGATGGGTTAGTAAGAAGATGTTAGTGCTCGTTTTAAACTTTTCCAAATCGTATACATATCAATGCATTACCAACTTGAAGTTCATTCAATTAGTCAGGTAGCCAGCGCCTTAGCAAATAATAATGAACCTATTATGTGAAATTTTGTAATAATATTTAAATTTTAAGAATCTAATCTTAAATAAATCATTTTTACAGCACCACTATTTGCAAGGGGAGCAGTTGATTATAGAAATTTGAAATAGAATTAATAATCCTCGGAACCATCTTTATTGGAAAATCTTTCTTTTAAACTTCACAATCACTTACTAAACTTCTAAAAACTAAATAACTGAATTGGTTTGAATTATTTCTATACCAAAGTCCAAATTAACTATCCTTCCTAAGCAAATAGCCAGATTTTTATAAGCAAATCATTACCGTTATCTGGGAAACAGCCAGATCACGGCCTATTTAAAATTTTTCAGAGATTTAAGTTCTAATAATCTTAAAATTATATTTTTAATTTTAGATTTAATGTTAATCGTAGTCCTTACCCTCATGTTTCCTACCGGGTTACGTTGAATATTGAAAATTATTAACTTTTATACCCTAAAGTACACTGCTTACTTTTGTTAAATCAGACATAATTCTATTGGATATACTTACGACGTGAAGTTGACTTTATTGCATAAATATAGGCGCAATTGTAAATTTAGAATCTAAGAATGTACTGAATTTTCATGTACAGATACGGTAACCAATCAAACGATAAATATTTTATTTTGAACTTGTTTTTGCATGAGTAGGGTTGGATTGCGGTAGAAGCTGTTTTTTTTTTATGTAACTGTAATTCCTCGAAGCAATTACAAAACAAAATTATGCGTCTTTTTTATGTTTGTATTTTTGTATTATTCGGTTCTTAGTAGGTGCGAGAAAAAAAAAAAATAGAATGAAACAAGAATTTATTTGATGACTTGTAATTATAACTTGGTTCATAAAAAACAACAAATGTGAAAATTCTATATTAAAAATTATTAATTTTCTTTTTAAGAGGGTTTTTCCAAGCTTCAATATAACATGAAATTATTTTTATATGTATAATAATGTTAAATTAGTTATGGTTTAGTGATATTTTAATTTTCTTTCATAAAAATAAAAATAATAAATAATTTATAATTATAATTTAAGTAGTGAAATAGTTTTGAGTATAGTTTTTAGGAGTTGTTTGAGTTTTTTCGATGTACTTCAGAAATCGATGAATCAACACAGGTCTTCGTTCTGAATCCAATTTTTGTAGAGTTTTTACATATTTTAGACTTTCGAAAATGAATGATAGGCAAACAGAATTGGAAATTATAAATAATGTGTGAATGAAGTATTGATATTTAGTCAAATACACATGATCTAGAGTCTAGACTCTAGAGGAAAAGCACAATGAACTATGAATTTTTGTAGGATCTACTCGTAAAGTAGCTTCATAGAGCTAGAGTAAATATATTATGTAAAATTTAATATATTAACAAAGTTGTAGGTGCAAAAATGCATTCAAATACTGTTTATCTAAATTAATAATTCACCATGACCTTTTATGTGTCCGAAGCCTTATTACTTAATTTTAAACATTTTGATTAGTATGTTTTCTTTTGTCATTACCTCATTTTTTATACAAGCCTTGTTCTTAATTAAGAAAAGCGGGATATATATAAAGTATTGTGTTGTTGTATTCAAAAATTAGAGGAAAGGTGCTTTAACCACTTTGACAGTGGTGGAACCATTTTTTTGCGATTTGTATGTAATAACGGATATATTTCAAATAAATTAAAACTCGCCTGCTTTGTTTTGGCCAAGGCCTGTATTCATTTGCATTCTAAAATTTTATTTTTAAGTATAAAAGAGTTTTGATTAAGGTTTAAAATAAGGCGGTTGAGATTATTATGATTATTCCTTTGTTCTAAGAATGAATGAACTGATGAAACGTTATAAAGAGGGATATTCTTGTAGTTGTTTTCATTGAAAAAGTTGGGATATTAGTATGAAGCTTGCCGTTAGAAATATGCTCCACCATAAAAGTGTGGTTTTTGTTATAAGATTTTTCATCACCTTCATAACCTCTGAGTTTCGGCCACTTTAAACAATAATTTCATAGGTACACTATGATTGAAGTCATAAGGCTTAAAAATCTCTTAAAGACTATATTTAGATAAAAATATTTACCTGACTCGATAACGACCTTCTCCTGACTTTTAATAGTGGTTTAATAGATGCTTTAAATGTAAAATGATTGAAAAATAACAGATTATGGGAAAAAAGTTGGCTTGACTTTAATAAGACCTTCTTATGACTTCTTATAATAGTTTTGAAGTACTTCAGAGGCAAGATGACTAGAAAATGATTGTGAATGGATAGTAAATGTAGCCTATAGACTTGATAATGACTTTTTATCTTACCAGGCCTATAAGTTACTGAAAAATGACTGACTATAAAAAACAGTTATATGTAGTTGGCTCTGAGTTCCCAATAACTACATTGGCTTCATTTAAGGAACTGTACTGAATAAGTACCGAAATAAGTTTTTTTTTTGGGAATTTAATTTTTTGACATACATAATAATATACTATACATTATTTCTTTAAAAATGGAATTAAATATAATCAAATATTAAAATATTAATTTAATTAAACCAAATCATAACTAAAGGACATGTTCTAGAAGTATACGACATTTCCTTAACAACAAAATAAGAAAATTTTCCAACATTACTAATGAATGGTTAAAACAGGTTCAAGATTAGAATATTAATCATAAAATGTGAAAGGAACGCAATCAAAAACTCAACAATTAAATAAAAATGTTTAATTAAATAAAATATTTGTGTTAATTTACTATGTACGAGTAGACATAATTTTTAAAAGTAACATTTTGTTAATTAAATCCTAAACTAATTTATTTTGTATTTCCGGTTTGTAGTTGTTGTTTCTGTTTTTGTTTTTGCTCATCTATCTCATTATCTTTGTTTTTGTTTTTGTCGTTATTGTCGTTATTGTCGTTGTTGCTGTTGTTGTGTTGTTGTAGTAATTGTAGTATATTTTGAAAATTAGATGTTTTTAATTCGTGATTATTATGTTCACAAATTATTAACGAGTCTACCATATATAAAATTGTGAATTGAATTTAAACGATGTTAAACATGATAATAATGTACATATATAAATTTATCATTTGACCACAATTTAATAAATTAATAAATTATCATATTATTTTAACTAAATATTATATGTAATATTTATTTTATAATGTTTAAACATGAATAATTTATATATTATTTGAAATGCAGCTTTCATTGTTAAATATTTGTTTATTTTAATATTATTTTATTTGGATGAGTTGGTGGTGGGGGTTTGGGTGCCTTCCATATACTTCCCTACACCTCTCACGGATATAAAAATATAAACTTCAAATAAGGTATAAGAGTGATTCTGTCCTATTTCCATTATGTTCTTGAATTTTGAAATAAGTTGAAGGGGTAGATTGTATACAAAGCTTAAAATTTATTGAAACAAACATCAGTACTTCTATACGGCTGTGAAACGTGGAAGGTAATCGCCAATATCACCAAAAAGTTGCAGACGTATATAAACCGTTGTCTATACCGCATCTTAAGAGTTCGTTGGCCGGAATTCATTACCAACACATATCTGTGGCAAAAAACGAACCAAAAGACGATTGAAGTCGAGGTCCGAGAGAGAAAAGGGCGATAGATCCTTGAGGAAAACAGAACAAAACATTGCAAGGCAGTAAATTTGATTTTTAAGGTGTAGGGTATTACTAAGTTAGTTGCATCGACTTACTGTTGTTTCATTACTTGTTTTCATTTGATTTTTAAGGTGTAGGGTATTACTAAGTTGGTTGCATCGACTTACTGTTGTTTCATTACTTACTTGTTTAAAATTAACTTTGTATCAAAATTTCAGTTGGTCTCTTTAAATTTAAAAGTTTAGATTACGTTCAACGAGAGATCGGGCTACTTAATTTTTAGTCTAGAAACGATTTTCTAATTAACATCTTCAATCAATGGAGTATTGGACTACAGATAATTTAAAATCTTAAGATATAAACCTTGCAGTTTTTAGCCGATCGGACTAAAACAGAAGCTTTTGACTAATTGTGTGTTTAAACAGAGCCCATAAAACTTTTTGGAAAGTCAGTTAAAAAAACCTAAGTTTCAAATATTTTATCAAAATCACAGTAAGTTAAAAAATTTGGAATCCATATTTTCCAATATTATTCGAGGCCTGGAACACGTAAATAAAGAGCATGATATTATTCAGTTACTTCTGTTATGGCCAGTTATATAAAACCGAATGGCCAGTTCGAAAATTTTTTCTCAAAAATTGCTCTTAAAACTTTTTCTCATCTCATTTCTTTTTCTCAAATCATTTTGAGAACTATATATTCTTTTGTCATGACCTCATTTTTTATATAAGCCTCATTTTTAAGTGATAAAAACCATATAATTTTCCAGCCAAACAAAATAAATATTTGTTCGTTACCTACTAAAAAGTAAATTAAATTTAAGCCTTTAAGAACTAGATTTAATTTTTTGCAATTCTTTCTAATATTTTCATCTCTTTCTATTTTTCTATCTCTTTCTTTCTATTACACATGTATCTCTGTTTTGCCTATGTTACGTCATATCAAATATAGAAATTCTTCATTTTTAGTTTATTCGAGAATTTGGTAAGTATTTCTTGAATATTCGAATTACAAAGTAATTTATACTTAGTATATAATATATACATATATATATATATATATATTAATCTCCTGCAATTAAAATAATTTATAAAACAAAAATAAAACCACATTTATATAATAATATAAACAAGCAAATCAAATTTATTTATATATGTACGTATATAATATTTTTGAAGGTCCTTAAAATATACCACAATTTCAAATTATTTTGAAGACAAACTCTTGTACATTTTCTACTTATGTGGTTTAAAGAAGTGCTAAAATGACTGGATATAATATAATATTTAAGGTTTGTGTGTGTTTGGTAACCTTCTAATTTTGTTTCAAAATATGAAAAACTTTTTTTGGAATTTTCTAAACAACAACAAATATGGGGAGCCACACTTTAGAATAAAATAAAGAAAAGGCATTAGTAAACCACAGTTGTGTAGACAAATGGATATATTTATTGTTATAGATTTGTAACTATTTAAATTGGTTTAATTTTGTAACTTTAGCAAAACTCGTTATTTAATTTTATAACACAAAAAAGTTTTTTAAATTTTTATGTTGATTGTATACTTGAGAATTGTAACAAAAGGTGAAAATAATTATATACAGAGTGGTGAGTAGATATTCCCTAAAATAGTGTTAAACTTCAGGCTGTATTTTTTTCAGAAAATGTAATTAAAGCTAATTACATATTGAAAACCATGTACCGACCCGGTAAGGCTAAATGCTTGTCTTACTTCTTGCCGTTAGCTTCCTTTCTTTGCTTCTCTAGAAGCATAGGACTTCCACAAAGTCTTTGTACGAGTATTTTATTCTATTTTGTGCTAGCGCTTTGATTTACTTCAACGTTTTTCCAGCTTCTCCGATTTCTCAAGTCTCCTTGTCATAGTTCTTCTCGTTGTTGTTTTAGGCCCTCCCACTTTTATTTTCACTTGGGGATTCAATCGAGGGCTTCTTAACTTTAGTTTTAGCATGGCTAATCCATTTATACTTTCTTTCCCTGATGGCCAGTTCTATGGATTTCTGTTTTGTCATTTTCCATAGGTATTGGTTTGAAATTCTCTATGGTCATGCTACAGATAATGCGCAGATATCTGTTCAACAATACTTCAAGTTTTTGGTTTATTTTTAATGGGACCAACCATATTTCGCTCCTATTTAGCAAGACTAATTTTACGCATGCTTTGGAAATCCCAAATTTTGTAATTCTGTTAGTGTGGGATAATTGCCAAATCTTCCATAATCTTGTAAATTACTCTTTTCTTGATTTGATATTTAGTGTCTTCAAAGGCTTCGCCCTTGGCTGTAGTTATACACCCGATATTTGTATTTTGGTACATCTTCTAGCAGTGTATCATTTACAATTATCGGTGTAGTATTAGTAATAAATACTAATTCATTAATCCTATTACAAATAAATTCTATTAAGGTTCATTAATTTTTCTCTACATTCAATACTTCGCTCCACTAGACTTATAAGGGAACGCTTTTATTTAATAGAACATATTACTATCAAAATCCTATTGAATTTGTACATAACAACTGAAAACTGTTGTGGATTATGAATGTCTTATTAATTGCTGGTTTATGACTATCACCCCGTCTATTGCTGTAATCTTCTATTTTTTCGATTACCTCACCTTCTAATTAAAAATTATGTAATTAAAATTCCAGAAAATTAAATTAATAGCAAAAATTTTTGAGTTACTCTGTGTATTTAAGAAAAAGTTGAAATAAAGTTTTATTAGTGGGTCATGTCATATAATTTTATCCAAATGTTAACCAATGTGTGTAATATAAGGTATTTTTGTTATATTTTAAGGTTTTATTATAGAATTTTAAACTATTTAAAACCATAGAATCAAAAATAGGACAATTTAAATAAAATAAAATTTAATTTTTTCATTTGTAAAACTTTTATATTCAAATTTAAACTTTAACATAATAATGAGGAATGCATTTATTGTATTTGTACGTCATTATATATCATATTATATAATTATTATAATGTATGACAGGTATTCATAACATTTTCTTTAATAATTCAAAATGGTTCTAAAATGGTATTTTTAGTATATATGTATATTGTAATTTAAAATGGTATATGTGTCACTTTGAAATATCAAAAAGGATCGATTTTTAATTCAAAATATTATTAAAAATTTTTATTATATTCTTGACAAGTTTGGGTTAAATATTAGAAGATTAAGCAAATAGTATTTATTAAATTTATTAAATTTTATTTAAACTTTAATTTAATAGATTTTTATTTCATTTCATCGCAAGTAGAAGTAGATGGTAATGAAAATTATATTTAATTTTTCCATAATTTCCTCGGTATTGATGTATTGTATTTCTCTGCTCATATTGCTTGGGTAACCAGTCCACGGCTTTCTGTGTAGCTCGCCTACCATTTATCACGGGATACAAAATATGTTAGTAATAATATGTATATAATAATGATATAATTGGGAAAAATGGTCTCTAATATAGTCCTTCTTCAAATGATATAATCAAATTTCAAAAGTGCTAAAGACATTGCATATTTTTAGGCGCATATATTTCAATTTCTGAGAATAGTTTAAATAATAGATATATTTTACATATTTTTAATTTTCTAATTTAGCAAAGCAAAAAGTTAAATTAATTTCTAATTGAATTTAACGCAAAGATTTATTTATTGGGTTTTTTCTTTGTTTAAAATTAATTAAAAACCTATTTGCGTGTGATGAAATTGTATGGTTTTCAAAGTTGACTAAATTTTAAAAAATTTCAAAAACAAAATTTTTTTTTAATTAAAAATTTATTAATCAATTTGAATTAAAATAAAAAAACTAAATACACATTTATTGGAAATACAAAATAAATAAATCTAAAAATAATTAAAGCTTCGCGTTTTTTTTTATTAACCAATCATTTCGCTGAGAAAGTCAATTAAAAATTGATTTTTTGACCTAAATTTTATTATTTTAATTTAAAGTTTTTTTTTAATTTTTATTTGCATTTGAATTTAATTTATGCGCCATTATTATACAAAGTTACTTAAATCAATCGATGTATTATTATTATTATATGAATGAAACTATGCGTTATCAAAGTAACGAATTGCCACAACTAAGACAGAACTTCATTTAGATAATCTTAGAAAGGGTATTTTATACCGCATATGATTACGCAGGGGTGAAGTAAAATCGAACGAAATTAAGTCCGATTTTTATTACCAAAAAAAATAGAAATAAAGTCGAATTAAATCTTCCTTATATTCCGAAAAAGGGACATACCCTGACTTTGCACCTTACCCTTAAAACCCAGAGTTTAAGTGGAAAATTTACAGAAATTTACAGAAATTTTACAGAATATTTATAAATTAAAAGGAATTTCATAGTTAGTTAGTAAATTTGGGTAACCCCCTTTTCCGGAATATAAACATATTTGTGTTTGCAATATTGTTAAAATATTAGAATTTAATTCAACATTAGGATTTAAGTAATTTGCTTAGCAAAAGTTTGCGGTCGGTAACCAAAAATTTATTTCAGAAGGATCAGTAGAAGGATTTAATCGTTACTTGCTTAATTAAAGTTTAAGTATTTTGTGTAGTGGGGGGCTTTAGAGCGACAGCCTTCGAATGCTTTCTTGAAAATGGTACAAAATACCATAAGAAGGGATTTAAATTTTTTAAAATTAGGGTATTCCCTTTTTCCGGAATATTTCAATATTTTTATACTCAAGATAGTGAGTTTAAAATAGGCGATTATTGATTTTTCAGTTTTTTCGATTAGGATTTTTTGGATAATAAAATCTAATCGACTTTACTTTATTTATTTTATTTCTTGAAATTTTTTTTGGAAATTAGAAACAATTGCTAATTCGACTTTATTTTCATTGTTTTTGATAATAAAGTCGATTCTACTTTATTTCATCCACCCCTATTGCACGTGCAGATTTTTGACTTTATATGACTTTTCTTTTCATTTGCACTTAAGTTATTGCATTTTCAGGTCATAATTCTCAAGTGAAATGAAATTCGATCCAATTGAAATTTTTAAGTTAAAATTCTACCAGTAAATCTATTTCTTTCATACTGCATATTATTTAATGCCTAATATAAATTCGAAAATTGACATTTTCCGAAAAAGTTTCGAATAATAAATTTTGAAATTTTCATATAAATTATTTGCCTATAATTTTGTTAAAATCAAATTTTTGAGTATATAACAGTTTAAAAATAGGCTATTTTTTTAAAATTTTTAGGCTCGAACAATAAAAACCCAAAAAAAAGTTTTGAAACAAAAACATTATCAACTTTCAAAATACTAGTGACACAAATTAAATTAGGAATTTAAAAAAATAAAAACCCGAATTGTCAAAATAATAAAGAAGAAATATTTTCCACTGCAATGCAATATTTTTGATATAAATTTCACTACTTAGATTACAAAATTGTGCCATTTTTTTGTGTGTTTTTTGCTAATTTTATTTTTAGGAAAAAATTTTGAAAGTTTTTTTATTTTGTCACTTTGGTCATTTATTCATGGTGACACCTTTTACTGCAAACACAATACAATAATATAAACTGTGAGTCACTGTTTTTTTTTTTTTGCCTAACACTCTCATATAAAATTTCAAAGGATTCAACATTTTTTTTTTTTATTTTATAACTGTATAATTGCAAAAAACTAAAACTAGCAACAAATAAATCTGGCGGATAATTTTTTTAAAGAATTTTTATGGCCTTTAAAAGTGTTGAAAGTTTTGAATATTGTGCAACACAATACAAAAAAAATAAAAAAATAAAAAAAACAACGGTGTCATTTTTTGTTTTCAGTTATGATTTAATGACTTTTGTTTCTAGGACAGTACAAAAAAAAATTTTTCAATAATAACAAAAATAGCGGGAAATCACATGTTTTTTTTATAACAGTATACGAATATAACTTTAATTATTACTGTAAGTAAATAGTTCTAATGGTATAGTACTTTGGACATTTCGTTTGTAATGTTATAAAAGTTAATGTTATCAATGTTATAATATAACATATTATGTTTATGAGAACTTAGTTATTATTATTTTTTTGTGAAGCCTTGAATTCGGAATTGATGTCTGATTTTTAACACTTACATTCTACATAAATTTGAGTAAGTCCTCTAGAACTTCTAGTTATATTTGAGTACGTACCTATATCTGAGTTAGACATCTATAACTTATTTTATTAACTGAATTTTGAAAATAAAGTAGGTTTAGTTCCAACTTTGGAATATTTTGATCTTCCGATGATAGGTATATATAGCTCATATCACTCATATATAGTTCATAGCCTTCAAATGATAGGTAAATGATAGCTTAATCTGTAATACAGCTGCGTTGCGTAATTAAGAAATTTATTTGATACTTAGTTAGTCTTCCGAAATTTTGAAATTATGCAAAGTTAGTTATATTTTATGGAAACTATGCTCTTCTATAATATTTAGTTAAACTGAAGCAATAAATTTTGACAATCAAAATTGGAAAATCACTGAGATGCTCATATCAACATGATTTTCATATCTAATTCTGTTAATAGAATAGTAAAGTTACTATGAAATGAGGTAAGCAAGAGAATACTATGAAATGAGGTAAGCCATAAGATTATCTAAATGGCTTCGTTCCTAATTTGTATTATAGCTCAGTAATACAATAGGTTGAAATTTGGCAAGGCGTTGGTACAATTTGGCTTATTTACCGAGGGAGTACGGGTTCCATTCCTGTAATAATTTTAATAAATAAAAATAATTCGGCCTATAAACCACTGAACAAAAGCATGCATATTTAGCGATGTGAGACGGTTAACATATTGAGACAGAAATGAAATGGGACTATTCCAATCAAAACCAAAAGACAATTTAATTTAAATTCTTTTTGCACTATTAATGTAAAAAGAGTATACACGTGGATAGTAAACACTTTTAAAATAAAATCAAACTATTCTATCCTAGAATTGACATGATCAATTCTAGTGCGTATTCCTTCTTTTTTCTAAAATTTAAAAATTAAATTAAAACAAAAAGTAGAAACAATATAATTAACACTGCAATTGAGCAGACAAATAAAACTAAACACTCAAATGTTAAAAATTTCAATAACAAACAAAGGATTCATATGACCATGATTCCGGGTGTTGCAGTTTTGATTCATGAGTACAATTTTTTTTAAAAATTGTTGCAGGTTGGTTATTAAAAAAAAAAAAAAACAAATGAAACAAATGTAAAATGATAAACTTGAATGGCTTTTTTAACGCCTTCTAATAGGTATTTAATGGATATATTTTTAGTGTCTTGTGTTTTTTTTAAAAGCGAGGGAACATAAGTTTCAGTTTTTAACCTGTTGTTGCGATTTGGTGCAATTTTTTTTAATATTTTTTTAGTTTCATTAATTTTGATCAAGAAAAAATGGATGCTAGGTATATTAATTTCACATTACAATTAATTTAAAATAATGAGAAACGCCTAATAAATTATTATTAATTACGAATGGACAATGTTAATGTATTGTGAATTTAACATTTTGTCTATTACTTTAATTACGTTTCACGCCAATATCATAAGTGATTTTTGCACTTAATTATTTATACCTATTAGTTTCATCTAACTATCTATAACCATCTTTTTATAAAAGAGTGCAGACCTTAGAGACGTTAGAGTGACTACCTTCTTTCGAAAGGGCTGAGTTTGGATCTCATTAAAAGTAAAAAAAAACTTTTACATGGTTTTCGACTTGACTCTGCTACCATTCGCCATTGGGTTCAAATTAATGAATCAATCAATGAATAAAAACATATAAACAAACATTTTAATTGAATAATATAACTCACATATACCGAAAAACTTTTTGAAAATCTAAGACGTTTCTAATACTATCTCATGTTTAAATTGTAAGTTTTTTTTTACATAGTAAAAATAACCAAATTAAAGCTAATCTAATATTTTAAAAGCAGAATAAGTTTAGAAAAATTAGGCAACTAACCATAATATAATTCTATTCCTAAATTTTCATATTTATTATTGACTCATATTAAATGTCATAACATGGTGTCATAAATTAAATAAAGTTGTCATAAAAAAAACAAAATGTTAAATAACAAATTAAAAGAAAAAAAAAATGTTTTAATGTTATAAAATAAAATTATGATGTCATTAATGTCAGTTGTATATGAGTGAAAAATTAAAACAGAGTAGCGCAAATGTGATTACCTCAATGAGTACTCATTTTTTCAAATTTTCAAATAGAATTATTTGGTTTACACTAGGTAAATGGTTTTTGAATAATTTGTTACAGTTTTAAAAGTCGAACTCAACTACAACCGCTTGTACATGTCGTTGTCAGACGTTAGTTTCCATAATACCAACGGGAGCATGAAATCTCCAATGGTTCCGTAAAAAATTCCTAAAATAAAAATTCAAAAAAAAAAAAGACAAAATCTCCCGGAAAAAATCCTAGAAGATAAAATACCCAAAAACAAAACCTCTAAAACCAAAGTCCCCAAAAAATAATGCTGATTTATGCATCTGTATATTCGTTGTTTACAAAATATTTATTTAACATTTTTTTTTTGATATTTTACTAGAAAGCTTAGGATATCTATTGAATTGAAAGTCTCCAATCTTCTCAGTTTTCAGACGTTTCTCTCAGAGACGTTTCTCTCAGAATATGTTTCAGAATAGATCACATCTACTTATATGTGTTCTAGGACAGTGCTCTTCCATGTCATTGTGGGTCTACCTCTTGCCCTAAAACATCCTTGAGGGTTTAAACATAGTGAAATTTTAGTTATGGCACTTTCGTATTTTATCAATCTGCGGCTGATCCTTATTTGTTACCAAGGCGTTTTTCGATCACTCATAGATCTTTGTTGATGATTCTATTCGGCTAGAAAATTCTGCATACGCTTCTCAAATTTAAATTCGAAACAATTTAATGCAGGACTTGAATATCCTAATTTTTATTCCCCTTGAAATTTGGTTACCATTCCTTATAGGGCGAAGTTTGCCTAATCTTTCCTTGTTAATTCAAATAGGGCATCTGTTCTTGTTCCGCCTTTAGGAGTTATAATGCTATTAAAGTAGCACAAGCGTTACGCAACCTTTTCCATAACATAATTGTCAATTGATTTTATTTTTCTAGAAATTTTAAATGCTTATATAAGATGAAAACATCATTTTGATCCGAATCTTTATGAGCCTTTAATAATTTTATTTGTATTAGAAATTATTAAAATAACGTTGACCAGCCCTGTACTTTGAATCTTGTTTTGTAATTAAACTAATAAATATTTTTTTTTTCATTCTATTTTATTTTTTATAATATCAACTTTTAAGAGGTTCAATTAGATCCTATTTCAGTATTTTACATTAACTCTATTCTCTTGTAACATCTATGGTTATGTTGTTGTGTCCACCAGTTGGTAATATAAAATAAAACCTAATACAGGCATAAGATAATTTCTTGATTTTTATCATTTATGAATAGGATAACAACAAAAAAAAAAAACAACAAAAAAACAAAACAAATTGCAATATAAGACTATAAGAAAAAAATAAAATTAATAAATAACTGAAAAACAGGAGAAGTATAGAAAAATAAAACCTAGAAAATAAAAGCCATAAAAAAAAAATTATGTAAACCTCAGCCAGGACATAACGAACATATTTTTTTATTTTATTTATTATAAATCTTTCTTTATAGGGCTATTATCCAGGTCATAGGAAATTTTCAATGGGGTTAAAATTGTATTTTCTCTCTCGATTCTAATTTTGTATTTTTAATATATGAATAGATGAATTTGCAGGGCACTGGGTTTTTATAAATAAATAAGAACCGTGTTGGTCAACATTTTACGTCCAATTTTAATAACTATTATAGTAATTGTTAAAAAATTGTTTTAGTTTTTTAAAAGTTTATAAAGCAACACTCAGAAAAACTAATAATTAGAGGAAATATTTTTGGAACACATGACAGCCATCAAAGAGTTGCTCTAAAATGGTGGCAAGAGTTTTGTCGGAGTCAAATTAAAACTCCTTCTATATTGTCTCTTCTGATCTCTATGAATAAGAATATTTTTGTCAAAATTTGGCTAACGCTGATTCTAGTTAGAACACTATATTCTACACTATAGGTTTGAGAGACTCGTGTAATGGTGTAGTGTGGCCGTTCAATATGGAGGGAGGCGTACTAATCGAGTGAGTGCGGGTTCGATCCCCGCTTGGATTGTAATTCTGCTTACGGAAGCAAATAACTTGAAGCAAAAACAGGACTAAATATTTAAAAAAAATCAGTTCTTGAAAAAACAGGATTAAAAAATTCAAAACAACCTGTTTAGGGAAATGGTCTAATAATATGTAATATTGGGGAAGGGAGAACAACTTGAATTTTAAGTTAAAATATCAGAATTTAAACAAACATTACCTTAAAGTTCCCATAATATGTATCACAAAAGATGTTAATTGCTTTTAAATCTGGCAAATTACCAATATACTTTATACTGTGAATCATTTTTAAATATAGGTTTATTAAATAAATTGTTGTAACCTCATAATATTATGATATTAGAAAATAAATCCTATTTTTTCTATAGTAATCATGTTTCCTTTATTATATATTTTTAAGGACAAAACAAATAATGAAATCCTTACAGGACAGATTATCTTATGTAAAAAAAAAAAAAAATAAATTAAAAGAGAAACAAAAAGTTAGAATATTGAGTGAAGGGATAAAACCAGAGAAACAATATCACCAATGAATCAGGAAAAGAAAAAAAACATAATATAACAACTAGGTATTTAGTATTAAATTTTAAGGACCATCTGGATTAAAATTTATCCTGATCTGCATTAAACTTTATTGAATGTCTTTGTTTTTTATTATATCTATTTATTTATTTTCCCATTAAAATATTTAGTATTTATATTTGTTTTAATTGTTTTGTACTCGTATATAATAGTGTTTATATTGTAGACCCCCTCGATGCGTATATGGTATGTTATATGTAGGAACACATTATAATTTGTATATAAAATTAAATTTTATCAATTCGTTCGATTTAGTTATTTTGCTTATTTTGATGCAGCAATTTTAATTATTTTATGTATTATATAGAAAATGTAGGTTAATTTTGTATTGAAAAATGAAAAATGATACAAATATGACTTCAATCTCAAGTTTTTTAAGAATTATATATAGAAGCATTAAATCTCTAATAGACTGTAAAAAAGCTGTCGAAGGGTATTTTTTAAATTTCAGTTAATAATTATCTCGTTTGTTTTTTCAACTGATTGACTTTGAGTCGAAAATATTATATAAAACCTTGTTTCTGTACGGCAATCTAATATGAAATAGTGCAAAAATTAATGCAGGAAACCCTAAATCATCTATCTAGTCAAAAAAGTATAAAATATCAATTCAATTGACGTATAAATACAAAGTGAGGTTTTACCGTTATTCCGATGGAAATTAATTATTTCAAAGATTTTATATTATTTCAAAGATATATAAATATTGTTCTATGAAATTTGTTACTTAGGTGTTTATTTTATTTATCTGCACGGTTAAGGTGATGTTCTGTGATGATAAGGTCATGTTAGTAGAGTCGCTTCATTTAATGCGGTTCGTCATCAGTCACTTCCCATTCAAAAATTAATGCCTGTTACAATCCTCTTGTTACTTTATGAAATTTGTATTATTTTGCAATTAAGAAAACTTTTATTCTTAGATGTTATCTTGACGCAATAATTAAGATTCCAAATTACAAGCAACTGCTTCTTATTTCGAAGAAGAGATTTATAGTTCTTCCACATATTCCATCTGGTACTTTAAGACAACAGACTATGACGCAATGAATTTTCACCAAAGGTATTTTCTTTACAAATTTTTTTCTCATAATTTTCCTTCCTTACCTTTAATTCGAGTTAAAATAGTAGATACATTATATACTCACTGAAGACTTAAACCATATTTCTTATAACAATTAATTTATTTAAATATTTTTAATTTGATAACATGACAACTTAATAGATATTTTTATTTAAAAAAAAAACTGTATAGTAAAAATTCCTGTAATTTTGTATAGCATTTAATAATTTGCATTATCCTGTATCCTTTTTAACCATTTTATTTCTCAATGAAATAATTTAAACAGAGAAACACCAAGGAATAAAATATGAATAAAATAGGAAAGCAATGTAATTTAACGAAATAAATTAGTAAAATAAGTCCACCAGCAATTTTCTATTAATATTATTTTTTCTGTTTTTATTTTTATTCGCTTCGCTTTAATTGCAATAAAGTATTTTTTAAAAAAAACCGATTTTCCATTTCTTTGTTCAAAAAATTGCAAACTGGAATTTTGCAATAAACAGCATGAAAACTATTTTAAAAAAATGGCGAATTATAATAAAAGTAGAGAAGCTGAAAGATTAATATTATATTTAAAACAATACGCGGGTATACCCATAACTGCACAGTACAAAAAAAAAAATTTATTAATATCTGAGAAATTATAATAAAAAATAATAAAAAAATATAAATGAAATGAAATCAGGATGTTATAGAATAAATTTAAGGACGATAAAACTAATAGGGATGTAACAAAATAATAATAATAATAATGATTTGTTGTTGTTATTATTTTTGTTTTTCCATTTTTCTGATTCCACAGGATCAGTAAAGTGTAATAATAATAGTGAATAATAGCTAGTTGCTCTACATTTGTATCTGTGTGGAAGCACTTTTTACTGTCGTTCTTTTAATATTCGTATTAAATTCTTTGGCAAATTATAAAATCCATGATGTTTATTATTACGAATATTATTATTATTACTTTCGTTTTTTGTTTTTTTTTTTTTTTTTTTTTTTTTTATTGTTCTTCTTTTTTGGTATCATGGTGTTAATAAGTTGTATTAAAAATTGTGGTAAAGGGCTTATAATATAGAAAGATAAAAATTGATCATAAATTTTTAAATGATGTGAAATAATTCTGTATTTTATGCAAAAAAAAAAAAATTACATAAAGTAATATAAGTGATAATACAATGAAAATTGTATATCAATTTATGTACAGATACTCATTATTATGTACATATATAATAATGTAATGAGTACAGGATAATGATGAATAATAGTAATTAATTTGTTAGCATTAAAATGGTTTGAACTTAAATGGAAGTGAACTTTTTTTTTTGTATAAAATACAGTACAAATTGCTATGTGGTTTGGTTTAATATGGTAGTTGGTAAATTCACGTAAATTAAAAAAGTTTTAAAAAACAATATGGGTCAATTTTGTTTTTTTTTAATTAAGATCATTAAAAAGAAGTCGATTAAAATTATTGAATGATTATTATGTGATAATTTTGTTTTTTCGAACCAATCCAATTTTTGGTTGCATAATTAAAATGAGCCTATGTTCTGCTATATTTTTTATTTTAGCTGAATATTATATTGATATATAACATATAAGTTTCTATATATATATATATATATATATTGGTTTGAATATCAATTATAATATACAATTCAATATTATATCGTATTCGTAGCTATTTTATATTTTTTATTCTTGAATTTTTTTTGCTATATTTTTTTTTTTTTTATATATTTTCAATGCACATAGAATATAATTGCATACTTAGGGGGCGGAATAGAAGAAAAAGTTAAAACTTTTTAATTTTGAATTAATAACTTAAAAATATATGTATTGCAAAACCTAGATCACTAAAAAATTTTTTAATTAGTCCTAATATGAACAATAAATGGAAGGATTAACAACTTCGTAATATGGGATTGGAAAATGTAAATTTACTACCGAAAACTCAAATTTTTTTTTGTTTTTACAAATATTAAAATTTATAAATTTTTTTATATTAAATATTAATTAAATAAATATAAGATTTTTAATTAATTTCTTTTTATATTACAGGTATGTTTTTAACAAGTGACTTGAAGATTGCAATTGGTAATTTAAGAAGTAGATAAGATTATAATATATATGATTAACCTAATGTATTTCATTAAATGCATATTTCTTGAAAAATGTCATGAAGTTTTTTGAATTCACCTGGTGATGAATTTTGAAGTGTTATAGGAAATGATAGTCCAATGACTATATACATCACGTGCAATATCAGACATGCCTTTTAAAATTTTATTAGTAAGGCACTGTTAAAATCCTGAAATAGAGCATTTTTGAATTTTCTAGTTCAAATTAAATTTACTATTTTTGACGTCATCAAAGGGAAAACTGAAATTTGAATTTATGAAAATCCTTTTAGTACATGTTATGTTTACATGTGACTACATTGTTGACATTAGAGATAGTTATCAATGCTCCATTGATTGGAATTTTATTACATTTAATTCATTATGTTCATTATTTTATTAATGTACATGTCACAGGATGTTAAGGTACGGATGATGTTATAACACCCAATATGCAATACAACAAAAGGCCAGAAAATGTGAGCCTAAAATTATATTCTAAGACCATCGAATGAGTCTTACTTACTTATTCCTGAAAAATAACTCCTCAAAACTATTTATGTATTCCGAAGCGAACATATCATATGCCTTTATTTCATTTGCAATAGCTTGTATTTTTATTTGACTACATTTTAACAGTCGCCTGAATTTATGCAATTTTTTTGAACAGAAAAAGTTCCTGAATAATTATACAATGTACACATTGTGGTATTCTGAACTGGATATTAAAGGGTTAAATTCAAAATCAAAGTATTTCAAATTTTTGTTATAGAAGTTATAGAAAATTTGAACAGTGGAAATTATTAAATTTATTACAAAAATATTTAAAATATTTAAAAAATAGATGAATTCTGTTATAAAAATATAAATGATATACTAAATAACTAGATATTAAATGTAGCCTTCAATTTAAATAAAATATCAAAAATTATAATTATAATTTGTTTTAATACCAGAGGCAAATTATAAAAATTACAATCAGTAATTTTTATGTAACATAACATTTAACAGTTTTTTGCTTAAAAATTCGATTTAAAACAAGGAATTTAAAAAAAAAAAATTTAAGGAATAAAAGATACTTTTATAAAAATTTATAAACATCATCATCTTCATATTACGATAAATTTTAATCAAATTTTTTATATAATAAATCCTATGTAAATGTTTTTCTTCAGAAACCCTATATTTTTCGTACCTATTGGTGTGAAATATTTTGATGGAACTCCTCTGCCTTCCCCAGCCCATTCATATTCTAAATTTACTTTAACTAGATTATCATGTTATCTTATGGGATATTATCATTTTACTTTTAATAGATTTGGAAATGTAACTGGGATATTTTGTTTTTGTGTTCATTCCATTTTTTTTTTGTAATTTATGCAAATTATTTTAATTCCATGTATTCTTCTAGGTGTTTAGGTAGAAGTTAGTAAACCGGGAAATAAACCAAATAATATGTAAATTTAGGTAAATAACAGTAAATTTTATCTTTATAGGTGTATATTTTGTCAATTTTTTTTAAAGGTTTTTTTGTTTCTTTTGTGGTTCTTCTGTGGTGTTGGTAGAAGTTCCTACAGAGTTTCATTGTTCATTCTTCATTTACAATTGTTTCAAATCCTATATAGGGGTGACACTTTAGGTGTGTCCTGAAAAATGTTCATTTAAACTTTTTTAAAAAAGCAAAATAAATATAAAAAAAATTTATTGTAAAAAATAAAAATTCCCATAAATCCCTAATCAAAATTAACACAGAGGAAAAAAAACTGAGAAATATAACAGAGTTATAAAAGAAGAAGAGCAAAAAAAAAACCATCTGTCACTATTGTGAATTTGAAGACATTACAGAAGAAATCTAAAAATGAAACCTAGAAACAAAAGAAAAATGAAACATGAAACAAAATAAAATGAAAAAAATTATCTTGTAAAAATCATAAAATTCGCATAAATTTTCATTTTTAATTTTTTGTTTTTTTTTTTGAGTTATTTCATTCTAAATTGTTCATCTTTTTTAAATTTTGTGCAAATAACGTTTCTGGAACAAGACAATCTTTTGGTTTTTATGTCCTCCTTTTCATGGTTTGATTCCTCTGTTTACCTTTAGATGTGTTTTAAAATGTGATTTATTCATGGAGGTGATGGTATTGTTTTACGGAAGTAAAAATACTACTTTAGGGGTGTATTGAAGATCAAGTTGTCTAAGATAGTGAACTTTACAGAAGTAAATACTTGACCACAGTGGCCTTGTTGGTGATTAGGCCTAGTTCAAACCTCCTATACGAGCAGTTGATATTCGTTGAAATTTTGAAGCATCATCTCTCTCACATAGCTGTTGTGTAGGTAATGTAGGTTTTTCTAATCAAATGAATTTTATAATACTTTGAGTGGCACATTTCCAATATAACCTGAGGGAGGCTTCAAGTGATAATGTTTCACTGAAGATTTATTTCTGTTGGCTTAAAACTGTTAATTATAACACTAATCTTCAGGACTCGAAAATTAAGAAGAATGCTTCCATCTATAGTTCTTCGCTTTGACGTAGTGAAAGACAGAAAAAAGTTGTAGTTTGAATGAAAAATATGACAAATATAATTTTAATATTAATCTGATGATGAATTGTTGAAGACCAAGTAATGTATCAGCAAAGATCGAAAGATATTTGCGGAAATAAAAATTTAAGCTTAATTGCCTTGTTGGCGATAATCCAATTCAAACTTCTCTTTTCCAGGAATTAATACTTGTTGAAATTATAGTACTTAGCATCATATCTCTTTCATATTTCCGATGGAATAGGAGGCAGCCTTCAGGTATTTAAATCTACACGAAGAAAATTTTGTAGTTATGAGATATAATTCATTTTGAGGACCCGAAAATTGCTTAAAATGCTTCTATCTAAAGTTTGATGGAGTAAAAATCTTTTAAAAACTATGCGGGGAAAAATATAATCAGACCCAATTCTAAACTTCAATGCTTTAAAAACATTTACAATTTCCCACATGAAGATATGCAGAGAGTGTAATTAGAAATTTTAAATTGTTTCTAGAATAAATTCTTTATTTTTCCAACTTCCTTTGAATTAGAGAAATATTTAAAAACTTCCAACTTATTATACCTATATCTTGATTTTTGTGCAGTTCTTTGTCCTCTTTTAAGGAATAAAGGACATTCGCCAAATCATTTAGATTAATCTTCAATTTCATAAATACTTTTTCCATTAAGCCGTTGATTACTCGACTCTTGGTCAAAATTTAAAATAATATTAGAAATAACAGTTAAACATCAAGTAATTCTAAATTATTAAAACATTTCATCTGAAACGATGCCAAGTAAAGTACCAACACATTTATTTTCTTAATAAAACCACTTCAGATTTAAAGTGATCTTAAGTTCAACCCTGCTATTCATTTTCATTAGTACCTATCCTAAAAAAAACGAATAGACAAACCCTACAAAAAATTAATATCACATTTACATGCACACCAATAAATAAATATATCATTTAAATATATATATGTATACCAATCTCTAGTACATAAATTATTTTTAGATAATTTACAAATCTACTAAATTCTACTTTACCTGATCCCACTAAATATACGATATACCTAAATCTACCTAGAATACCTCGAATACTTAAATCTGTTTTATATTTTTATTTTAAATGTAAATTAAGACATTTTGGAATTTTTTAAAAAGAGCAAAAAATTGAAACATCTACAAACATTACTAGAGGTGATGATTTAAAATGTATAGGGTAGATAGGATACCCCATCTGTACTCACTCTCATAATATTATTTCTGATGTTCATAAAATATAATTTCAACAGGATTATTATATGAGATATAGAAGTAAACAGTATGTCACCACATTCAACACAAAAAATAAAAAAAAAATGAGTACAGAGTGCAGAGGAATCAGAGTGAGCTTGAATATACCTACGTATAACTATATTTTAATATGAACTTTACCAAATATAAGTGGGTGAATCACTTTTACTTAAAAAATAAACAGAGAAAAAAGCATCAACCAACAAACCCGTGTTCCTCTTTTTGTGATTATCAATATCATCATCATCATCAATATCAGGTTTAAGTGAAAGTATAAAAAACTGATTGGTATATTTTGTGCGAGTATGAGGTGCTTTTTCATCATTATCATCTCAACGTATTATACATGTATTTAAAAATTAAATAACATATCACCTCATATCACCTACACTGTAGCTGCTGTAATGACACCGAAATTTAAGCAAAAAAATAAAAACAAAACCATTTAATATGGAAAAAAATTCATCTCAAAGGGAATATAGGGAACAGTGCAAAAAAAACAGGATAAAAATAAAATAAAAATTTCTCAATTTTTTAAATACTCTTATGTGTCTAAAATGTTTGAGTCAAACCACCCATCTACCATTATTCGATATAATTTTTCTTGAATAATTTTTTTTTTTATTTTACATATTACCTTTTTTTTTAACTAAAGATTGTTGTTGTTGTTTTAGCTGCTGCTGTTGTTATAAAAACCTGCCATTCAAGGTATAAAATGTAAATAATTTTTTTTTTTTTTGTATAAGCCCCTCAGTATCAAGAGGGATACCTACCTTATTTACATCAAAACAGAAAAAATTGAAAATCCAAATAGAAAAACAGGAAAAAAATTATTCGAGGAAATATGAAGACAATTTTTATTTTTCATTTTTTAAAATCACGGGGCAATCCAGTTTTAACGCTGTACAGATTATACGATGTAATAATATATTTTAGTTAAAATCAGATGTGCGAAATTTAAGTACACCCAATTACCAATAACAATTACTTGATTTTTCAAAAATACTTGTAATTATTGTGATAATTTAGTGGTTTGTTTTGAATACTAAAATTACTTTAAAGAAATTTATTATGAAAAATAATTACAAAAGTAATGAAAATTTCAAAATGAATTACAAAGTAATTTAAGTTTCAAAAAAAAAAAACATAAGTAAATTAAGTATCAAAAATAATTACAAAAGTAATTGAAATCCAAATTTATGATACTTTCTAGGAATTATCAAGTAAATGCGTAACTCCTTCTACTGGTAATTGAATTATCAAATGATAATTATAAAAATTTTTTGATAGTAATTAGGAAGTAATGATTACCACTTACTGATAGGTACTTTTCATAGTATTTAAGTACCATTTTAATCATTAGTTTACAGTTATTACTAAAAACAATATTGGTATCTAATAATATAGTACCTTAATCAACTATTAATGTCATAAATTTACTAATTCTAAAACAAAGAACTTAACATAGTTTTAAATCAGCAAACTTTTTAATATTATCTAGAAAACCACAACATTAAAATATTCAAAGAAGTCGAGACTTATTAAGCCAAATTGTTCCTTTGTGAACTTTTTTCCTTTTTAAAAGGGCTGGTAACATTCTGCTAATTATAATATATATAATGAATAATTTATGTTAAAATTTTAATAGTGATTTGTACCATAGTTGAAACCCATATAGGTCTTCTGTATTAATATTTAACCACTTATCAGAGAGTAACCAATATTTTTCGGAAAATTTTTAAGCTAATGTATTTTAGAATCTAAAAAATTCGCCTGTAGCGATATTTTAAGAATGAGGAAGAATTTTCTGCAAATTTTTGGCTCGATATCTTTTAGTTCATGGATCATGGAAGTTGTATATTTAGAATTCTGTTATTGACTTAATATTGAAAGAAGTTGCAGGAAGATCGTTCCAAGAATTTCTGGGTGATCATGACTTGAAATAGCCATATTCGTTACGATTTATTTAACTAAGTCTTTTTTTTTTTTTTTATTCCTTTTCCACTCATTTTAAGGAGTATAGGGCATTCACCAAGTTTATTTAAACTAGGTTTCAGTTTCTTTAATCATAATATTTACTAAGCCGTTGATTACTCGGCTGTAGCTGTTGTATAAGGTTATGAAATATGAATGCACAAATATTAACTTTGTGCGCCATCTATAATCTTACACAAGAATTATTTATATATTTTTATTAAATCTTATTTTATATTATCGATATTATTTTATATTACGATAGTATTACGATATAATTATACAATTTTCCAATTTTTTTTTATTAGATATGATCTGACCGGGGTTTAAACCCGAGACCTTCCACATGAATTTGACTAAGTCTAAGATTTTTTTAACTTCTTCTTAATTTACCAGATTCACTCTTACGACTATTTTTGTAAACTGAAGATTAGTCCAATATGACTTTGTTAATGTCTCCCGTCTATTGTCCAAGTAAATAACATTTTAAAATGTTTTCAAATATATAAAAACCAACTTCTAATATTTTTAATCGAATTCTATTTAACCACAACCATTTATTGAAGTGAGATTTTTCAAAAATTAAGTTAAAAAATTTAAGAACCAAATTATTATCGGCTGATCATATCATCAACATCATTTAAAAATTTTTATCTTCGGGGTGCTGATTTTTTACTTCATATATAATAAACCTTAAGGATAATTCTATATATATTTCTTAATAAACACAACTACCTACATACATATAAATATCTATATAATATCCAATTGATATGCATATATACATATAATATAAAAAAAAAAAAATTGCAAAACAAAAATATTATATGCTCTACTGCCTGCTATGATGTCCTTGATGATATGTTTAAGAGCTCTCAGGTGAAAATTAGAAAATGTGCAAATGACATACTCTTTAATGCCATGATTTCTTTTTTTTTTTTTCCTCCTTATGTTATTGTTGTTGTTTTCATTTTCTTTCCTTTTTAGATGCTAGCTACTAGCTAACTGTATTTTTTTCTACTCTGAGATTTTATTTTATTTGTTGTTGTTGTTGTTGTATTTTTTTAATTTTTTCCATTTTTACGTTTTTTTTTTTAAAGGAAAAAAATCTGTCATGTTTACACATATGTTTATTTAATAATTTTGTTGTTGTTTTTTTTTTGTTTCTTCCTTTTTTTAATCTTTGCTCTCTTTCTTACCTTCATAATAATATTTTTTCAATGTTTGTATGTTCATTTTCTAGTGCTTCCGTTTTTTGTTCCTTTCCTGTGCAATTTTTTTTTTTTGTTTTTTTTTTGCCAGTAGCACCGTTATAGAAAAAAAAAGCACAGAATAAATATATTTGTATATGTATTTGTATGATTTTATCCAACTTTAAATTTTTAATGATATAATGTAAAAAAAAAATACAACAGCATAAGAGGTAGAAAAAAAAACTGTTAGAGAGGGACAAAAAAGGCGGGTAAAAAGGAATTATTTAAAATAAGAGAAAAGCATATATATACATATATATATATTCCTTTTTTAAAAATTGAGAATGTTGTGTTTTATTTTATTTTTTCTAACCAAGAAAAGTCCTTCTTTGGTTTTTCCATTTTATATAACGGTATAACAAACAAAAGAAAAAAAAAAATCAGAATAAAAAAAAAAAAAACGAAAACAGAAGGAAAATTTGTTTTAATTTTTTTTTTTATTGACAGGAAAATTTCAAGGTGAGGAATGATCAGATTAAAGTGTATTTAAATATAAAGAAATTTATATTTAAATATATAAAAATATATATTTAAATATATATTAAGTATATAATGTGTAAATAGATAGATATATATATATATTTAATAATTTAATTAAAAATGTTAAAGAAAATAAATTTACTTTGCTTTTAAAGCATATAAAAATTCTTTATTTACTTTTATTTGAAGTTACATATTCATTAACATACAATGCTTTCTGAATATTGTATATACATGTATATTAATTCAGAGAAAGCGTACAGATACTTAGGTATATTTATAGGTTCAATTTCTTTAATTTATATAGTATTTACATTAATGTATGTAAGGTCGTTTCTGTTAAAAAAAATAAAATTTTTAAGAGAAAACAATCAAAGGTAAAAATATTATGTGTAACTTTGTACTTTAAGTCAGCTATAAATTTTATTTGTTAATTTAGAATTCAAATTACAGATTTCTAGAAAATATTTTAGGAAGTCAATTTTTAATTTGCATTAATTACTTGTTATAAAATAAAGGTTAAATTTGAAGTGGTTTAGAAATTACAGAATTTAAGAAAGTTTTATGTATGACATTCTTTTTCTGATTTAATTTATTAATATTTATTTGTCGCTACTATTATTAAAATTTAAAATATAAATCATTTTCATCATTTAAATGTTATATTTTATTAAATTTTTATATAATTATTATATAATTTTTTTTTACATTGTTAGATCCACATTTTCAGGAATTCATATTTTCACATTTTTTATTAAATAAATAGAAAAATTTTTAAATATTAATTTAATATTAATTTTTAATATTTATAACCGTTTGATTAAATTCATTTTAATTTTGTACAATTTAATAATATTAAAATATTTTTTTAGTATTTATTTATTTATAATTAGTACCAGGACAATAGTAAATTTTGCGTGATATTATTATATAGTCCTTTGCCTATTTGGCATTTAGACTTCTTGAATTAAATTTTTCCTATTCATTTATAATTACAATAAAAATTATTTAGTTTATATTATAATATTTGTATATTTCTAAAATATTTGGTCACCATGCAGATTTGTTAAGAAAAATTATTTTTTCAATAATTAATTTTTCAATTAAAAAAATTTATGACCCGTACGGAAATCGAAACCGCATCCTCTTGGTTAGTATGCCAAATGCTTGAATTTATGTTAGTAAGCTAAATGCGGTAAATTTACTAAGCCGTACAAAATAACTATTTAACTATTATGTTAAATATCTTATTCAAATCTTCCAATACAAATAACGGTAAAATAATCAAATATTTTAAGCCTATAAATATGCAATTTATGAATAAAATTTTGTAAAATAATGAATTATTAAAAAATGTTAATGGCTATAATGGTATTAGCAACCAAGGGCTATAATGATATTTTATAGTTCATTATATAACATTTAAGTGAAATGTATATGAAATAAAAAAAAAACTAGTATATAAGAAGTCTGCATGCCTTAAACGAAATACTAATATTTGTAAAAATAAATAATTTTATTCAAATTAAAAGGAAACTTCTTGGTTTTTTTTTATTTCAATATCTGGGAGTCCAATTACATAGAAATTTACGCTATATTAATAACACAAAGCATAATATATCAAATAGTAGCAAAGCCTTTGGCAGCCAAAAAACTGTTTTATAATAAAAACATTAGTAAAAGAGTTAAAATAATTTGTTATCAAACACTAACAACACGGTGCACCAATATGGTACTGACAACATTAATGCAAGTTTAATGGAAGCATTACGTAAATTTGAAAGAAAGTGCTTAAGAGTATGTACTAATATTAATAGAAAGCCCGAATCCGAATACAAATATTATTATTCAAACAAATATCTGTACAAGGAAGCCCAAATCATAAGAATCGATAATTTTATAATAAAACTAGTTCGAAATCACTATGGTAGAGCACAAAATACTCCAGAAAATGGTTTAATATCTCATTTATTTTACCACAATTAGGAGTACATTAAAAAGATTTTGCTCACCGATTTCATTGCCTCTGAGCACTTCATCTTTTTAGATCAAAAAGGTTACATCCAAAACTAAAACCATATCCCTCTATCTTATCACTATAATAGTAGGGCTACATGCAAGGTTATACATTTTCATCCGGGCAATATTAACGGAGTAAATTTAAAATATGCTATGTCTATACCAGAAAAAGACAAATCATTAAATAAAAACTATTGGTGGTTAGATAAGTCCAATTAATTAGCATTAAGTATTATATACAACACATTTTTAGTTAGGTTAAGTATTTTAAGTTAGATTAAGTTAAACTAAGGTTTTCTATTAAAAAAAAAGAAATTTGGTTTTAATACTCTGAATTTTCCAAAAATGTATATTAAAAAAAGTGCTAAATTGCAATACTACTTAAATGTTTAGCAATAAAATAATTAATAAAATTAAACAAAAAAAAAAAACAATAAAAAAAAAATATTTATTTCAATTAAATGCTATATAAGTTAAATTATTTAATTCTTTGATTAAATAAAAGATTTAATTTTTTTATTTTAAAGAAGGAATAGACCTTCCAATTTTATTGACAAAATAAGACTTAACTTACAAAAGAAATGTTGGTTCTATTTATATGAAAAATTTCTGTTTATTAAACAAAATTACAATATTGATTTTACAATTAATTGATCTGATTTATTGATCTAGTTTATTGCCTTATGGTTCTACTAATTAAATTTGTTCAATAAACAGATAACAAAATTAAAATTTCTTTATTACAATTTTTGCTTACTAAAATAATTTTTATTTAAAACATTCATAATCAAATCATAATTTATTAATTTATTTTTAATTCTTATTATTTTTTAGTACAAAATTTCATTTCCTCATAACTGAATTTTTATTATTTTTTTAGGACAAAAGATTCAAATTTCAACTTACAAATTTATTACTAAATTATTTATAGTATTTTATTGTTTACAATTTTTTGTTTATAAAAACTTATGAATAAAAATTTTATAAAAATTTTAAAAATAAAAAGTGCATTCTAAGCAAAAACAATAAAAAGAAATAATTATTTTTTATGTGAATCACTCAACAGGCAATACTACAGACATAAGAAGAAAATAATTTGTGACGTTCGTTAACTTATATATGACCGAAAAGGTGAAATTATTAATAGAACTAAAAGTAATTTAAAACTCTTTCTTAATATCAAACCTATAATTACAAATTTTTTTTTTTACAATTTTAAATTCAAACCTCACACCTACAAATTATCCGATCAATTAAAATAAATATTGTAATCAAAATATCTTAAACGTAAATAGTATTATAAATATTTTTATTGAACAGCTATTTAATATCATTACCTATATTTTATAAATATATTCTTAAATGTAGTTAATCGGTACGGTTTTTCTTCTTTTGATACAGTTATTCAGTATATATATAGCATCGACGTCCACATGCAAAATAAATAGTACTTTTCTAGTTCTATTTTTCCTTTAAATTTTCATTAGTACAAATTAATTCAAATATTTTCTTTATTGTAAATTATACAAACATAGAATGTACAAATAAATATGTGCTCTTGAAATTTACGTATACATTATATGAATATTGATCTAGTATCTATAGATATTTTCATATTAATCTAAGGATAATGAATCAAGAATGAATGGACAGAATATCTATAAAAATTAAAGTCAAAATAATTTAGGAAAAAGATTTTTTAGAATAAAATGAGATGGAAAACTTTGTTACAACTTCCTTTTTATTTTTAAATAGAACAGATGGAATAATGATTGTTGCAATGTATTGTGTTGAAACGAATCAAAAAATAAAAATAAATATTTACTTATTATACACCCACTTATAAAATACATATTTCGAATATTTGCAATACAATTTCTGCGTGTTTTTCTCGAAAGGAAAATTCTTCTTTTATTTCCAGAATTTTTTATTTATTTTCAACATTTTTTGTTTTTTTTTTTTTTTTAGTTGGTTATGCGTAAAACAATATTTTTCAGAAAAAATATATCGTTCAATAAATTTTTTGCTTTATCAGAAAACCATTGGGACAACAAATTTTCATTTTATTTTTGTTGTTTTTTTTATTGTTTTTTTTATTTTTCCAATTTATAGGGAAGAATTGAGAAAAAAATTAGTAACGATATAACAAGAACAATCATAACAAAGATAATAATAAAAAATTTACTGTGTAAATAAAGTAGTTAATTTTTTCTAGCTTTACCATTAGATTATCTGTAGATACTCTGTAATGTGTCTTCAGGGTCCGAAGATATTGAGAAGATCTTAAGGTACAAAACTAGCATCAAACAGTATGTAAGACTCTTTTTATGACAAATTTAGTATATACTACACATATTAGGCAATATAAATTCGACTCTTAATATATTCCGCCAACTGACACCAGGTTCCGAGTGAGTAATGATATCCCGGTTGCTGCTCTTCCTTCTATCAGGACTAAACTTTTTTTCAAGACGAACATTTGCTGATATGCATATAAAATTTACATCAAAGTGATAGTTCTTCGTTTTGTGTTCCTCCTTATTTAAAGGACTTAATTGTATAACGTCAATTGTAGCGCATATATAATATTAGAGTTCTTCAAATCTAGAAATTATTTCCAGATCAAATTCGGTCCATTAGAACTAATGAAGGTTACTAACTCGATTCTATAATTCAATCTAAGGGAGCTACTCCTTATGTGTTACATAAAATAAAATCTGCAGTGAAGTGGTTTTAGAATTAGCAGTAGGTGAAAGAGGTATTTGATGTCGTTGATGGTCTGATGAATTATTTGAATTCAACTGTTAGGTTTAGAATCTTGATTTTCTAATGAATAAATTTTTTCAATACTGTACTGAGCACAAAAGTCTCCTTTAATACAACAGAATTTTAAGTCATTTCAAGGTATAGGATCTTGTTCTATTAAACTCTCAAACTGAACCGCATAGTGAATCTTTAGTTGCTATTGTTTATGTAAAATAGGGACTAACTTTTTAAAACCCCTGAAAATCATTTCATTAAAATCCTGATAAATAACAATATCAGAAAATTACGAATGTTTGTTTTTATTTTCATACGAAATCATTTGTCTACTGATTTATTACAACATGCACAAATTTATATAACGTATGTTTCTATATTATGTATTTTTATATGTATATATATTGCCATAAATACATAATGTACTTTAAAGTAATATATAATAAAAAAATCACATCAATTTTGATTCCCAAAAGATTTTATTCACTTTTTTTCACTCACAATTTTTTTTTAGAATTTTACAATAAATTTAAAATTTATATTTGACTTGTAATTCAATAAATAGGTTTTCGCAGATTATACAGGACGTTTAAAGTTTTGTTTTAATTTAGTTTTAATTTTATTTTTTAAAGTTAGTGAGTTCGTTGAGTTATAACGGATCTTTTGTTCACTTTAACATTTTTTTAAATATTCAAAACTTTCCTAGATGAAAATCTCACAGAAAATTAAATAAATATCCAAGCTTCCGAACTTTCATTACCTGTTCGGTACAGTTGTTCTATATTATATGAGTCATCTTTTTTATGAAATGAGGGATTGCAGGAAGGGGTTAAGTGCAATTTCTTTTTAAAAATAATTTCTGTTAGCAATTAGAGCAATTGGTAATTTGGAATTACTTTTTTAATTAAATTTTCTAAAATTACTTTATAAATTTTGCATTAAGTTTATTAAAATCAGATAACTTATCGAATTTAATTTTTTATTCGTTATAATAATTATCTTAAAATGAATTCCAGCGCTCTATTTAAAAAAATTTTTAAAACTGATTTCAATGAAAATTTGATCCTGTTTTGTCGCTATGTGGTATCAGTTTTATTTGAAATCTGTAGCATAAATCTTAACTACAAAAAGAGTTTTGTTTTTGTATATGATTTACGTGTATATCCATTTGTGTACGTATGACATTTCATCCAACATCAACGTTTGATGTTGTAAACAGTAAGTTTGTAATTTTGTATGTGTGCTTCATACTTTAACTTAGAAGTTAAAATTTTCAGGACTTTTAAAGTATTTTATAAGGTAAGCTATTTGGTTGGTATAATTAAATTAAATTAATTAATTAACGGATTCATATAAACTAGACTTAAAATTTCTGATTTTATTTTGAATTTACTTTAGTTTACATGAAATTCCGAAAGGCTTCTAGTTTCTTATTGGATTCTTAATAAAGGGCTTAGTCTTAAAGCTTAATTTTAAATTTAATACTTTTTTAATGAAAAGAAATCTGCAAATTTAGGTTAATCTAAGTTTATTAAAATTGAAATTGAGATTATAAGTCATAATTTCAATAATTCAGATCCTATTATAAGATTTATGTACATAGTTGTTGAAAAGATTGAACTAAAATGACTGATAGCAACATTATAATAAGAGTCTTTTGTAAAGTGATTTCTTAAAATTACAACTGCTCCACGGTCTAAATGCAATATTTGACATATTTTGAGGTTTGAAATGGTTTATCAGAAAAAGGAAAATGAAATGTGTAAGTCAAAGATAATAAGTAAAACTAGACTTGGCTTATCGTAAGACTTTTCTTAGGTCTTTGGAAAGCTACTGATCCATCAGAGCCAATAGAGTTGAAAGAAACGGAATTATAGGAATAGATTTATCACATTCTTAGAGTTGATCTCTAAAGTGCATAGTAAGGTAGGCACTAAAATGGTATATCCTTAGAGAATCATACTCGTAAAATATAAAAATACATTACGGAGCACAAATGAGAGAAATAACAAAAAATGAAGATGGCACGGTCATAAATGAAGTCATTGCAGTAAATAGAAGTAGGAGGAAAGGCTTTGTGGAAGTCTGCTCCCAAGAGGAGTTTTAAATAAAAATAAAGTTAGGCGAAAGCAAATTTTATATAAGATTTATTCAAGGAAAGTTACTTAATGGGTAATTTACATTTAAAAAAAAGTTATTTAATGTAAATACAACATGTTATAAAAATATTATCAAAATAAATATTGATAACTTAAACTGGAAGGCATCCCCCCTTCAATTATCACTTATTCTACAGTTTTTACAAATATCTCAATTTTCAGTAAATTTACTTGCCATTATTATATTTTCAAGGCAAACACATGGTCTTTGGAAAAAAAAAACAGAAGCAAACAAACAAAATGAATTTTATGAAAATGAATTCCATTTGAATGTGAATTTTCGTACTTTATTTAATTTGTTATTTATTATACTTTATATTTTCCTTATTTTCTGTAATTTTTATCATCTTTAACCTCAACACAAACAAAAAAAAAAAAAACAAATAAAAATATATAATATATATACAATACCCATATATACGTCATATACTTTATATAAATAAATAAAATTTAAATAAAATTATTTAAAATGTCCTTTGAACCGAAAACGCAGTATTGAAAAAAAAAAGTCAACATAAATTAATATATGCACAAAATAAAGTATATATAAATGTGTGTATGTAAACTCAAGGAAGAGTAAAAAACTTGATTACGAATATATAAATGTGAACGACTAACTGACATTGTACTCATCACCTACATAATATTATATTAATTGCATTGCAATGAATCGATTCTCGATTCTCATATTGTGTACACGTCATATAAAATGCATATAAATTCATTCGCAAAATTGAAAGATTTAGTTGATGACGAACAAACTTCAAAATGATATTTAAATAATTGTAAAATGCATTCTTTTCAATTCTGAATTGATTTTAATTTTTTGTTTTTGTTGTTCTGCTAGTTTCTTTTTTTTTTTTTGTTAGCCTAGAATAAATTTTAAAAGTTAGTTTTTCATTTTGATTGTATTCTTGAAAGTACATGCATTAAATGAAATAACAATAAATGATTCAATAGCATAGGAAAGTAAAGTCATGATGAAAAATGATAAATTTCAATTTAAATAAGTTGCATATAATATTACAATGTTGGCAATACTGTATGATATTTTCATTAAAAAAAAAATTGTTTTGATTTATCTATTTTTTCAATTAAATGATTTTAAAGTTCTATTTTAAATGAGAATTCAAACACTCTATACAACTACATAAAAAATAATAAAAATTGCATAACTAAAGGGGCAAATGAATTTTGAACTCCATCTTTATAAAAATTCTGAAATTTATTAAAATTATTTTACTTAACAGAACTGAAAGCAAGTTGATTATGAATCTTTTGATAGTTCAAAAGCTTCTGCTAATTTACAATTCCTCTATCCTGAAATTTACAGGCACCATTTCCAACTTAGAATTCGATCACCTTTCCACTAATTTCTTTAAATTAAAAACATTTAAAAAGTAGTAATACTTATTTACAGCGAACTAAATGCGATCTACATGCTATTTTTAAGTAAAAGTTAAAGTCATTATATCAGAAAAGCTCAAAAGCTCAGTTATACAAGAATATTATAAAATTGCATATTTGTAGGGGCAAATATTTTTTATTTATTAATTTTTATTAAGACTCTGATTCAATAGACTCTAATTAAATAACGTATATAGCAGCAACTATGTTTTCTATAATACTGTTTCCGAATTCATTTAAACTCTTTCCTTATTAATAGCATATAGTATATATTCATTCATTAACTATGAATCTGCTATATGTATATCCTGATTGTAACATATTTACTATTTATCTTATCACAATAATATAGTCAGTCACTGTCACTATAATAACAAGATAGTTTAAAAAAAATTGTTTTTATTTTTTTGCAATTCAATTTAATACACTTTGCATTCAATTTTTTTTATTTATTGATATTATGCACATTCAAATCAACCAACACACTAACATATGTATTCCATTTAATATGTATGAGAAAGTTTTAAATAAATGTGAAAATGATTTTGAATGCAATTATTATGTATATAATAACAAATGCAATATTGAAGTGCATTTTAATAAAATCAAATTAAATATATTGCATTGCGCTGTATTAGCAAATATATGGTGGGAGTCTAAGAACTATGCAGATGCAAGCAGAATGTATTATACTTCATTTCGAGTGGGGAACTTTTTTGCTTACTTGCTTTATAGAGCTAAAAAAAATTCATATAGGCATTTTTAAATAGAAATAAAGTAAAACATATCAAGGGTATCATATGAAGAAGATCAATATTAATACTGAAGATAGAGAGTGATCCAATGCAAAAAAAAATAAATTACATTAAATTTTATATTTATACTATGTATAAATGTATGAGTAGGTTTACTATATTTTATTTTTAAATTTATTGCAAAAGCGTATTTAAAAAGTTACACTGGTATGCAAATTAATAAAGTCAGTTGAATTTTTAATTATAAATTTTGGAATATTTGAAATGCTTATAATAGATACGGGAGATAAAGAGAGAGAAGCTTATGTTAAGAAATTTTTTAGTGGGAGCGTATAAAAATCTCGTACTTTTCTAATGTTGCGTTTCATAATCTTACGTTTCATAATCTCGCGTGTCAAAATCTCGTGTTGCAAAATCTGGCGCCTTTTAAAATTTTGTAGTTGATATACTAGGAATAGGTGCACAACACTTTCCTGCCAAATTAAAAAATCCCGAATTTTAATTCTATAGAAAAATTTCTGAATGTTCAAAAATCCCGAAAACAAAATTCCAAAAAAAAGAAATACTGAGTTTTAATTTTTTAAAAAAATCCCCAATTTTTAACTTAATATTTATTTAAAAAAGTTGGGAAGGATTATTATTTAAATGCTTTGATTTTAACTTATTATTTATAGAAAAAAGTTTGATAGGATTTCAGAGTTGGATAAAAAATCAGGAATGCAGCTTTTTCCAGAGTATTTATATTTGCCTTTTATTAAATATGTATATATATTTAATTGTAAGTTTTATTTGGAACTTTGTACACAACCTTAATAAGGTGCCGAAATTCGGGATTCCAACTAAAAAATTATAAAAAGCGCAAGATTTTGACACGAGATTTTGACACACGAGATTTTGAAATACGAGATTTAGAAACGCGAAATTTTGACATACGAGATTTTCAAACGCGAGATTTTATATCCAGCCCTTTTTAGTTTATATATCTCTGCTGTTGCTTAAATATTTAGCAGATTAATATTTTTTTCTAAGAAATAATTTAGAGTTCAAGCTAAAGCTATATTTGAAAAGACGAGTTGTGAGTTATGCAAAGTTCAAGCTTTGTTATGCAAGTGTTATGCATTCGATCTGTTGAATGAGCCATTACTCATAGCCTTAAGCTTTTCAACTTAAGTTACACTTCAATTGTTTGATCCAAGTCCTTCTAACTTTGATTTATTTAAGGAAGTTTTTGAGGGGCCTCAATTATGTAATGATTAACTAAGGCCTTATTATACTAAGAAAGTGTGAGTTCAAGTACTGTTTTAATTGAGCTTCTGTTCGCTTTTTTTGTTCAGTGTCCTCTTTTAACTCGTTTTCTAAAATCGAATAACATTTCTACTTTAATTATATTTTTGCACACTAGTGTATTTTAAAAAAGGTCCAGTTTTTGATTTCAGTCTGGTGCCTGAAAGTTAACTTACATATACATTTGATACATTAATGATTTTGATGATGATAGAAAGGATTTTTGAATATAAGGATTGCATATGATATTGTATTTACTAGCTTTTATATATGAATAAACATACATACAAATTGTACTTGTAAGTAGATTGAAATGTTAAATGTTGCAAAAGTCTAAGGAAAAGGTTGCAATTTATATTTAATTTTGATTGAAAGTAATTGCATGTATGAACTTACAATTTTACACTTAACATATTAACATACAAATAAGTTAATATATCTCGATACATACATATGGTAGGCAATTGCATTGATAGGTTAAGTTCATAATATATAGATAGTATAGGTACTGGATATAATATCTTGTCTGATGATAAATCGATTGATTTATGTCGAAATGATTGGTTGTATATATATATATATATATACATCTTTATACTTGTTATTCTGATTTTTAATTGTTTTAAAAGAAAAATTAAAAATTTGGATCTTAGTATATACTTTTAAATGAACTTGCCTGTGTCTATGGCTTTATTTTTCATTCTGTCTTTAGAAATTTGACCATAAATTTATAAGAATTGTATGGTTCAGTGGTTAAGCAAAGTGGCTTAGGGTGTAAATAGATCTGAGTTCGATTCTCCTTCAAGGATAAAATTTTTTTTTGTTTTTTATACCCGTATGACTATATAGTCAAAGGGTATAATAAATTTGCCATTACGTTTGTGACGCAGAGAAGGAGGGGGGGGTAGATATAGACTCAAGTGTATGGATCGGATCAGAATCGAAAAATAAATCGATTTAGCTATGTATGTCCGTCCGTCTGTCCGTCCGTCTGTCCGTCTGTCCGTCCGTCCGTCTGTCCGTCTGTCCGTCTGTCCGTCTGTCCGTCTGTCCGTCTGTCCGTCTGTCCGTCTGTCCGTCTGTCCGTCTGTCCGTCTGTCCGTCTGTCCGTCTGTCCGTCTGTCCGTCTGTCCGTCTGTCCGTCTGTCCGTCTGTTCGTCCATCCGTCCGTCTGTCCGTCTGTCCGTCTGTCCGTCCGTCCGCACGATAACTCAAAAACTAAAGGAGCTAGAATCTTGAAATTTTCACAAATTCGTTTTTTTGCAATAGCCGCCATCGCTATTTAAATCCAGCCATTTTGGTCCATGGGGTCGGGTAGCTGCCATAGAACTTCTTTTTTTATATGAGTATTTCTCTGTACCTATTGCAGCCGCGTGTCTGAAATTTTGCCAAAAGTAGTTAAGTTTTGTGGCCAAGGTTTCTGCAAAATTTGGTTGGTCTACTGCAGTGGGTTCGAGTAGCTGCCATACAACTTCTTATTTTATATGAGCATTACTCTATACCTATTGAAGTTGGATGTCTGAATTTTTGCCAAAAACAGTTTAGTGTAATGGCCAAAGTTACTGCAAACTTTGGTTGGTCTACTGCAGAGCGTTCGAGTAGCTGCCATACAACTCCTTCTTTTATATGAGCATTACACTACATCTAATAAAGCTGGTATGTTTGAAATTATAATGTTTATATAACTGTCATACGGGTATCCCAGAGTTGACACAGTCTACTCTACCACACTCTTCCTCGTTTTTTTTTTTAAATTCAACAGAAATAAAAATAAAATAAAAAAAAATATTTTTTTCAATGTATACTTTTATTAAAGTAGTACTAGCCCCCTAAAATGTAGAAAATAAAAAATTGAAGGTAGATCTTGGGAATTTGTTACTGTGTTAATATAAAAATAAATTGCTGGTATAAGAAACAGTTCTTTTAATGTTTGAAAACTTTTAAGCTTAAAATTTTTAAAATTTTCACTAGTCAAAAATTGATGGCAGATCTTTTGCATTTAAAAGTGTTTTAATATAAAATAAAAAAGTAAATTGCTGAAATGAAAGATAGTTCTTCTTTTTCTTAAAATTAATCCAGCAATTTACTTGTATACTAAAACACTTTTAAATGCAAAAGATCTACCAACAATTTATGGTTAATGAAAATTTTCAATATTTTAAATTTAAAAGTTTTCAAACATTAAAAGAACTGTTTCTTAAACAGTAACAAATTCCCAAGATCTACCTTCAATTTTTTATTTTCTACATTTTAGGGGACTAGTACTACTTTAATAAAAGTATATTTTGAAAAAAATATTTTTTTTTTTATTTTATTTTATTTTAATAGGAATCATTTTAATAAAAGGAAGAGCATATGTATTTTGTAACAGGATACAAAAATATATTGAAAATCAGTTTTAATAGATGATCTGTAGATTGTTATAATTTAATGTATACGAATCTTAAGTTTAGTTGAAAATTGTGTATGAATTAATGTTTTTATACAATATTATAGATTGATCAAAATTTTTAGGATATTTTTTTTATTATTTTATAGATATTTGAATTAAAAAATATATTGTAATAATATGTTTTTTATTTATGATTAAAGTAGATTGAAGTTTTTATTGAGTTTTTTAGTTTAGTATTATTCAAAGAAAATCTTACCTTTTGAAATAGTACCATTAAGTAGATTGGAATAAAGCAATGATCACGAAATTTATGGAACGAATTGGTCATTTATTAAAAAATGTACTTGGTAACGGTTCAACGGATGGTCTATTCAGCAGGCATACCATAAGTAGATGTTCGAACTAGAAGATTACCATATTATATTTATATAAACATGGTTGATGCGTTTGTGTGAAAGGTCATCCTGCCTAAAACCATCCTAGAATTAAAGCCATATTTACAAAGTATGTTCATTTGGAGCTCTAGATAGTTCTAGGGCTTTTTCTTCCAAAAACTATCGTCCAATCCTGTAATAACTACAAAACGCTCCATACTATATTCTGAATATTTTTAGCTGACCTTCAAGTTATTCGTCTCTTGTTTGAAAATGCAGTTGACTATATTAACAGACTTAGAATTTGTTAACCCATATTAGCACAATGATAGAAACGTCGTTTTAATAAACAAATACTTTAAAACATTCTAGAAATATCGTTTACAACATATGTAATTTTAGTTGATTTTTTTCCAATAACCTCAACTTCAATTAAAAACCTTTTGAGAGGAGCAGCTACGTACAATGGATCTAAGCTAGTATCCTTGTAATTAAAATTGATGTTAATTATCTCCTCATACAAATCAAAATATGATATAGTATTGGATCTTAGAGAAATTTCTGTATTAGATTTTGTAAGGTATTTCTGTATAATTTTGGGCAAGACTATATGAGGGTCTCAGAACCAAGTGGTTTAACCTACAAAAAAAATCAAAAAAAATATCACTTTGTCACTAAATAAATAAGCAAAATGGCTTAGGTCAAAATAATACCACAGATGGAACTATGCACATTTGTTTCTAAGTCAGTCGTGTACGAGGAACAGGATTGGAAGTTTTTTTAAGGGAAACGAGGAAATGACAAAAATAATTGAAACAAGTTTCGTCTTCGTCTAAATTAAAGTTAATAGATAGCATTTTTCAAGGACCACCTAATTTAATCATTTGATTTTTAAGTATAAACTGTTCCTATATTCGTACTTAAGGCGTTCTTTAAAGTACACTTATAGTTAAAAATATTTAAATAAAATAATATACGGAAATCAGTAACCACAAACATTATTGGGAAAATCATTTAATACATAATTAACAATTAATTCTAAAGTAGCAGTTAACACTTCTTTCAAAAAGTAAAAGTTGTACATTGTAGCAAATTATAGGTAGCACATTTGAAAATTCATTCCTTAATAAATCTTTTTTTTTATACCCGTATAACTATATAGTCAAAGGGTATAATAAATTTGCCATTACGTTTGTAACGCAGAGATGGAGGGGGGGTAGATATAGACTCAAGTGTATGGATCGGATCAGAATCGAAAAACAAATTGATTTAGCTATGTATGTCCGTCCGTCTGTCCGTCCGTCCGCACGATAACTCAAAAAATAAAGGATTTAGGATTATGAACTTTTCATAAATTCGTTTTTAAGCAAAAACCGGAATCGCTATTTAAATCCAGCCATTTTGGTTCATGGGTTCGGGTAGCTGCCATACAACTTCTTTTTATATATGAGTATTTCTCTGTACCTATTGCAGCTGCGTGTCTGAAATTTTTCCAAAAATAGTTTAGTGTAATGGCCAAAGTTACTGCAAAGTTTGGTTGGTCTACTGCTGAAGGTTCGAGTTGCTGCCATACAACTCCTTATTTTATATGAGGATTACAGTACACCAAATGAAGCTGGGTGTCTGAATTTTTGCCAAAAATAGTTTAGTGTAATGGCCAAAGTTACTGCAAAATTTGGTTGGTCTACTGCAAAGGGTTCGAGTAGCTGCCATACAACTCCTTCTTTTATATAAGCATTACTCTACACCTAATTAAGGCTGAATATTTTAAATTTTGCCAAAAGTAAATAACCGCATGATATAATGTATATGTTACGGTCATGCGGGTATCCCAGAATTGACACAGTCTACTCTACCACACTCTTCCTCGTTTTTTAATTAAATTAAATTAGGATATTAAAATAGTTTCCTTAGTTTTATAATAAAAAAATTTAAATATACAATATATTAAAAGTTTTTTTAATTCATCTGAATCTCAAATGTTTAAAAAATAAACCTCTATAGTTAAGAAGATGTTTCATTCAAATTTTCTTTATTTAAAACTTTTTATTAGCTGTAAAAAATGACATTGACTCTGTAATAGAAACTTACATATGTACTTACTTTTCTGTAAATTTAAAAATTCTTTAAAAATCTTTTAGTATCTAAATTTTAATCAGTTTAAAATTAGAAATTAAATTTAAAATTCAGAAATTAAGTAAAATACCTAAACTGTATACTGTATCTTCTAGGTTCACATATAATTTCTCAAAAATGCTAAAAGAAAAATATTAAATTTTCAAAAAAAAAATTTTAAATCTATTTTTAAACAAACACATTTACTTATACATACACAAAAATACACGTGCGTATCCTGTTATCAAAAAAAAATTTAATTTATCAAATAAAAACAAAAAACAAATTTTCAATTATAAAATTTTATCCTTTAACTTTTGTGCAATATAAATTTTTTATTTTGAGTTTTTCTTTTAGTTTTTTGTTTTTTTTGTTTTTTTTTTTGTATATGTGTATGTATGATAAAATAATGTTCACCTCAATTAAGAATTCGAATCACTATTATTTATATCGGAAAAGTAAGTGGTCCGTAAACAGAGTAAAATACATCTCATGAATGAACATTTTCAATTTAAATTTTTTTTTTATTTTTCAAAATTTAATTTTGTTGTTTTTGTAATTTATTTTTCAAACTATTATTATATACAGTGTATCAACAAAGTGAATTGATATGTGTTAAAAATTTTATTATGACAGTGTGGGATAAAAATGTAAATTTGTTTTTATTTAATATAATAATAACAGGAAATTGTTATTAAATTTTATTAAATTAGCACTTACTTTGAAGGCAATAATCAGTATGACAGTGAGTCTTTTGAAAAATAGATTTAAATGGTCAAAAAAGTTGGAAATAATTAGATATAAAACTGTATAGCAAAGCTAAGCGAGATAGTCCTGAGAATTCAGTTGTGAACCAAACTTATCAAAAAAGTATTATAATATAAATCTAATATTTAATACTCAAATCTAAAAGCTATTCAATTTAAGGAGTTTGAATCTCAAAGAAATCATATTAAACGAAAGCAAAAAATGTATTAAAGTACTTATATGTTATAATTAAAGGTCATTTTGTATATTTGGATTTTTTATATTTAATGTAATGTCATTTTCAAAGCTTAAAGATATTAAATTTTTGAAGTTTAGCTTTATGTATTTTTTTTATTCATTTGCCACTTCTTTTAAGCAGTATAGGGCATTCAACAAGTCTATTTAGTCTAGGCTTCAGTGTCTTTAATCGCTACATTCACTAAGCCGTCGATTATTCGGCTGAAGTTATTGTATAAGATTATAAATACACAAATGTTAATTTTGTGCGCCATCTATTATCTTACACAAGAGTTATACATATTTTCAAATATTCTTATTTTATATTACGATATAAACTATTACGATATAATTATACAATTTTACGATATTTATTTTTATTAGAAATGATCTGACCTTGGGTTTGAACCTGACACCTTTCACATGAAAGGCAAAGTCATCACCACCCCGCAATTGGTCAGATACCTTTCTGTATACATAATAAATATATATTTCTTTTACACATACAATACGATGTGCATATGTGTGTAATGCGGTCTGTAAATTCAAAGTTGAAATAGAATACAAATATATGCTGTACAAAATATATATATATTTTTTAGAAGCAAATTTAGATCTTCAGATTATTAATTTTAAAATTAAAAATTTAATATAAAATTTGATATAATTTATATAATTTGAACGCAGTGCTGCCACAACAGAACAAATGACGGGTCGATAATTTTTGTAATATGTATTAAATTGGACTTAAAATTAATATAAAAGTATTTACTGAAGAAAAGATATGTTATGTACCAAGGTTAAAATTAAAATTGGTCAGTTCAAAAATATTTTCCTTGACAAAGTTGGTTGCTCTTTGTTTTTTTTTTCTATGTTCCTGTAATGAAATATTCGGGAAATTCTTTAAATTTAGACTTAAAAACAACATTAAGTTTGAAATTCAAAAGAATTTCGAATGGTTGTTGGAGCTGTATACATGCCGAAAGACACACCAACAAATTGACAAAACTCACAAAATATTTAAATCAATATATACTGTGCACAGGACAAAAGGATTTCAGCAGAAATCTATAGTTTCAAAATGGTATTTGAAAACAAAATGTTCCTTATGCATACCTTTCTTTCGATAAAAAAACACATTTGTTTTATTGAAAATAGCAATAATTGCATCCATAATTTTACTCTTAACTTTAAATTGCATAATAAAATAACCAAAAAATATACATATAAGTCAAAAAAACAAGGATACAAAATCAATGGACAATATAAACCTTTATGAAATTCTTGACACATAATTTATTTTAATTGTTGTATGCTAGCTACTGTAGATATATATATATATATATTACAAAAATTGACTGCCTGACTTTGTGCATTTTTTTAAACATTTTTTTTTTGGAACTATGTAAATGTTTATATTTGTATTTGTGTTTGTATGCGTGTACTTTTGTGTAAATTAAAAAGGAAAAAAAATAATAAAATATTAATTTCATACTCATTTTCCAATTTTAAAGAGAATTCTAAATTTAATTTTTTTTTTTTTAATGTGTTTGTATGGAATGCAAGTTATTTTCCATTAGTATTGTGTTCCATTGTATTGATAACAGTAATAGTAATTTGTTTTTGTTTTATTTTTTTATTTTTTATATACCAAACTTTATTTGAAGTCCTTTTAAATATAAATAAAATTTTCATTTAAAAACCAGTTTTTTTTGTCCTGTTTTTTGATTGTATTGACAAAAATAAGAATAAAAAAAACAATAAAAAAGAAAAATGAAAAAATTTCCTCGAAAAATTTCAATTAATACTATAAACAAAATGTCAAAAGAATCGGAGAAGTAAAAAATAAATAAATTTATAGTGATTAAAAGTACACACAGTGTGTTTTAAAATTCTAATTATATAAAAATGTATACATATTATTAAAATTTATTGAAAATTTTAAAGGTTTATTCAAATGTTGATAATCTGAAATACAAAGTGTAATTATTTCTTTGTTAATTTTCAACCTAGATATTATAAATTGATGGAATCCTTTGAATGAATAACTGATATTTAAAATGTAAAATAATCAAAATATAGAGTAAAGTAGGCATAGTAAATTAAAAAGTACTATAGTTTGTTTGAAATAATTACTTAATATTATATATTATTAATTTCATTCAAAATAATATTAATGATTTTTTAAATTGAAATAACGGTTTAATATAAATGATAGAAAATTTTATAATAATATTAATTATTTAAATGAAAACTCGTTTGAAAAAATCTATTCAATTTGTATTCATGATTTATAAATTGAATACTGGCATTATAGGTTTTTTAAATATTATTATAACTCGTAATATATCTCGCAAATATTTTTAAAACCACGGACTTTAACTATTCATGTGTTGTCGATTTCTATGCTGTAACCCAAATTCATATAATCGACAGATGCATTTTAGAAAAATACAATTTATGAAAAAAGAACAATCCGTAAAAAATCTGAAAGTACACCCAAATTCGTAAAAAAATTATTTATGGAAAACTTCAAAATAACTAAGCTTTCCGATAATATCAGCTATAATTACATTATTTATGTTAAAAATGCAATGCATTGCTTTCTAAAAATTTTTTTAAAATCTTTATGTAAAGTACTAGTTGCACCTTATTTACATTTATAGAAAGTTAAAATATTTATATAAAATTATTGCTAGCAGAGTTTCATGCACGACATATGGTACATGCACTTCAAAATTGTAATACCAAGTCAAATCGACCATAAAATTTTATTTGCATTAAAGTTAATTAAGATTTTATATAAAATAAGTACCTACATTTTATACAAATTAATAAAATACAGCGCTATTAATTCCTACATGATTAATTCTAATTCCAATGCCATTGGTAAAATACAAGTATATACCATATGGGAAATATAACGATACCTCCCTGATATTTCAAATTAATATCAGGAAATATCAGGGTGGTATCGTCAAAATAAAGATTCTAGATTTAAAATTTAAAAAATACAAAATAATTTTAAAATAATAATTAGTGTAAGTTTATAAGTATAGATTTAAGGTTTGATAATTTCTTATATTTAAAAATACTCTTTCTTTTGGTAATGTGATTGTTAAATTACTTCTATGGGGAAGTTAATTTGAATTTATACTTGAATTAGCATATTATATACATTTTAAGCTTGACATTTTAAGGGCTTTTTATATTATTTTTGACATGTTTTAAAAAATATGAATTTCGTAAAAAATATGTCCTTTTTTTCACACTATAAATAAAATTAGTTCAACTTGAACTTAACCATTTGTAAACAATTTTTTGTAATACAAATTCTCCAAAGCAGCATGGATGCAATTTACTGAAATTAGAATCATTTAAAAAATCAGTCAAATTAATAATGCAAGTATCTTTAACTTTGGTACTATTAAGGGTATAATTCTTAAATTATTTATATTTATGTTAAAAAATTTTAAATCTAAATAGTACCGAGCATTTGTACAGATGGCAGTTCAAATATTATGATAATTGTACGAATGGTAACCCTGCATAAAATTGACATTCAAAATATTTAAATAATAAAAAGTTCTTTAAATTTAATTTTGGTTGACGAAAGCTTGGTCGGTTAAACAAATTGTAGTAAAATTATTTTTGAAATATTACCAACTTTGTACTCTAACATTTTTAATTAAATCCCTAAAAGAAGATTATCCACTACGTGAGGAAATACCGTTACCTTGGTCATTTAAACTTAATTTTATAATGAAGTTGAATATATTAAGAATCTATGTCTATAAAAAAATTCCATAGCAGATTTTCCCAAAATGATTTACAAAATTTAAACTATTAATTGAGTTGTAAATAAAATATCAACTATAAATATCAATTTAAAAAAAAAAAAGAAATAAATTAATAGATTTTTTTTTAATTTTTGTTTTTTTATTTTCCCTCCATATATAAATAAAAGTCGTCAACAATTTAAATAATAATTTATTAAATCCAATTTAATATTATTAATAAAAATAATATTAATCTTTGAAAATTTACCCCATAATAGGCCTTTTAACATATATATCAACATTAATGTATATTTTATACATAGTTTTGCAAATTCTTTATTATTTAATTTATGTAACGGCAAACATTCATATAACACAGGTAAATATTATAATAAATTAAAATTTGATTAAATACAAATACAATTTTCATAATAATAAAATTATAATGACAAAAAAACAATTTATTTTTTAATTTTTGTTCCTTTTATTTTAACAAATTAACTGGGAAGCTATTAAACCTATCTTTATGATTTTAAATATACAGTGTTGAACAAAAAAGCTTAAATAATATTTAATAATAAATTTCATTTTTATTTAATTGAATCTAAAGCGCTTTCACAAATTTTTTTTCCTCTTTTACCCTTTGGTGGAGCATAGGACTCCTGTAAAGCTTCTGTATACGAGGCTCTATTTCCGTTGAGTTAATCGTTTGTTCACTGAGCTAGATGTTTGGTCTGCTGAAGCAAATGATTTTCAATCTCACGACTCGTTGAAAATATCACGCCAAATTTCTCAGCAATATGTCACTACGTTTCTCTAGTTTTCCCGCAAGATGTCACTAAGATTTACCCCTATCTCTTGACTTAAATAATAGATGTTTGCTGGATTATGTCATGTCGCATATGCAAATGTCAATGGTGTCAGTCTGGCAGATGCGTATGTTTAGATAAAATAAATTTTTTATTTACTATTGAGCTATTGGTTTTTTCGGGAACACTATTATAGGAAATTTTTTTTTTTTATGTTTTATTTGTTTATTAATTATTATTTTTCTATTTTTAGACTATTAGATATTTAATCATAAGTTATTTTTATATAATTTTTTTTATATTGCTATATATTATTTATTAAATTAACCCAGCCAGGGATCGAATCCGAAACCTTTGGCATGAAAGACCTGCACCACAATCACTGTGCCATCGGCTTTCACAATACAACTTCTTTTTTTTTAGAGCCTCATTTTTGATTTCTTAGACTAATAATCCTTTCAACACCTACTGTCTGAATACAGGTGTAGCTAAAGGACTTATTAAAGAGGAATTAATGAATTAAAAAAATCAACTAACAATTTAATACATGCGATAGTACTAGACTCTATAACATATAGAAATGTTTTAGCTCTTCAATAGATAACAGTTTTTTTTAATCTATATTGTAAAAATGTAAGATAATTCTGTATCTCTGAGTTGTACTATTTGTTAAATTATTTATTAATATTTTCTATTGCTTTATTATCTAATTATTTATTGATTTAACATTATGTCTTTTCTTTTGTAATTCCTAAGTTTTTCTTGCTAGCATTTTTGCTATGGACATGTATATTGATCAGTAAGAATCCCAGGATTGCAATTAAAATCTTTGATTAGAAAATCCCGTTTTTACAAAATCTCGTTGTAGAAAATCTTGTTTTAATTTTTTAAGCACGAGAGTTTTCATTGAAACGTGATTCTCTAAAATCGAGATTAAAAAGAAGATTTACAAAATCAAAATTAAGCTCTCGGAACACCATTATCGGCGGATCTCTCTTAAGTTTTATTCCAGTTCATACAACTATGTCCCATTTCACTATATCAAGTGCACATATTTCTTAGTAATGTAATTACTAAATAAATTTCAATATTTAAAATATATTTAATTAATCTTTAATCCAATTCTTTTTTGGAAATAGAATCTAAAACTCCTGTTTGTTAAATATTTTTAGTTATAAGTCAAAGTCTTCAAGTAAGAAATTAAATAACAAATTAAGCTATGGTATTGTGACTTACAATGTGATTTTAACAAAGTTCTTGCAAAATAATTCTTACAAAACCATTTTGAGATTTTTTGAAAATTGTGAAAATTTTATTTATTTCAAATAAATTTTTTTTATTATACCATATTTTTGTCTTCTACTGTAATAAGCCATATAAATTAAAAAAAAAAATAAAAATATTATTATATTGATTATAATCGAATAAAAATTTTATATTTAAATTTTTAAAAATAGAAAAAAAAAATATTAAAAAATAAAAATAAAAAACAAAATAGCAAAAAAAAAAAATATTATAACAGTAAACTCTTCAATTATTCGTTATTTCAGGATAATAATTTTTTTGAATGTCCTTAATTGCATTTCAAAAATTAAATAAAAGTGATTCATTAATTATTCAGATATTAATATTGAGGGCGCGAACAATTTAAATGGTTCTTTTTTTTCAATTTTTAATTTTTTTAAATTAAATTTATATATATATGTATTTGTAGTTGCATATAAATGTATTAATACTAACATACAAAATATATATGTTGGATGAAGTATAAATTGTGGTATTTTTAATTTGAATTATTTATTCGAGCGATAATAATTTTTATATTACCAAAAAAAAAAAAAAAATTGAAAAAAATCTGAAAATTTATTTATAGAAAATATTTAAATAAAAAAATAGTATATTAAAGTTTAAAATTATAGCAAAAGTTTTATTTTTTTTAATAATAAAATTAAAAATTGTAGTTTTCCATGAACATTTCGTTTTTTTTTCACTGAAAATGTGAGAATTAAATGAGAATGGAAGGGGCTGATAGTAGAGGCGTTTTTATAGGTTAAATATTTATTTAAAATTTACTACCTACTAAAAATAATTAGTCTGCACAGTATTTTGATTTCAAGTTCAAGAACATTTTTAGTCGGTTTGTACAATGATGAATGTTGCATAGTGCTTTAATTTTGAATAGGTAAGTAAAAAAAAACTAGGATCAGTTTTACTAATTTGAAAATTTTAAGTCTTAATTTGACTGAAAAATCAATAATTTTAGCTTGAAAACGTTTTTCAATCTGGTTATTAGTTTTTTTAAGCCCATTTGATTTATCCGACTATTTTTCTAAGAATTAATGATACTTTGAAAAATGAAAGTTCAAAACCTAGTTGACGGTAAATTTAGTTAGAAATCATTACTGTTAATTTAATCGGATTTCAAATCAAATATATTGGCATCCCTGAATTTAATTTTTATTTAATTTTTTAGCACTGAATAAAGTTACTTTAAATAAGGAGTTCGTTAATATTTAAGTGTCATAAGAATAGTAATCAGTTGTTCGATGATCTAGAATTTTAATAATATTGTACTGTGCACAATAGGCCACTTTCATTGTCACTATTACCAAAATATTATTTCAAATTTTTGTTGGGATCTCTTGGGACAAAATGGTAGACATTTGGCATTTTACATCTATAAAAGGCTGTATGAAAATGAGTTCTCAATTTTGTTCCATTATATTAAGAGCCCTTTTTGCAAACTTATTATTTATAAAATAAATTTAGAAGGGATTTCAGAATTGGATTCACAATCATCAGTTGGCTCAAAATCATTGGCTCCTTGAACAAGCAGAGGAATCGCTTTTCCAGAAAATATAAAATGATTATGGTTATTTCAATTTGAGTATTTAATATAATCCAATAATTTTTTAGTAAGAGTCATGGGGTGGCAGCCCTCATTATATTAAATATTACAAGAGGTTAATTGTTTTATATTTTCAGGAAAATGCGATATCTCTGCTTGCAAAAAGTCTTCATAATAAAATTTTTCTCAAAAGTTCCCAAAATAAAGAAAGATTTTTCTGTTTGGAGACTTTTCAAATATGAACAAAGTCCCCCAAAATTTCATACAAATTTTGGGAACTTTCTTCATACGACCTCCATTAAAAAGAATCTTCAAAAAAAGGTTTTTCCTAATTTAGATTAAAATATTGATTAAATTATGGGGTAAATTAATTAAAAAGTGTCAAAACAAAATCAATAAAACAGTTTTTATAGTACTGGCCTGTTTTGGCAATCCTGAGCCGACCTTTTTTTGACCTAATTCAGCTAGCATTATTCTTTATTGTAAAAACAATATATTATAAAGAATTTTAGTAAATACTTCATTATTTAACCTAATAACTTTGAATTCAATTATTTTAAAATTCTTTTAAATCTTTCAATATTTAAATAAAACCCTAATTATGCAATATAATATAAATAATGTATTAAAGTATTTAAAAATAATTGGATATTGAAATTGTCATTATTTTCAAAATCCATTTAAACAATCTTATAGTGCACTTAAAATCCACTTAAATTAAATAATTCATTAAAAATTAGTAATATGTATATATTATGAATAAATCTGCTATTAATATAGATTGCAGCAATTTAAATCTTTGAAAAATGGGGTTCTTATAGCATTCATTAGTAATGCTAAATTTAATCATTAAAATTTCGCGAAAATATCATACCTTTTAATAATTTAGATAATAATGAATTTATATACACGTATTCGTATATCCGTTTAATCTTAAGTGAATTTGTTTTAATAATTTATAAATAAAATCCAATTAGAATACTTATTAAGTACTGCATTAGGTATTTAAGAAAGTTATTATAATACAATATTAATTGATGCAATAATTTTATAATTGGATTAGCATTTTCAGTAGATATCTTTTAAATTAATCTTGTAATAATTATCTGATTTGATCAAAAATTATCCAATGGAATTGTGAATTGTAGGATTTTAAATCGTAGTCTTAAAATTTGATTTTAATACTGAAACTCTTTTGGTTTTGTACTGAACAACGTATTACGATCAGAGAGTTGTCATCAATACCAGGGACAGCTATATCATGATTTTTAAACATTCAGAAATTATAAATACAATTAAAATTTGCTTGTAAGAAGAGTTGTAAAAATGTTTTGTTTAATAATGAACAAAATAATTCTACGTAATTTTTTAGAGTAGTAAAAACTTAATTTTTTACAAATTGTTTTTATAATTGTGCAGTTAAACGGTTTACTTGTAAAACAATGTTTTTAATTAAAAGTTTGAAAAATTAGTTACAATTTTGAGCATATTATGTGTATGACATAGAAACCCAAGTAAAATTTGCCAAGATTAATACTCTAGAAAATTTGGAAAAGATCTCATAAGACTCTCATAACACATTTGTTTTTTTTTCGAAATGAAATACCTATTTTAATTAATAAAATTACAATGCCCGTAATATTTTGGCTTATATAATTGACGAAAAAGTTATTTTAGTTTCCTATTATTTTATGTTTATATTAAGTTCTAATATACTTCTTTATGATATTACACACATACATATAATTAATTATATTATGTATTTTATTAAATCGCCACAATTATCCTAAAAAGTAATACGGATACATTTATATTATAATATGTTGGTTTCTCTTTCTAACAATACTCATAAGGAGAATCAAGCACTCATAACAAGAATAAGCTACTTATTATAACACCCTTATGAGTATTTTATGAGTGTTAATGAACTCTCATAACTGCGCCCTCTAACTCTTATAATGATCTCATAAGGCATTAAAAGAATTCTTCAAGAGTAAATTATGAGGCCAATACTCCCATAATTAACTCTAAAAAAATCCTTCTAGAGTCTTATGAGATATATTTTGTTACTTGGGAAATTGTAATGTTTTATAAAGTACTCAATTTTAACTTCTTGTAAATTAAATTTTTTTCGTTAAAATATTTTTACAATTTTGGAATTGTCTTATGAGATATCTTCAATTATTGACTAGTAATGATTATGAAATTTACCGTAGCTCGTGCTTAGTACTCAGTTAAGTTCGTACTTGCTTTTTACTTCGAAATTAATTTGGCTTAGTAACTTAAGAGATTCGTACATCCTATATTTTGTTATAGAATTGTGAATAATTTTCAAGAGTATGTGGTATAAACTAAAAATGTTCAATTTAAGAATATATATTTTCACATAATATAATTTTAGTAGATTTCTTGTATGACCTAAACTTAATAGAAATCAAAACAATTATTATAATCTGAGTTTTGCAAATGAAGATACATCGCAAATGATAATACATAATTAATATCTACAAATATATGAATATGTATCTATATATCTAAAAGCGAAAGTTTGTTTGTTTGTATGTAGCGAATAGACTCCTAAACAGCCCAGCTGAAAACTTGTATATTTGAGGTTTTTGGGTACGGAGAGAAATCGTGGCACAAAAATTTTGCTCTAACGCCAAGTTGGGGCTGTGGAGCAAGTATTCAAACTTTTTTGTTCTAAAATGAAAACGGTTTGACCGATTGACTTCAAATTTTGTATACGTGATGCTCTTTGAGAATCGAGTAGTCACTATTAACAGTTTTGGAATTTGTTAGCACATGTCGGGTCGACGGTTGGTCAAAAAAAATTTTGGGTCCAAATTTTGTCCGATTTTTTGAAACACTGCTTTCTCCAAAAAAAGAAGCCTAAAAAAACTTTGAGTTCCATTAACCCATTGCGGCCCAACAGCTTTTTATAAAGTTTTTGGTTACTTTACTCTAAATTAGAAACGGTTTGACCGATTTTCTTCAAATTTTGTATATGGTGTTAACTCTTTTAACAGACTTGGAATTTGTTAACACAAACGGGCCCGACGATTGTCAAAAAAAAGAATTGGAAGCAAATTACGTCCAATTTTGCGCAATACTGCTTTGCCCAAAGATAAAATTTAGTTCCGTTAATCCATTGCGGCACAGTGGCTTTTTATAGATTTTTGCGTTACTAAACTCTAAATTAGACACGGTTTGACCAGTTGACTCCAAATTTTATATGCGCAACTTGAAAATGGAGCTGAGTATGCTAACAAGCTTGGTGTTTGGTAACACATTTCGGCCCTACGATTGATCAAAATAAAATTTTGGAAGTAATTTTGGAAAGTAGTTTGTACTGCTTTGAATTATAAAAAGTTTCAATCATTTCTAGAATAATCCTAGAAAAATCGTTTTAAACAAATTGCTTTCATACATTTTAAAATTTACGCCGTGTGCAATTTTTGGGTTAATTTTTTGCAGTAATATCAACTTCAATTAAACATCCATGGAGAGGCGCAGCAACGCGTACCGGGTATTAGCTAGTAATACATAAAAATGTGAATCATAATAAAATAAATCCGAACTGTGTAATATAAATGTTCTAACTATCGGAAAACAAGTTAATCCTAAAATAAATTTTAATTAAACAATAAAATATGTCATAATATTTAAAATTTTTTGCATTTTAAGTTCTAATAATTATTTTTTTTAAAAAATATGTTGTCCTTGGTAAAAAAACCAATTAACTCCAATAATATTTTTTTTTATAACTAGGCTTCTAAAAAATGTTTATGACAAATTTTAATTGTTCACTTATTTAATTTTTTCTCATTTATCTTTTACAATGCATTTAAATTTAATATAAATCGGATAATGTGGTATTTTTATGTTTTTAAAGTAATTTAATAGACCAAATCACTATATATTTATATTATAAGGTATATATCACAATATTATTGTACGCTTTTCAACTGATAATAGATGCTTAGTTATCACACAGATAATTAAAATAAATGCAAAGAGTTGCATAGTTAATATTTTAACTAGCTCCTGAGACTTAAATTAATATAACATTTACTTTATTATAGAAATTCTTAAAGGAAAAGTTAGTTTCTCTAGTTTTGTACTAAGTACATCATACTGAGCCGGTTCTTTATATACTGTTATAATATTGTTGATTTTGCTTTTGAAGGAATTTGATTTTATTAATTAAGTTATTTATTTAATTAAAATTAATTCTTAAACTTGCTGAATGAACGCTTACAATGAAAGAAAATAAATTTCCTGGGAAATTTCTAGAAAAAATTACTCCAAATCCAACATTAGATATAAAGTAAAAAAAAATTTGGTCATTATGGCCCCATTAATTATTGGCGTCTAAATTGGAATACTATATTACCCATAATTATCTTAATTCACATTTTCTTCAGCTATATTCAGCATTTTCTGTTAATTTTATTAATATTTTGTAAGCGCCTATCATTCATCCTCCAAAATCTTATATTTTCCAAACCCAATTCATAATAATCCTTTCACATTCATGTCCTCAGAATCATGCTGTTATTTGTATCCATCCAGATCACATCCAAATGTTTGTTTCTAAAAAGGTTGTGTTTTTTGGAGTGTTAAAGTCGCACACTTCCTATGGAAACTATGCAAAGCTTATAGTTCCCATACGCAAAGCTTCCATAGGTAGCTTTCGAAGATTTTCATGTCCCTGGTAAAAAAATCATTGGATAGGCATAAAAAATAAAGCTAAAGATATATATACCTAAGCAATCCGTTACCTATATCTTTAGATTCTTTTTTTTAAACTAATCTTTTAAAAAAAAACAATTTATTATTAAATTTATTTATTTTAAAATCAATAAAGATTATGCAGCAGTACTGAATTAAGTACTACAATATTATATTTAATTTGTTTTAGTATAACAAAAATAACCTCACGTATCTAAAAGCCAATAAATAGACACAATTATTATAAAAATATTGAAAAATAGATATATAAAGAAACACACACACTCACATAGAGCTTTCATAGTCAATCTTTCATAATAAAATGAAAAACTTATATTGTATAGATTTAAACATATTCTAAACATATATAACTTTATATTGGTAAATTAGAATTAGTACAAAAATATCTTACGTATGCACAATTGTGTATCTGATAGATAAAAGCTTAATCCTGATTGATATCTATATTAAATATGTATGTATATTTTATTAAATCTGTGCGTATATAAAGAAAATTAAATTGAACGGAAAATTTTTATTAATTTTAGTTGAAGACACACACACATTCACATGAGTTATATACACGAGTAAACACAGTATATTAGAATTATATAGACATTATATTAAATTGAACACTTCTTTTATATAGAGAACATAGAGTGCTTTATTAAGTATAATTGAGTAGATATAAATTTAAAAAAGTCTAATATCTATAAGTATGAAAATCAACAAACACATATATTGGGTGTTAAGTATAGAAATGGGATACATATGAAAGGACGAGGCTCTAATTTTTCTTGAAAATATAATTAAATTCAATGGCAAAATAATATTCAAATAACTAAATAAGTAAGAAAAAGCTCGGAAAATGCATTGACTTTATATGAAGAAATACTGAGCCTTCTAAAATTTTCGAATCTATTTCAAACTTCAAACGTACGAAACCTACACTCAACCGGAACTGGAGCGTAAAACTTACTACGAAACCTACTAAATAATTCCTCGCGATATCCTTAAGCCTCCTGGGGTTTCAATCTTTGATGGACATTATATTGCACGAAAGTTGGGTACTTTTTCTTTTATTCTGGCTTTTAGAAAGAATTCTTGTTTTAGAGCTTGAAACAGTGGACTCTACTCGAACCGAAAATATAGAAACTCCTTCAAAAACTGCATCTTTAAACTAAGAAGAACTAAGAACGGTCGTAATACGATTATGTTTTGCAGTCCTTAAGATTTACGAAATCAGAATTTTGGGTTGTAGGAAAATTCGTTAAAAATTGAGGAATTATTTACAAGGTTCTGAATTAGGAATGATATTACAGATGGATTACGAAATCAGGACTTCGACTTTTCTGAAAATTTAAAAAGAAGGGGTACATAAAGCCCTCTTTCCGAAATCTTGTTTATGTTTCCGTAAATTTGCTTCAAATTTTAAAATTAAGCTAGGCATGGAAAAGCAAATTTGACTCTTCTCTAAAAATCATCATTTAAATTTATTTAAATTTAAAAATTTTCTAATAATTTTCAATGAAAACGAATTTAAAGCAATCAAAGGAATGAAAAGTACACACAAGTGCAATTGTGAATGAACCATAAGAGAAAAGAAAAACAACAAATAAAAAATAATAAAATGTATTATGTGCGGTCTAACATAATTATTGTTAATTTATTAGATTTTTGGTATTTTAATGACTTCAAAAATTTTCTACTAGAACTTTTTTTGTGCAATTTTTGAAATACACTCATGTATACATATTAAATTATGCAATTAAAAAATTAACTATCCTACTACAAAAGAATTCGTTTAAATTATATTGAATTCGAAATTTTCAATATTTTCCCAGATAAAATTTTTTAATCCCTTTCTGATATTTGCAATAATTATAGAGAAACTTAACTGCTTAAAAGGCTTTAAAGGATAAGATAGTGTAATTTTCGAAAAAGAAATTGAATAATGATGAAGCAGCGATAGAAGTAAAGGTCAAAAAATACAAGTTCCTTAATTTTAACTTATCGATTTTCCCGTTCTTTAGAAGGTTATCCAATAAGATTCTCCTCTGACCTTTTAAAACAGTGATTAGGTACATTACAAACAATTCCAAAACGACTGAGCGTTTATATTTGCTCGATTTCTAGCTCTAGTCTGCTCGGTACAAATTATGTAATTAATTTTCATCTAATTTTGTGATGAGCTAGAAATTTGAAATAGCTCAAATTGGAAAACTATACTTTAACATTAGCTTGATTCAAATTAATTTTTTTTTTGCATAATTTTAGGATGATATCATTTGAAAACATGATTTTTAATTTACAATTTTTGCATATTTTTGGGATAATTTAAGATCATAATTTGAGTAGAAAGCATCGAAGCTGCTATTTCGGATCCAGATAAAAAAAATTTGTTAGGTTAGGTTTTCTAGTAAATGCTGCTGTAATTGAAAATTAATAAAAAATTTAATAAAATAAATATATTAAAATAATATAATGATATTATTATATAAAGTTTTAAAATATTCACAAATTGTTTAATTTAAGAAATATAACTCACAGATAAATTTTCTCGTTATAACAAGTGCTCAAAATAAAATTTTCCAATAATGATCTGCCATCCAAGAGGTTGGGGTATAGATTACAGGAACTGCAGTCATTAATTTATTAATGACTTAGTTCATCTACTGAGCCAATAGAAGAATTGTATGAATTAGAATCCAAAACATTTTACAAAGTGATAAGATTGCTCAGATGGTAATTATGTATTAGATTCAGCATAAAGTTCTATCAATGAGAATAAATTAAATAGCTGGTATTTTCGCTCTGCTTCCAAAATGTACAAATGGTACCAATGTACAAAAAATTAACAACAAATTGCAATAAGGGTAGTATTTACGTATCAAATAGAATGTACATATGTATACTTATATGCATATAATATATTTAGTGCAATTAATTAATTATTTTTATAATGTGAAACATTCAAAATAATTAATTGAACCATTATTTTGAATATCATACGTTCTTATGTGTAAAATGCGGAAGCTACAAAAATATAAATTTATTACAAAAAATTATTTTTTTGGTTAACTAGAATAGGAATTAGTCGGAACCGCATGAAATGATTTTGTTTTTTATTTTTCATATTTGTTTTAATAATCATAAAGGGATCATGGAATTTATGAAATTTTAAAATGATAAATTAAGTGAGAGTTTGTGTATAAAATTAAGTGTTAATATTAAAAAAGTTTAATAACTATGAACCTAATAGAATAATTTTAATAAAAAGTTAAAAAAAAAATATAGAGAAATTATAGGAAGTACTTTTAATAAATATAATTATCAAATTATTCTAATTATACGAGTTCCGGTGGATGGTTTTTGTAAAAAAATATATTAAAAAATTTTTAAACTTTTACATGTTGTGGAATTGGTATAATAAAGCTAATTCTAAGCTAAGAGTTTAGTTGCAGGAAAACCTGCTCTCCAGTAATAATTTCCCAATTATAGTTTGGACTTTTAGTAAAAACGCATGTGTTAGTTATATTCGCCTCGCTTCTTAGAACAAAGCCTAAAGAATCTGTTTAGTAATTATTACAATATTTGAGAGCTTAAACTATGATATTGTGCATTATGATTTCAATACCTACCTGTAAGATATTAAAAATAGTTTAGGAATTAATTATTTTTATAGAAGAGGAATCAATCAACAGAATTTTAAAAGAGTTCTATTGCAAAAGTGACATATTTACTTTGTGTCCTGATTCCTGAATCATTTTAATTACCAATGCTATATTGATATTTATATGGCAAAATCTTAAACTATACAATGAATTTCTTATTAATCTTCGATGATATGTAAAGTTTTTCTTACACATATATGTATTTATAATAATATTGATTCAATTACTGCTAAGAAAGTCGATTAAATCTCTTATAAATAGTCTTCTAAGCTCCGTTTTTATTGGCAGTCATTAATATGAATGCAAATACTGTAGGAATAATTTGGAACGTTTTCATAAAATTTTATTGGAAATATGAAGTAATAATAATTTAATTTTATGTATGTATCAATGTGTAGATTTAGTAGTGTTCTTATTGAAACACCTACCATTTTCATTGAAAATCAACAACATTTAATTAATTTTCAAATACAATATGGAACAAATATGCACAACATTGCATTAATGCAGCCGCGTCATTTACCATTTTATTAAATAAGTCAAGTTATTTATATTGTTATCATAAAACTTAAGTTAAAGTTCTGCATTTTCTTTTTCAATACGTTGATGTATGAATTTCATTGGAAAGTTGCTTAATAATCCAAGAATTACTTAAATACAAGAAATACTGAACAAGAAACGCGAAAAAATAGACCCTGAGAAATAAACACACTCCATGGGAAATTTTTTTAATTACAGCCCTGTAGAACTGATTACTAAGTTATTTGAAAAATTTCAGGGGGTGAACCCACATTTTCAGGTTGCTATTACATTATATATTTAACCACTGCGCCACTTAGATTTCTGCTTAATGGCTAAATTTCTGATTTCTGGTTTAATCAGCTGAAGCTACAATTAGAAATGAAAATTGCATATTTTAAGGCGCAAAAAAATGCGTAGATTCTAATTTCTTTTGTAAAAAGCCTTTCAATTCCTAATGTAAGATATTTCATTAAATCTTAGTCAAATAAAATATCGAATTTTATTAAAACTACTATAAATTACATAATTTTTAAAATATAATAAGTATTTTCTTTATTTTTTGTTAAAAAATTCTTGGAGTCATCCATATTTCAACAAAGAAAATGTTATTTATAGTTTTTCTAAAGGGAATAAAGGATGAATTTCAAGAGGTGTTAAAATAACAATAAAATTCACCATACCATCCTTCCTTACTCTTAAATTGAAGTATATATAGGATTCAAAAGCGGTTGCTTATTTTATTGACTCCTAAAATTTTTTTTAAATGAATAATTATAATACACTTATTGATAGAATTTTCTTAAATTTAAAATTCTCAACAAACTTCACAAGTGTCAGCTAATTAATTAATATCATTGCAGTTAAAAAAAAAATAGTTTTTCAATTTATGTAATAAAGAAAATTTTTAAGAAAATCTAAAAAAAAGTGAAAGAATCGTGCTAGAAATGAACTTAGAGAAAAAAAATCTTTAGATAAAAATTAGATGAAGAAAATTCTATATTTTGTTTTCGAATTGTTGTTTTCTGATGATGACCATCCCAAATATATGTCATATTGTACTGCAATGCAGTAATAAAGTAGAGCAAAATAACTTATTATCAAAATGGTACAATAAATACAACATTTGCAACCAATACAACAAAATACAACAACAAAAATGTTTAAATAATTGGAAAATTAAATAGAAAATTAGGAAAATTTTTGTATATTTCTCGAATCCTTTTTTTGAAAATTAAATATTAAATGATAATGATTAAAAATAATGATGTAATAATAATGATAATGATTAGGTATTTTTATTAATCAATTTTTATCATAATAAAAACTATGATTGAAAATTATGATGATTAGAAAATAAATGATGAATAATGAAGATAAAAAAATGATTTTATTTTTTGTGCTAATCTACCGTAAGGAAATTGAAATTTTCATTTATTGAAAACAAATACAACAAAATATTGATAAAAAAAAAAAGAAATATAGAAAAAAACAAAATAAAAAAAAAAAAAATTCAATTTAGATTTTCCGGTTTTAAGGCGATTTCAATGATGACTAAATTATTTTGGGAAAATTTGTGTCAGTTATTTCAAATTTTAATAGATCATCAAAATGAGTGAAAGATATACATACAATAGAAGATAGTCAAAAATTGTTTTTTTACTGTTATATGTAAATGGAATATGTAGGTATATATATATGTGTGTATGTAAAAGTAAATTAAATTTATTTAATATATAATATGTGTGTTACAGGATTCTTTAGTTTTGTTTTATGGACTATTGTAGAAAATATTAATATTTAGGAATTTATCAATATCAATATCAATATAGATTTATATCAATATCATAATTTTTGAAAATAATTCCAAATGAAATATTACAAGCGCAAGCTTGACTCCTCTGGAAGGTGGGGATCTTTAAAAAATACCAATAAAATTTATTATCGAAAGTTTAAAGTGCAAAATTTATACTTAAATACTATATAAACTCATCTTCTTATACATGAATTGATTTTTGAGTGAAAAAGTTTAATGAGTGGATTTAACGAGTTTGGCTCAATAATGAGTTAAAAATCTGCCGCAGTATAGTGACTAAGCAATAGGGGTTAGGGCTAATAAAAAGGATTCAGAAATTTTATTTTGAGTTTTGGGTTTTTAAAATCTGCCACTCGAATTAACTTTAGTATATAACTTTTCTTTAATATGAGCTAATTTTTTGAGTGAAAAGTTGTAATGAGTAAAATAGCAATAAGGATCATGATGCGGAATAAAAGGTTAGAAATTTTATTTTGAATTTTATTTTAATAATGAGATACGAATAATTCCTATGCAATTGTATTTATATAACTGCAGTTTTATATTTATAACGTATAACAAATTACAATAATATAACGAATACCAAATTGAGTAAATTATAAATAAAATAAGATTATATGATCTAAGTAAAATATTTCTTCAAAATTCAGGATACTAATTTAACTATTTCCCTAATATAACTTTAGTGAACCAAGGCCTGTCTGTGCCCTATTGCACTAACAACTTATCACTAATCAAATAATCAAATTCTCATTTTTTTAATAGGCTTATCACTGATAGTTGCACTGAAACCATATTTGGCAACAAACCAATGAAGTAAATGATTAATAAAAATTTTGTATACAAAATAGTGACAAGTGGAATCGGACAACAGCGTACAGGCAGAATGTATTTATTTGAAACTTAATATAGTTTATAATATCTGTCAAGGAACTGGACACCATATTATCCAAGACTTCTATTTAATAATGAGTCAGTTTTCCCTGAAAATAAAGTTTTTCATTGTATACTTTAAACTACTCACTTTTGAGTTAAAATTTTTTTTTTTTTTGTAATTAAATTAAAAAATTATCCAAAATCACCCGACACAATAAATTTATATTTTTTAATATTTTTTAAAAATTATAACAGTAATATTAGATGAAAATTGATAATAATAATAATAATAATAATAATAATAATAATAATAATAATAATAATAATAATAATAATAATAATAATAACAATAGCAAAAATAATAATTATATGAACTTTAAAGAGGAAAATTCTATTTCAATTCCAGGAGGTATTATTACATATTATTATTATATAAAATTTAAAATTTATGAAATTTATTGAAATTTTTTTATTATTATTGTTATTTTTATTTATATCTATATATATATATATATATTTTTGTTAATTATAGTATGTTGAACTAAGTCCATTAGATGCAATAAAATTGAGAACAAAATTATGCATCAGTAAAATAATCCGTAAAACAAAATAATAAATTGGGTTTTATTGGTCTAATTTGAGTTTAAAATAATATGTTGGTTTTTCTAAAAAAAATGGAAATTATTATTGGGTCTTTTAAAATTACTATCGAATTTTTTACTATTTATAGGATTTTGTTTTTTTATTTTTTTTTATTTAGTGGTAAAATTTTGCTTTAAAATTAAAAAAAAAAAATTTTTATTAATAGCTGATGATAAAATTGACGCTATTGAAATGATGTGGTTGCTGCAGTTTTAAAGAGAGAAAATTTTTGAATTTATTTTGAAGTTCTATTGAACTTTAATAAATTTAGTTTTAAAAAATGTTTGTTCCAGATTATAAAATGTTATTTTAAGTAAATTTGTTTAATTCACCACTTTATATACAAATCTTGTACTCCAAAATTAATTTATTCAAGTTTTTAAGTTTAATAAAAATCATTGTTTTAAAATAACTTTTTTCTTTAATCAAAAATGTCGAAAACTTTCCATGGGTATTCTTAATTAGTGTTTTTGTATAAGTGTATAGGAAATGAAATAGATATACACTCAAGTAAATGAATTTAGTTAGAATCGAAAAGTGATTCGAATAAGCTATGTGTGGCTTAAGAGTTGTTATTTAAAAATTGAAAATTATAGTTATGTTTAATGGCTAACGGATTTAGTTTTTCAACCGTCCAAGATTTGAATTCTCTAGTGCATGAGGTTCGAATAGCTGTCATCAAACTTCCTTTTCTTTCATGTATAGTTTATCTCCAATTTACAAATATAAGCGGTATGGACGCCGCCCTTCATGTGGAAGGATTCAAACCCTTGTCAGAACATAACTAATACTAAAATATCGTAAAAATTGTATAATTATATCGTAATACTTTATATCGTAAAATAAAATAATATTTAATACCAATATATAAATAACTCTTGTAGAAGATAGTAGGTGGCGCACTTAGTGAAATATAACGAGTAAAGGAACTGAAACCTTGTTTAAATATACTTGTTTGCATGTATACTTCCCCAATAAAAATTTTATTATAATAAGTTGCCGCTTTTTTTGAAACCAACTCTAAAATTCCACAGAATTTTTTTTTTTGAAAAATATATTCTGAAAAACCGTGAAATATGATTTTGGATCCAACTCTGAAATATTTTTTTCGAAATATTTAAATTCACAATTTGATTTTCGGGACTTCTTGGAGACTTGGAAAATTCGAAATTTTCCCCTCAAAATAATTTTCGATATATTTTCGTCCCGGTGTTATTTTTAAAGTGTCATTCACCAATAAATTTTTCGACATTTACGCCATTATAATAAACGAAGACACTTAAAATTTACCAAAGTTGAAGAAGTGCAATATGGAAATTAACTGCTATAAAATTTGGTATATCTCATATTTAAGATTTTCAAATAGCTGTCATAGAATTGTTGTGTACTTAACAGTTAATATTTATATTCGTATGACAATTCTAGAATTAAAACTTTTGATTTTTACTTATTACCAAAGCCCTATATTTTTCCAACTAAAGTTTAATTGAATGAAGTATTTTTAATTTATAAATTTTGAATGTATGAAAAATAAGTTAATAGCATTATAATTGTTTTTTCTCTATGATTTTGTTTTTAGGAACCATTTTGATTGCCACTTTTTATATTAAAACTAATCTAAAAATTTCTGACTGCCAACTCTGATTTAATTTTAAAAACCTTACTATCAATCATTTTTACTAGAAATATACTGAACTATTATTAGATGTACTCAGAAGTGTGTTATAAAATTTGTTTTGGAAATGTTTTGGAAATTATACAAACGCAACAATAGTACGAATTTCGAGCACAGGGCGATACTAGTATGCTTTTATTAGATTTAGCTATATCTAATTAAAATATTTTTGAATTAGGGTTAAGTTATGCGTTCAATAGGTTTAGAAATATGTGGCATTAAAGAAGATTTGATGCTGTTTTCTTTGTCCATTATTATTCAGAGAAAATTACCTTTAACTTTGTTTACCTTCATGCTCTACAATTAACAATTTGAACTTATTTTAATTAATCAATTAGAAATTCCATATTTTTCTTATATTTAATACAAAATAAAAAAATATTATCTTCAATAAAATATCAAAAAAAAAAACAAATAATTAGAAAATTTAAAAATACTAGTATCGCCCTGTGCTCGAAATTCGAGCTATTTTTGCTTTTAAGTTAACATATAAAATTCGTTTTGTGTAAATTATATTAGACTATACTTATACATAATAAAAATTATGCCAACAGTGTTGTCAACAATTCTTGCGCTTGAAATTTCCTTAAAAAAATTTATAATTTTTCTTAATTATTAAAACGTTGTTAAGTACCGATTTTTGAGTTTTATTTCTATAGCTTAAGCCGCTTTAAAGAGAGGATAAATTGGTACAGTTAAATTAAATTAAAATTCTAAATACATATAAATATTATTCTAATAAATACATATTTCTAAACATATACATATATTTATTGAAGTCAAGAACCCAAAATTCGAGTTAATGCTGTCCTTCATATAGTAAACTGTACTTTTCATAAACATTTTAGTACGATATGAACTATGTTGTACGTATTCTGTATCCTAATTAAAAAACTCTATGAATACATAATATGTACAACAAAATATAACATATCATAATTTATAAGTTTAGTACTTAGTATTATATTATATTGAAGCTGCCAGAAGTACAAATAATAGTCAAGTTGACCGAAGTCGTTTTTTAAATTACAATCTTAAGATTTATAGCAAAAAAAAAAGTTTTTCAATAAATCAAAGAATAAATTTTTCCTACCCTTTTTTCATTTTTAAATTTAATAGCTACATAGGTAAATTTTACTACAAATGTAAGCCTTTTTAAAAATCTGAAAACATGCGAAAAATGATTCCGAATTGCTTAGTTTACTTTATACCTTTTTGTCTAGTTTATTTGTTTTATATTTCCTAAGTTTTTTATTGACAAAAATATATTTCTATACATGGTCATGAGCCATGACTCATAAGTTTCTTAAAACAAATAAATATTATTGCTTTTATTCCTTTAAGAGGAGTAAACTCTTTTCTACTCTCAACTATTGCCAGCTACTTCAGCCCTTGTAAAAGAGTATATGACAGAGTAGATAAATAATTTCCGGCAGATGGCTTTAATTAAAATTCTCTTGAATAGGAATTATGTTAAATCATATTTTTTATTTGATAACCAATAAGCACTTACCCCATTCCATATTAAAAAATATTCTTTATATTTATATCAGCAATAAACCTTAATTTTTTCACTTTATTAATATTTAAATACTATTAAATACAATTAACTTCTCAAATGACAGGTGGTTTTCTGACAATTATGTACTCCTGAAACAAAAATTAACGTTCCATTTACAAACTACGCCTATCTAATCTTCATGTACACTTTTTGATATATAAAATTCGTTCGTTTTGTCAAAGTAAAACTAAAAATAGTTTTTTTAATTATAAAAAAACATTATTCGATGTTGTAAGTGTGAAATAAACTTTTCAATTATTAGAATGAAATCTAAAACATACGACGTACAATTTTTATACGGCAGTACGTAAATACGTCTGTCTACATATCCATTATCGGTAAATCGATACGCGCGTACAATATTTAATTTATCAAAAATATTTATTTGAATGTTTTAATTAGTACCTACAAAAAATATTTTTAATTTCATATTATAGGTATTTTGAATATAAGATATTTTTTAATAAAAATTATTGTAAAAAAATATTATTTTTTAAAACATAATATTAGAAATATAAGAAAAACCAATAATAATATTTTTATACATTTTGTCAATATTTGTAAATTTTAAAAGTCCGAGATACAGTACATTGCGTTACGCGTATTTTCGCTGCTCTAATGAAAATTTATGAACCTATTTATTTCTCAATTTTTTGACAGAAATTATACGCTTCGCGCTTTTATTTAGGTTAGGACCTAAGGAACAAATAACTTTTTTTGAGAAAGATAATTTTTTTAGTTTTGCAAACATATTGTACCTACTGTAGGTATTTTTAATTTATTTGAATATTTGTATGTTTTAAACTAAATTATTTAAAAAAAAATGTTATTTTCAAATATTTTATTTTTAAAATTTAATCGCATAAGAAAAAACAATGTCAATATGTATTTTTATACACTTTGTCAATTTTTAAATTTTAAAACTCTGAGGTACAGTACGTCGCGTATGCTTTCATGTAAATTTTTTTACGTAACTAATTATTTCAAAATTTTTTGACAGAAACTGAATGCCGTACATGCTGATTTTGGCTGATCCATAAGAAACAAATCATTTTTCTTAAGAAATATTATTTTTTTTTTTTAAGTTTCTGCATATTTCAGAATTCGGTTTTTAATTTTACAAAAAACTTAACAAAAAGCAACCACAATTTACGATTTACAAAAAAAATTTTTTTTTAGTACCTACTGTATTATAATAAATTGCAAACAAAAACAAAATACAGTACTTTTCGGTTATAACGACCATTATGGGACTGAAAATAGAAAATATTCGTCGTAATAAACGAATGTCGTTTTAAAAGAATGCTGTGAATTTTGAAAAATTAGTATAAGACTTGAACATTGTAGAATGTGCTGATTCTAGAATGGACACTTCGAACTCATTTGCTAACATTTTATTTGATGTGTCAGCCTCAAGCCTATGTATAGTGCTTTTTCTTCTATTGATATTTTTTTTGTATTTGTGATGCGTTATTATGATTGTTTTTATATTCAAAACTAAATAAAAAACACTTAATTAATCGTTTAGATAAAATAAAATAAAAGTTTAAATAAAAGAAATATCAATGTAATAAAAAACTTCATTTTTAGGTAAAATTTAATTCTTTATCAAAAAGTGTAAAGTTTATTATAATTAAAATTGAACTGAGTTCGTTATAAATGAAAACTACTGTATAAACCAAATGTATTGCTTTCATTGCGAACAGCTCTCATGTAAATTCATGTACCTATTTATTTGTAAATTTTTTGACAGAAATTATACGTCAACTTTTATTTCAGTTGAAGATTATTTTTTAGTTTTTTTTGCGAACATATTATAGGTATTTTCAATTATTTGGAATGTATGTTTTTTTAAAAAAAATATTATTTTAAAATATTTTATTTTGAAAACTTAATCGTAGCAACACCAGAAAAAACAATTACAATATTTTTATACGCTTTGTCAAATTTTGAAATTTTAAATTCCGAAGTACAGTACATAACATACCTACTTATTTCAAAATTTTTTGACAGAAACTGCACGCCGTATGCATTTATTCTGGTTTATTCCTAAAGAACACATAATTTTTCCTAAGAAATGTAATTTTTTTGTTTCTGCAAGCATATAGCAAAAAAAAAAAAATACAGTAAAGCTCACTTATAACGACCATGAAGAGACAGAAAATATTCGTCGTAATAAAAAAATGTCGTTTTAAAAGAATGCTGTGAATTTTGAAAAATTAGTATAAGAATTGAACATTGTAGATTGTGCTAATTCTAGAATGGGCACTTTGAACTCATTTGCTAGATTTTTATTTGATGTGTCAGCCTCACCTCTATGTTTATAGATGTATATATATGCTTTTTCTTGTAATGCGTTATTATGATTTTTTATTATATTCAAAAATACATATAAAAATACTAAAATAATTACCAAGCAACATTATTAGATATAATAATTTTAAATAAAAGAAATATAAATGTAATAAACAACTTACATTTTTAGGTAAAATTTAATTCATTGGCAAAAAGTGTTACGTTTATTATAATTAAAATTGAACCGAGTTCGTTATAAATGAAAACTACTGTATAAACCAAATGTATTGCTTTCATTTCGAACTCATTTTTTTCGTTCACTTTTTAAGATAAAGAAAAAAAAAAAACAAAAAAAAATTTTAAAAAAATTTAAATCTCCTTGTTCATTGAATATTTGAACTATACAAAAAAAAGAAAGATATACATAAGTCGGCGTCTATATTCTTTTGATTTAGATTTAGCTGCGAGTTAAAACCGAAAATGAATTACTTTTACACAGAAAGTGGGATTTTCACCTGAAAAAACGCAATATTCTAAAAAAAAATATCATTGTCCTATGAAAACAAAAAAAACCTTTATTTTGGTTTTTGTTTCATTAAAATTGGTCAAATAGTTTGCTCTAAAAAAGGATGTTTATATTTGTATGGGAAAAAATAAGCCGATTAAATATTATGATTTGATTACAATTAAAATTACATTTTAATTGATAACAATTAAATTTAATTAACCAAAAACATTTTTTTTTTTAATTATAATTGTTGATTATATTAAAGTGACCATTAAAAGTATTTTTCTTTTCAATCAAATCATTATACTTCTATTAATGCATTTTTCCCCACATATTTTATTTAAAACTTTAACTTTTATAATTTGGCACTAAAAAAATAACAAAAAAATGAAAAAAATCGGACAGAACCACAAAATAAAATTTTTTAGTCAATCACATTCAACTTAACAACCTCTTGTATATTATGTGTGTGTTAATTTTCAAATCTCTTCAATTAAAATTTCGTGGTTCACATCATTAATACCAAACGCATAATTTTCAATAAGCCATCATTACTATTATCACCATACGCTCATTATAATTATTATATATTCATTATTATTATCATTGCAGCCATTACCAACATAATCATTCATTATCATTATTTTCATCCAAAATACGTCATATATATTTTTAAATTAGAATCCATTTTGTTTTGAAAAGATATGCGTAGATATTATAAATTGGTCATAATCATAAATAATATCATATTATCCAAGTAGTGTTGAAATGTAATGCAATTTGTTTATATACTGTTATATAATATTTCCAATTAAGTTTATAATATATGAGTTAAAAAAAATATAATTGAGTATCCCTAAAAGTATGCAATATTCTACTTTATATATGTGAATATCCCTAAAAGTATGCAATAATCTTTTAAAATATTTTTTTAAATTATAGTCTATATAGTAGGTTATAGTTTTGTGTTTCATGGGTTTGGGTCCCAGTAAATGGTTTTCAGGAGTCTTTGAAATACAAAGGTCAAGCCAAAAATATTCCCAAATGTAGCGAAATTAGGAATGAAACTTTAGAAGCACTTTTGAATCAAACTTCGAATCACGAATTACGAAAACTACAAATAACTGTGTCTAAATTTTATACAGGGTGGTTCGCAAGTAAAAGCCTTAATAAGTTAAGTTCTAACTCATTAGGCTTTGCCGTAAAACGTTTTAAAGTTAAATAATTTAAAATTGTTTAAATGGTATATCCCAAGGCGTTTACTTGCAAATTACGCTGTATATAAATAAAGAGATTTAATAGAACTTCGGACATTTAGTATATATTTCATTTTATTTATATATAATTATAAATCAACCCTCATACTTGTAAAAACACAAATTAAAAAAATCAAAAAATTTTTGATCACGTACCAACAAATTCAAAAATTTTTTTCACCACTCTACTACCACATTTTTAATCCGGTAGATTATATTCAAATTTTTGATGGTAATTTTGAATCCGTTTAATTTTCCATCCCAAATGTTCTGTGCTACATTTTGCGTTAGGTTTTTTTATTTTTGGACAGTCTCTGAATATATTCAAATGCTTAAAGAATAATAATTTTTTAAAGGAAAATTTATTTTATGGGATGCTTTAAAATAGAGGGAGACACAGAGGTTACATTTTGGGAAGTATTTGCGCTTATGTATATGATGTAACAATTTTTGGCGGAAGTTTTTTATACCCTTGAGGAATAATTCTTTTTTGCCAGAGCTTGGCGCTCTAATGCTGGGCAATTATATCTTTGGGGGTTCTGAGTCACCAAGAAGTAGTACCCAATTACCGTAAGATGGATATGTCCCATCAGTTTTGGGCACAATACGCCAAATTAACATTCTGTTATTATAGTTTACCTAATTTTGGAGATAGATTTATCCTGGCTAAGGGACACAATTGTACAAAAAAACTCAAAAATCTTATGCTCCATTTTAGGTCACTTTATCTCATTTTAATCGGTCACAACTTCAAAAAAAAATCAAAACATATGATGGTCTTATAATACCCAAATTTAAGGCTATTGTGACTTACGGGTAATGAGACACTATCTCCAAACTAAATTTATACATTATGTCTCATCACTGTTGGGTCATTAAACACACCAGGATTGAAGTTCAGTACCTCATGGTTTTATTGTTTGATAATAAGTTTTTATTTAGTTAAATTTAGTTTTATTTAAGTTTTATTTTTTTCTTGCTTATCTTTTCTAATCGATCTACAATCACTCATGATATGTCTATCCTAACACTGTACGCAAATTTTGTATCCTGATAGTTAATTATTATTGTTTTAATGATTGTGCACTGTTTTGTTAGGTATTTACAGATAATTAAGATTTAGAATCGTTGTTCTCTGTTTATTAACTTTTTAACTCAATGGAATTGAAACCTTTTAAATACATATAGATACATTATATACTAATTACTTTACATACTTTTCTATGTTAAAAAATACTAAATAAGTTAATGTTATTGTGTAACTTGTATTTGTTAAAGTATCTAACCTTATTATTCCGATATTTTCGCATAAAATTGTATAATACTTCAAAATCCCGTATATGAACATTTTTTCAATAACCTCCTAAATTTTTTATATAATGCAATAGTACACCTAAGGTAGCTTCAACAGATTTGATAAAAAATTTAAATCGATTAGATATAATTGGTTGTGTGAATTAAGCATTTTTTGATTTGTGTATGGGATGATGTCTTAGCTAAATTTCATAAACTGAACAAAATAAACATTGTAGGTATTACAAACATAACATTTTATCATATAAAATTAGAAAATTCAGTTTATTTTCTATTTACCTAAAGTTTATATTTTTATACGTGTATATAGGTTAGTCATCATAATTGGGATTTCTTAAATTGGAATTGTGTGAGTAGAAATATATTCGAAAGCAATTTATTTATTTTTAATATGTTATACTAATTTTGTCTATTTGAGTGTCAATTTGGATCCATTTTATAACGTTTACATACTTTATCATTCCCACAGTCTGTTTGTTAGATTAAATTCGTGGCTACTTAGTGTAAATCACCAAATGTACACCACAACTGAGCCCAGAATAGCTTGCTTCTAAAATATGAATTTTAAGAATAATAGATCAAGCCGTTAATTGGTAAAAATCAATATTTAGAAATCCAAAATGCTCCCATGCCAAATAAGAATATAACTTCTGGCAGAGATCGACTTTGTTTTGATATAACTTCTTATTGGAACGAAGTATGGATATTTCGAAATTCGGCAAAGGTGAGGAAAAGATACATTTAATTTTGAATCAAAACAAAAGTTAACAGGTTTATACGACATTAAAGACCCTAAGAGCCTAGACTATAAAATAGTCTTTCAGTATTACAAAGTGCTAATCGTACCAAATAAGGTCTTATTCCGGACTCATTTTATTTTTTTAACCGAATATTTTTTTTTTAATACTATTGCAATTTTACTGTTGTATCATAGATTTTTGTATGTATATATTTGCGTAAAATATCAAGGATATTAACTTTCATAACCTTATTTTAGTTTTGTTAAATGATTTTCGTTTTTATTTTGGGAGGGGGAGGGGGGATAGCAGAAAATACAAATAAACAGAAAAATAAATCAAAATAATTTTAAAATTAGGTTTGTTAAGTTAGTTATTTTTTAGTTAGTTAAGTTTGCATAGGTTTTGTAATCTAAATAAATAGTTGAAATTTATGAAAATTAAAAATACAAAAGAAGGTTCAAAAGTTTTAAAATCACTTTTACAGATCTGTTGTTTAATGACAACACGCAACAATTTAAATTTAACACATTTACCGTAATTTATTGAGTAAATGCAAGGAAGTAGTTATCAATCATTTTTAAACTTAATATAAATTTTTCTCAAGTTTAGTTTTTCTCACAGCTTCTCCAGTTGATAGAGTAGTAGGAGATAATCTAAGATACTTGAGCTATAGCTGATTAGTTAATACAGAAAAATTAAGGACTGTGCAATTTTCGATTAAGCATCAAATGGCGAAATAATAAACAAAATATTTTTAATTTTTTGAAATGTATAAGGATTTGAAAACGCAATTTGGAATCGGATTCTTCCATTTGGAGATGCAGCTTACAAAATAGTTAATTTATTTCAAACTTTTACTAGATTAAATACTGCAGATATATAAATAGATCTACATGATATTGAACTTATTTATTTGCGGTACCAGACAATAGTAAATATTGCCTGACAATAATAATAATCTTTTGCCTATTCGACATCTTATTAAATTATTTTACTATACATTATATTTTTATAATAGATATGATCCGAACAGGGTTTGAACCTGAGACTTTTCGATTGAAGACACTGAACTATAAATAAAGTTTTACGGCAAAAATTTACTATCTATACATTTCGCTAATAACCTAAAACTTCATTTATCATGAATAATAAATACAGTACTGTTTTATGTCTTACTATAAATTAACAAAGCTATACTGGAAGTCTCGATAAGAGTATCAGACTTATATTCTCGGCCTAATTGAATTTATATATATATGTTTTTGAAGTAGATTTTGAGATGTAAAATATTTTTAGACTCATTTCAAATAGATTTTTCCATTTTAATTATTTGATCTAGATTTTCATTAAATACTTTTGAATCAAAATTTTAATACTTAAATATTTTTTAAAAACTTTTTGATATTCCTTAGTAAAAAAAAAACTTTTTTACAATCAAATTTTAAGTAAACAAATGTTTATTGTGAATCTATAGATTTGTATAGATACACAATTTTTAAAAGTTTATACATATTTTGATATATATACGTACTTATATGTGTATTAGACTTTGAAATAGTTGTTTATTTATATTTGAATAAAAAATTAATATGACTTTTATGTAAAATTTTATAAAATTTTCAAAATTGTTTAAATTGTAAATTTTTTTGTTTTTTATAATGTTTTGTGTCAATATTAATGAATTGGATCCCAATGTTAATTTTCTAAAATAAAATGTTAACTCATTAAGGTTATACCGCATTGTTATAACATCATACCACACACAGTGCATAGATATACTATTTATAATTTTATACATTCAAAATTTAATATAGTTGAAAATTTTAATTGGTATAAAACGTATGACGTGTTAACTGTTATAAAAATGTTGAAAAAATTTTAGAAAAATGTAATGTAGGTTTTTTCATACATGGTTAGCAATTTATCAATAAATTTTAGATTTAATGAAAGAAAAACGAAAATTTAAGATTAAAACAATTTAAGCTTTTAAAGATATTAGATATTCTCTCTCTCTTCGATGCCTATCCACTACTGGATGTTAGCGGTCATATGTCTTGAAAGTTGAGTTAAAATCTAGATAAAATGCTTCTGTATTCATTTCGATCCATCGCTATGTGTACCAAATCACCAATATTTGATATACCTGTCCAGTTCCTGATGTTGCGTAACCACGACATTTGTTTTCGGCCGACACCTCTTTTACCTTCAATTTTCCCTTGCACGATAAGCTGTAGGAGCTAGTACTTTTGACCTCGCATCATGTGTCCAAAATATGATATTTTCCTTCCTTTGATATCAGTAAGAAGTTCTCGGCCTTTACTTATTCTTCGAACAACTTCAATATTTGTGACACGATCTACCCATGAAATTTTTAGTATTCTTCTGTAGAGCCACATTTCAAAGGCTTCGAGTTTATTCATATGGGTGGTTGTCAAGGTCCAAGTCTCTACTCCATATAAAAGAACCGACCATACATAGCATTTCAAAAAACTTAAACGAAGATCTAAATTCAGATCTCTGCAACAAAAAACTTTTTTATACTTAATAAATGCACCTATCGCTATTTCAATACGACATCTTATTTCTTGTTCACATGTCAACTGCTCATTTAGCTAGCACCCAAGATACTTGTAGCTAGAAACACGTTCAATTGGAAGACGGTCGACTGTAACTGTAGCTGTGCTATATGGTGTTTTACATCTACTTATGATCATGAATTTAGTTTTTATCGCATTGATTTTTAGACCAAAGTTTATGCTATGATGATTTACTTTATTTATTAAATGTTGCAGATCACTTAAATTATCTGCGAAAAGGGTTGTGTCATCAGCATATCTGATGTTATTAAGATAGGTACCGTTAACTTTGATACCTTTTTCAACTGATTCCAATGCTTCTTGGAAGATCTTCTCTGCATAAAGATTGAAAAGCAGAGGTGATAAGATACAACCCTGTCGAACTCCATGCTTGATTAAAATGTTTTCGGTTAGTCCATCTGAAGTTTTTATGTTGGCTGTCTGATGCCAGTACAAATTTTCAATGCATCTAATAGTTTTGTCATCAATATCTATCGATATATCTATTAGATATTAAAATTTTGTATTTAAAAGCATTTAAAGCTTGTTTCTTACCCGCTGTAAAGCAATTACAAATCTAAAATTTGAGGTCCTACAATAGTTGTTGTAAAAGTTAGTTTATTTGAAAATAGTTTAATTTATTTATGATTTCAGGGGCTTAGGATTGAAGCGGTCTAACATAGAACTGTAATACACACAAATTTTTACCATTATAAAGATATTAAAAAAAATTTTGAAAATAATCTAATTATCTTGGAAAAAAGCTAGAACTAATAGATTTATAGTTTTTAATTCTGGATTGGAACATTTCGAATCTGAGCCTCTCATTGTTAATTTGTAAATTTAAAAATTAATGAATCTTAAATTAAATAAATAGATCAGATAATGTAAAGCCGTTATTAGTTATTAAATATTAAGTAAATAAACTATTTAAATGTCATCAAATAACAAATTTACATTGGAATATGTAAAATAAATAAAACCCGAGTAGTTTCCTTTTAGTTTCATTAAAATTATTTATTTTTATAATATATTACTGGTAGTATTTCGTCTAGAAGAAAAAGACTTCTAAGTGCTAGTACTCGACTGTATATGTAATAAATTAATTTGCATTAATAGTAAATTTTTAACCCGACCTTATTGCCTGCAATAACATAACATAACATAACTTTAAATACTTGGAAAAAGGATAAAAGAAATAATAACGAGGAAGAGTGTAGTAGAGTAGACTGTGTCAACTCTGGGATATCCGTATAACCGTAACATACTTATACATTATATCATCCGGTTAATTACTTTTGGCAAAATTTAAAACATACAGCTTTATTAAGTGTAGTGGAATACCCATATAAAATAAGGAGTTGTATGGCAGCTACTGGAACCCTCTGCAGTAAGCCAACCTAATTTTACTGTAACTTTGGCCATTACAATAAACTTTTTTTGGCAAAATTTCATTAGGTGGAGAGTATGGCAGCTACCCGAACCCATGGACCAAAATGGCTTGATTTAAATAGCGATGACGGCTATTGCAAAAAAACGAATTTGCGAAAATTTGAAGATACTAGCTCCTTTAGTTTTTGAGTCATCGTACGGAACGACGGACGGACATACATAGCTCAATCTATTTATTTTTCGATTCTGATCCGATCCATACCCTTAAGTCTATATCTACCCCCTCTTCCTTCTCTGCGTCACAAACGTAATGGCAAATTTATTATATCCTTTGACTATATAGTCATACGGGTATAAATATTCCTTATTAATGAAAAGTTTAAATAATAGTCTTTTCTTAAAATCAGAAAAATAGCCTAATAATTAGTGATAGTCAGATTACAAAAAGAATAATGAGATTTGTGGTTGCATTCAGATATTTGGATGCATCATTTATATTAACTGTATCGTCGCTTTACAGCAAAATGTGACTATCTATGCCAAATTCAAGAGGAAAGTTTGATATTAAATAATAACAAGTGATGAAAAAAAACCAAGGGTTTTTAAAAAAGCACATTTTCAAAATTATATTGTATTACATACTTACTGAGTTTAACTTTGGAAATATTTACTTGAAAAAGTTGTTATAGCCCTTCAATGGGGAAGGTTGCCAAATTTCTCAAGAATCTAACTTCCACTCCCCCCCCCCCCTATCCTCTAATTTTTTAGGTTCTAGGAATTAAATTGTGAATTACACAAAAATTTGAAATTTTACTTAGAATTTTATTATCTAAGCAAAAATGGGTAAAACTGAGAGACACTTTCTTCAATTTAAGGAACCCCTTTTAAATTTAAGAAAAACCTTTAACATATGTTAAAATATAATGTTGGACCTTTAAATTTTGTATATTAATAAAAAAAAAATTGGACAGGTATTCAAGTTACAGGTGCTTAAAAATAGCATAATTTCAATTTTCGGGCCCTTATAGCTCCTAAATAGGGGGCTTGACAAAAAAATTTTGTTAACCGACTCCTACTAATTTCTAAGGATCTAATTTCTCCCAAAATTTCAAGATCCTAGCTTGAACCGTTTAGAAGATATGTGGGGCCAAAAATTTTGCAAAAATTGAGTTTTATATAATGGTAAATTTTAGTATTGTATGGCAACCCTATACACTTAAGCGACATATTTTTGTAAAGCCTATAAAAGCAGCTCTCTAATACCGTTTTTCGATTGAAAATAAACCTAACAGAACTCTTGTTATATCAATTTAAATATAGGGCTTTTTTGGAATTTTCAGGGGCTGTAACTTCGTCACCCTTCAAAATTAAGAAAAACCTTTGACACATGTTGAAATATAATTATAGGGCTTTGAATTTTGTCTATCACTAAAAAAAAATTTGGACAGGTATTCAAGTTACAGGTGTTCAAAAATAGCAAAATTTCAATTTTCGAGCCCTTATAGCTCCTAAATAGGGGGCTTGACAAAAAAATTTTGTTAACAGACTCCTACTAATTTCTAAGTATCTAACTTCTCCCAAAATTTCAAGACCCTAGCTTGAACCGTTCAGAAGATATGTGTGGCCAAAACTTTTGCGAAAATTGAGTTTTGCGTAATGTTAAATATTAGTACCGTATGGCAACAACCCTAAACATTTGAGCTATCGTTTGCCGTTTTCAGATTGAAAATATATGTAACACAACTCTTGTTATAACAATTTAAATATAGGGCTTTTTCCAACTTTGGGGGGCTGTAGCTCCGTAACGGGTGGGGCTACAGAAAAAAATTCTTCTACGAAATTATTTTTTTTGCAAAAACTACCCATGGTTAAAATTTTTTTTCTCTATTTCAAACGGTGTAAAAGTTTTTGTAAACATACGGACGGACGGACGGACAGAGTGAAGCTATATAGGCACATTTTTACAAAATTTTTTGAAAATGTGCTAAAAAAGAAAAATAATTAAGAAAATCTTCGTTGGAAATTTGTGGGCAACCCTAAATTCCATAATCGACTATCTTCAAAGCCATACATTTTTTACAGTTGCAAAAAATTTGAAGACGTTTTATAAACAAGTGAGGGAAAAAACCAAGGGTTTTTAAAAAGCACATTTTCAAAATTATATACGGTTTCTTACTGAGTATTTTATCATTTATTTTTATAAAAATATATATTATGATAATATTATAATTTTGTTATTTCATTAATAATTAATTATATGACTAATAGTGAAATACTTAGAATACAACCTCAATGCATTCAAGAAAACCTGTTAATAAGTGCAAAATATATTGTTGGAGCTTCAATGTTAACGTTTAATTTTGGAAAAACTTACACTGGTGAATAAGTTACTGTTTTATAAGAACATAAAAGTTTTAATTTTGAAGACCTAGTAGCCCTTCAATGGGGAAGGTTCCCAAATTTTTGCTTAGCAAACTTATGATGGTTCTGCTCACCCTCCTCCTGTGTTTACCCTTCCATTTTTTTCCGGTTCTAGGAAATCAATTTGGAACTCCAACAAAATTTGGAATTTTACCTAGAATATTATTATCTAACCAAAAATGGTTAAGACTAAGAAACAATTTCTTCAATTTAAAGAGACCCTTTCAAATTTAAGAAAAACCTTTAACGGATGTTGAAATATAATGCTGCAGCTGTAAATTTTGCATATTTGTAAAAAATAATTTGAACAGGTGTTAAAGTTACAGGTGGTTGAAAATAGCAAAATTTCAATTTTCGAGCCCTTATAGCTCCTAAACAGGGGGCGTGACAAAAAAATTTTGTTAACCGACTCCTATTAATTTTGGAGGACCTAACTTCTCCCAAAATATCAAGAGCCTAGGTTGAACCGTTTAGAAGATATATGACGCCAAAAATTTTGCAAAAGTTGAGTTTAGCTTAATGGTAAATTTTAGTACCGTATGGTAACCCTATACATTTTAGCCTTATATTTTTGTAAATCTTATAAAACCAGGTATCTTTTGCCGTTTTCGGATTGAAAATACACTTAACAAAACTCTTGTTATAATAATTTAAAAATAGGGCTTTTTCCAACTTTGGGGGACTATAGCTCCATAACGGGTGGGGCTACAGAAAAAAATTCTTCTATGAAATTAATTTTTTTGTAATATCTACCCGTGGTTAAAATTTCTTTACTCTATTTCAAACGGTGTAAAAGTTTTTGTAAACATACGGACGGACGGACGGACGGACAAAGTCAAAATTAAGAAAAACCTTTGACACTAATTGAAACTTTCGTTTTTGGTCTTTCAATTTTGTATACAATAAAAAAAAATTTTGACAGGTATTCAAGTTATAGGTGTTTAAAAGCTAAATTTTTAGCAAAATTTCAATTTTCGACCCCTTACAGCTCCTAAAGAGGGGCCGTGACAAAAAAATTTTTTTAACTGACTCTTACTTATTTCTAAGGATCTAATTTCTCCCAAAATTTCAAGTTTCTAGATTTAGCCGTTCCGAAGTTATGAGGGATCAAAAATTTTGTAAAACTTAGTTTTGAATAACGGTAAATTTTAGTACCGTATGGTAACCCTATACAATTGGCTTTTAAAAACTTGTAAAGCTTATAAAAGCAGCTGTCTGTTACCGTTTTCAGGTTGGAGATATACCTTATAGAACTCTAATTATAACTGTTTAAATATGGGGCTTTTTTCAACTTTGTGGGGCTGTAGCTCCGTAACGGGGGGGGGCTACAAAAAAAAGTTTGAACATTAAATTATTTTTATTGCAATACCTATCCATTCCTGATATTTTTTTGTCAATCGTAGGTAAAAAGGGACGGACGGACGGACAGAGTGAAGCTATATAGGCACATTTTTACAAAATTTTTTGAAAATGTGCTAAAAACTATGATTTTTCAGATAGTCAGTTTTTATTATAAGTCGACAATATATTGTAAAGAGTTTCTATTATAATTTTAAAAAATTTATTAAAAAAAAACTTCTTAATAATTTAGAGCTGGGTTAACATTAAACAAGAAATTTATATGTAATACTAAGTTCAAATCATTAGGAATAATTAAGTGTGATAACAAAGTTAACCAAATTAACACAAGATCATCTTATTTCAGTGATTTAAAAAAAAAACCTTTATTTCATTAGAAATTAAATTTTTTTATAAATTAATAAGTAATTAAAATGTGTGCTAATTCTAATTTATAAAATAAATTTAATTTATTATTTAAATCTTTACAATAATTAATATATTTTTTATTTCTTTCAGGTATGTGTCCCAGTTCCGTAAAACTATCATAAAATGTAAGGTTAAAAATTTTATATTAGAAATGATTTACCGGATTTTAGTTTATTTACAGACTTTTTATCAAAATGTACTACTTATTAATTAAGTATTTTAAGGCTGTATATTATATTTTATTTTAATTTAACTAATTTTTACATGATTTAAATTAAATTTGTTCATCAGAAGGATCAAATTACAATATAGCTGTAAAATTACATAGCCGGCTCTATTTTTGAATAAAAATTTGGAATATATGAATGAAATTTTTGAACTTGCTCCTATAATCTTAAACTCTTTTAAAAATCATTAATTCGATAAAAGTTTGATGTTTCTAATCAAGATTAAATAAATTAAAACTGAGGGTTGTGCTATATATATTTATTCTAATCTAATACTAATTTATATAAGAAATCCGCCTAAAATTATGCAAATTTTTTAATTCACATAACGGTACAAAAGAACCAAAGTTGTAGGTATTTAATATTAATTTCCTTGAAATACTGATCTTTAGAAATTTCGTTGGAAAATGTTTACTTTGGGAAACTAAAAATTTCAATATTAGACAATTATATCCTCTTTTCACGTAACCTTGGTCCTTTTTCATATGATATTTATCTAAATAAAAATAATATCTAAATAAAAAGATAAACGAATTTAGTCTTTATTCAAACACAAATAATTCTAGTTTTTAAGATTTGATTGGTTTTTTTTTCAGTAAGCCCACTGCCCAGCTCCGAGGCATCGAGTAGTCTGATCAATATATTTGAAGAAAGTTACTTATCGATTTGATATTAGAATCCAGTAGGAAAAATTAAAAAAATTCGACATTTAAGATCTTAAATATTTAATAGGACGGTCAGGCAGACATTTAAAAAGATGATTCCAAAACCAAAAGGGATTGATAAACTAAGAACTTTACAAAAATAAAAGGATTACTTATTAAATTCGTATGACAAGCAATCATTTATCTTCTTAACATTTAAAATAAAAATTTTTTAACATTTTTTATTGTTTTAAATCTTCTTGATCTTCTTTTATATTCTCTAGGCAACTATCAATTTCCAAAAATGATTTTTACAAAAAAAAAAAATGAATATAAAAACAAATTTTAAATAAAATAAAGTTTTTCAGGCCTAAAATAAGAAAAAAAAAAAAAATTTTTTTAAGATAAAACAAAAATAAACATAAATAAAACTTTCTATTATAAAAATTTCCATTTTGTTATGATAAATTATCAGCTCGTCGTTTTTTTTTTTTCTTTTGTGCAAATCAAGGACATTAAAAATTCAAACCACAATTTTTGAATTTATTCATATGTTTTTCTTTTTTAAGTTTTGAATTTTGATTGTAGCTGTGTTGTTAATTTTACTAATATTATTCTTTGTTGTTTTTATTATTTTTTTAAAATACCCTGCAGCATAAAACGTTTAAAACTATTTTCAACTTTTGAGCTTTTTTATTTGGTTTTTTATTTTTGTTTTTGTTTTTTTTTTTGAAGTTTCATATTTAACACAAAATAAAAAAGTCAAAAATTCAAAAGAAAGTAAAATTTAAGATAACAATGAATTAAAATTCAAAATTAAATCGTTTTTCAGGGTGCCTTAATTTTTTTTTAAAAAACTATTAGGCCTCGAATACACAGACAGCGAGTGAGAGTTTTTTCATAAGTGATCATATAGAAGAGCGAAAGTCAGCGGAAAATTCCGTGACCATTTTGTTCACGAATAAATTGCTGGCAGAAAAATCACTCACTCGCTTTACTCGAGGCGGTTGGTTTGCGTGTTCGAGACTTAACGAAGCGTGAAAAAATCAAGCCGTTTTTCGTTAAGTAATAATTTTAAACATAAAATTTATATCTGTATGGTGTACCACAGATTAAATAGTGAAACTATACAAGGTGTTTCAAAAATTGGAATGTGAGTACACGTGTTTTGGATGATTACTCCAAGGGCGAGGAAAACTAGGCAAAACGAAAGAGAATTACCTAACAATTCCTGCGGTTATATACAAAAGCGACAGCACAATATTTTTGACAGCTAAATCTGACAGAAGAATCGGTCGCATTATTCAAAGGTGCAGCAGTTTGAAGTCTTTATGTCAGATAAAAAAATGAACTTAATGAATCTGCAAAATTATAAATGTTTCGCTAAAAAATTAATGTGAGTTTCTGGATCAAAACTTTTTCGGACTACCTCTATGTTTGTGACAAAATTTTTGTCATAAAAATTTACTAAGCTTATGACGTTTCAACTGCCCAAAATCATTGTAAAAGTTTCAAAAGTCTTGTAAAAATAAAATTTCACAATAGTAAGGTACGTAATTAAAAGTTTTGGAAAAATCTTTTAAAAGTTTTGGAAACACTGTAACTTTGTTTTTGAAATATTAAACTTTAAATTTATAGTATCAAAATTTGACATTTGTACAACAATAGTTTGTACTGACATGTCGAATACCTTTATTATTTTATTTTCATGTATAGGTGAATTAATAAAGTAATAGTGTGTTACAAATAAAAAGTGTGTTGAAAATATTATATTATGCTGTTCTTGTAAAACATGGTTGATGTCCTCCCAAGTAGAAATTTGTGTCTATTATAGTTACAAAATTAGAAGTTGAAACACAAAGTAGTTAAATTTCCTGATTTTTAAGTAAATAAAGTTTTTGTGACATTGAACTAGCACTATGACTCTTATTTTACTACATAGTTACTTATAAATACAATTTGACTTTATGGTGTCAATTCCGTAACTTTTGTGACTTAATTGTTACCAAAAGGTAACCTTTTTAGTTACGATAACTTAATTGATACTACTAAATGTAACCGTAACGCAACCGCCTAATTAAACACACAATATCGTCTTTGTGACTGATATATGTGATGTTAAGATTTTTTTAAACTTTAATGCGACCAAAAGGGAACCTTTTTAGTTATGATAACTGAGTGGATACTACTAAATGTAACCGTAATGCAACCGCCTAATTAAACACACAATATGGTCATTTGTGTAGATAAAGTAATTTTACTTACAATGTGTAAATACATACACATTATAAACTAATTATTGTTACAGTAAAGTTATAAAATACGAATTTATGTATTTGCAGTAACATTTTGTGTACTTAGTGATACATTTTTATAAACATTTGTGTAGATAAAGTCATTTTACTTACAATGTGTAAATACATACACATTATAAAATAATTATTGTTACAGTAAAGTTAAAAAATACGAATTATTGTATTTAGAGTAACATTTTTTTAAGAAATTTGTGCACATACAGTCATATTAAGGGCAGTGTGTGTATTCGGTTACATTTTTGGAAAACGGATACTTAATTTTGTGCCAGTGTGGAAACAGGGAGCCACAGTCGGTCACAACAAACAATAAAGTTAAAATAAAATTAGCGCCATTTTTTATGAAAAATTATGGTATCCATCTTGATGAACTAATTGAAATAAAATTTTAAAAGCATTTATGTTGCTAATATATTTCTAAATTTTAGCTTAAAACCCTATATTATTGCTTTTTATAATATAAGGTACTTATTAAACACGATTTAAAAATTTTAAAAAGAATTTTAATATTTTTATTCTTTTTAAAAAATCATTTTATATTGTTAAAAATAGCATATTTTTGAAGCGCATAATTTTTTTGCTTAGTAGAATATAACATTTCATAATAAAAATGGTGTTCGTTTTATTTTTTGAGCCTTTTGTATCGAGAAAAACAAAAATTAAGTTCCATATTTTTATAAATGATTTCATATAGGTAACATTTTATTTGTGTAATATAAATTCAAAAATATAGTTCGTATAACGTTCATAAAATATCTTTCTATATAAACGTTCAATAATTTATTTAGAAGTATATGTATACACATAATTCAGCAAGAAGAAATATAAATATTTTACATGTATTTGTTTAAATACGAACAATTTAATACACACCCAAACCAAAATGTGTAGTTAGCGTTACGAAAAAATAGACGTTTCTGTAACTGATAAATAAACTTCCCAATTTTAGTCACTAAACAGTTACAATCTTAGTTATAAAAACTACAAATTACCTACTCAATCTAATATCCCCACTTGGTAACTGATACGTGCCAATTATAAGAAATATCGGAATCAAAGCCTTTAAGTACGCAAATACTAAACCAACACATGACTCAATTTTGGTAACATTTCAGTAACGCTGACCAAAATTTCTGCTTGGGCTTGAATATCTTAAATAAAATAATATATTTTTTTTTTATTTTTCTTTTGCAGTTTTCTTTTCTTTAGATTTCCCATAGGAAAATTTATCATTTTTCTTTTTAGTTTTTTTCCCTTACACACATTTTATTATTACATACATAGTTTTCCATAATTTTGAATTTTTTTTTTAAATTATTTTCTTCCGATTGAAATATTTATGAAATACTAGCTAATACCCGGTGCGCGTTGCTGCGCCTCTTAATGGTTAAATTGAAGTTGATAATACTGCAAAAATTACACACGGTTTACACATGTAAATTTTAATATGTATGAAAGCAATCTTTTTAAAAAGATTTTTCTAGGATTATTCTAGTAATTTTTGAAAGTTTCTGTAATTCAAAGCAGTACAAACTACTTTCCAAAATTTGACGTACTTTACTTCCAAAAAAATGTTTTTGACTAATCGTAGGACCGACTGTTAACAGGCTTAACTCCATTTTCAAGTTGCTTCACACATATAAAATTTAAGGTCACCCGGTCAAATCGTTTCTAATTTAGAGTAAAATAACCAAAAACTTTATAAAAAGCTGTTGGGCCGCAATGGGTTAATGGAACTTAACAAAATTTATCTTTCTTGAAAGCCAAAGCAGAATTTCGTAAAGTCGGACAAAATTTGGACCCAAAATTTTTTTTTGACCAACCGTCGGCCCGACATGGGTTAACAAATTCCAAAACTGTTAATAGTGTCAACTCAATTCTCAAGGAGCATCACGTATACAAAATTTGAAGTCAATTGGTCAAACAGTTTCGAACTTAGAGTAAAGTATTGAAAAAACCTATAAAAAGCTGTTGGGCCGCAATGGGTTAATGGAACTTACCAAAATTTTTTTTGGGGCTTTCTTTTAAGCCAAAGCACAATTTCGTAAAATCGGACAAAATTTGGACCAAAATTTTTTTTGACCACCCGTCGGCCCGACATGGGTTAACAAATTCCAAAAATTTTAATAGTGTCAACTCAATTCTCAAGGAGCATCACGTATACAAAATTTGAAGTCAATTGGTTAAACAGTTTCGAATTTAGAGTAAAGTGTTGAAAAAACCTATAAAAAGCTGTTGGGCCGCAATGGGTTAATGGAACTTAACAAAATTTTTTTTGGGGCTTTCTTTTAAGCCAAAGCAGAATTTCGTAAAATCGGACAAAATTTGGACCCAAAATTTTTTTTGACCAACCGTCGGCCCAACATGGGTTAACAAATTCCAAAACTGTTAATAGTGTCTATCATTTCATTATCTATTTCATTTTAGAACAAAGAAGTTTAAATAATTGCACCACAGCCCCAACTTGGCGGTCCGTTAGAGCAAAATTTTTGGGTCACGATTTCTTTCCGTACCTAAAAACCTCTATACACAAATTTTCATGAAAATCGGCTGGGCAGTTTAGGAGTCTATTCGCTACAAACAAACAAACAAACAAACAAACAAACAAACTTTCATTTTTATATATATAGATTGTATTAAATTTTTTTCTGCAAAATAGTTTTTATTTTCGAGTTTGAATAGATAGTTTTCTTTATTTTAAATTATCTTTGAATTTTTATTGACTAAAGTAGAGGACGAAACAAACCCCGAGCCTTTACATAACTTTCTTTAAAACTTAATAGCTCAACTCTATTCAAATAAGCTGCAATAAAGTAGCGAACTTTTTTACATCATACGAAAGACTTAAAGAATAATATGAGATCATAAACTACTGTTCTTAAAATGTGCCTGTATGGTTCCATCTGTCCGTCTGTCTATCCGTTCGTAAGTTTACAGGACTTTATTTTAAATTAAGAAAATAAATATTAGGTCGGGTGGGTATTGGAAAAATTTTAATTTCTTGGAAGTACTTGTTTCTGTTGATCCACATATCTTGAGCCACTCTTCATTCGGTTTAACATAATTTGTCCATTTATATTTTAATTCTGTAAGGTACGTACATAATGCTTAATTTCTTTAAGAATAAATCCTTCTGTTAATTATTTTAAATTTAAATTAAATAAAGAACAAAAAAAAGTCAAAAAAATATTCGTTTTTAGAATATTTAAAATCAGAGTTGTTCGATACTTAAGAACATTTTTATTCAAGTACTTTTACTTCTAAAATTGTCCAGTAAACGTTTCCAGTAAAGTTACTGGTACTTTAAATTCACAAGTATTTCAGTACAAATAAGTACTGATACTTCAGGTTGCCTTTACTTGCCGAATAACTGGTGGTACCGGTATGATACTGGTAGTACTCGTTAAGTAATTGTGACCTACAGTACCAATACATATCCTGGAATACTAATGAAATCTAAGTACCAGTAACCTTATTGAAAAAGATTAATGGAATAAACTACCAGTAAAGTTACTAATTGAGTACTTGAAACTACTAAATAAGTACTTGAAACTTGGTTCTAATAAAGGTACTTTATAAGTCCTTGAAATCATACAAATCTGTATGAGATAGTAAATTAATTACTTCCTAATATATCACATTTTAACTTTATACTGATATTTTATCTTCGAATGAATTCATCTCGCGATTTAATTAAACTTTAAATTGTAATTTTAATAAGAGAATATAGGATCCAACATTTGTAAGTTCTAATCTCATATTTAAAGTTCCAATTGAATCCATGTAAATAGGACTAAATTCTACTTACAAAATGAAACAGACTGAATGTTGTTCCATTAATGTATGGTCAAGTTTTATAATTATGTCAGTATAACATTTAGAAAAAAAAATAAACCCAAATGTCAGCTTCCAGAAGTTTCTTAAAATAGGTTCCTATAGTGTAATCAATGTTGTTTTTTTGTGGCTCAATATATGTGTAGAAAAATAAGAAAAGAAATATATGTCACTAGTAATTTTTAAAATTGTTTAGTTTTGAGACGAGGAATGATGAATAAATTTACGCAAAACATAATATTTAGAAGCTACTTGAACCACTACCATTTCGAGAATCAAAAGAAGTTACTTTCTAATTGAAGTATAAATTTCGATTTTAAACAAAGTAATCACTTAAATATTTCGTATTTTTAATAATTGCAAATTGTAGGGATTTTTTTTAGGAGTTTGTGAAAGGACCTACGCTGAATAACCTTTATATATAGCATTTTCCGATTAAATGAAATTATTTTTAAATTGAATGAAATTGAAATCGAATCATTAATTCGGATACTGGAATCCTGTTATCGAACCAAGGTCAAGCGAGTATTTGTCCAAGACCAATAAAGAAAGAACATTCAAATTGGGTATACGGGTTTTTTTTCTTATTTCTCTTGGGTTCTTAGAATTTGGGATCAATTGTACAGGTGATTCAGGTACCTTCCACACAACTCTTACAAGCATATCTTTCAAATTAATAAAGATAGATAGATTCAATTGACAAATAGTTTCATTTAATAAGAAAATACTAAATAGAAGTTTTAATCCTATAAAGTAAGGTTTTGAAAGGAAGTAATTTGTATGAATCCAACACAGCCCAGAAGAATATTTTACAAAAAAGGATCAGATTCCTTTAAAAGTATTTAGGGATAGGATATAAGGATAAAGCAGAAAGAATATCAAATCTAAAATAATATGATATCAAAACGAACCTAAAACATGTATCTGCGAACCTAAAACTTGTATTCCATTCCAAAAAAACTTGTAATTTCCCTCGTAATTTTTATTTATTTATTTTTCTTTTCAATTTATTTTATTTTCATATTTTTTTTTTTCATAAAAATGTTCTTATTGTTAAGTTTTTTTCTTAAAACAAATAAACAAACATACTTGTACATACATATAAACATGTTCACACATTATTATGTTACGATATTATTTTATATTTTTTATTTCTATAAACTTTCAGTTTTTCACTATATGTTTTTTGTAACTGTTCTATTCTATATTCTACACTTACTTGTTATTTCTTAAATGGTACTGTTATTGTTGTTGTTTTTTTTTCCTAGTATTTTTTTTTTTTTTTATATTTTTTAATAAAATCTTGTCACGTTTTTCTTAACTAGTATTCAAAATACAAAAACAACAATAAAAACAAAATATAAAGAAAAAAACATAGAAAAACTAATTTTTTCCGTTTTTTAAATTTATTTTTTTTGTTTTTTTTTCTGCATGGGAAAACATAGGAAAGTGTTAAGAGAATACAATATGAGTACTTTTTTCCCAGGCTTGTAAAAAAAAATGCGGATATGATGGTAGTGGAAATATGGTGGCATTTAACAGAAAGCAGAAAATACAACTTAAATAAAATATTTAACTAAAAATAGTAGTTATTAAAGAAAACTGAAAAATATTTTAATAAAGAGCAAAAATAACAGGACTAAATTTTGAGTATAAATAAAAAAAGAAAAAGAAATACAAGTACATAAATGTAAAATGAAAACATTTCTAAAAATGAAATTTCCTATGAAAATTTTTTAAATAAATTTAAAAATAAAATAAAAAAGAATTATTTAAAGAATTAGATACAAAAAAAACTGAAATAATAAAAATTTTAGAAATAATACACATACACACAAGAAAATAAAAATTCCGTTATCAAAAAATTCAAATGTAAAAGAAAAGTACTCGCAGTTATTATAAAAGTAATCAAATGTGTAGAGAATGCACAGAAAATAGGAGAAGAATTTTTAAGGATCAAAATTAATATGAAACATATACCTATTTATTAGTTCTCTTTTATTTCCAGAATAAAGTTTCATAGTATGCATTATATTATTAATATTGAATACCTAATCAATTACTATGGTAACAAGCTTATTCGTAGTGTACGCAGGACATATATCTTAAAATTAGGATATTTCTTGATTTTTTTCAAAAATACTTTTAATTCTTATGTTATTTTAGTAATTTTTGCTATTTATTTCTTTTTAAGTGATTAATCATCAAAAATAATTAAAAAAGTAATTAAAATAAAAAAAATAATTACAAAAGTAATTGAAATCCTAATTTAATTACTTTGTAGACATTATCAATGAAATATTGAGTTTTTTTGGTAATTGAAGTAATTGAGGTAATAGAATTCTTAAAGGATAATTACACAAATATTTTAATTGTATAAAAGCTAACTAGCTAAATAATGATTACCAAGTAATAGTATTGGTAATTGTACTGGTTTCTGAGTTTTACAAGCCTGATTTAAACCCATTTGACTAACGGTAGCTGAATTCATCGAATTGAAAACAAAACAACACATTTTCCTTTATAAATCTCTTCCTTAAAAATTTGATTTTAAAATGGGGTGTTGGTTTGGTTGCTTATAATGCGGTACACCCCAGAGAAATTTGTTATGTACACTTGTACACTTATGACATATGGTATGGACAAATATTGAAGCGAAGATTTTGAAATAGTAACTTTTAACTGATATAATTCATACAAGAGCAAAAATATATTTATTTTTAAAATATTATTTATAATTTACGTTTAAAAAAACTATCTAAAGAATATTTCTTAACACTGCAATAATAAAAGAATACCTATACAAAAACTAAAATCCTTTTAAATTCAGAATAGTATTCGTCAAGTGCCTTGTTTTCGAAATTTCCAAATTCATCTAAAATTATTGAAAAATGTATTGAAAATTAAAAGAAAATTAAACTATCATTTTTCTAACAAATTTATACATTTACTTTAATTAAAGATTGCTTATATCCTTCTAATAGCATATTTTTTTTTTTATGGTTTTTTATATAACCACATTTTCTAATGTCCTTATTAATACTTCAAATTATCATTTCATAATATATATTTCTCTATTTCTATCTCAGTCTCTTTTAATCCTTTTATAACAATTTTCCACTTTCAAAATATGTTCACCTTAAAAAATTTCCAACATTACATCATTTTGAATATAAATATAGCCATTCAAAAATCCATCTAATGTAATTAAATTTGTAAATCATAGAATATTTAATACACATACCTAATCACATAATATGATATAATATATTTTATATATATGCAGTTAAATCTAGCATTATATCTAGTAGATATATTCTATATTAAGTTAACTACAAATGAGAGCTACTACTGGATTCATAGTATGTACAATGAAACATATAGTGTTTAGAATCTCTTCCATAAGCAAATAGCCATTCTTTAAGACTTCAACTTTAGACCAAAAATTATAAAAAAAACCAGAGAAAAATAGAATAATTAGAAAAATAGAAAAACAGGATCAGCTATCAAACATGATGTTAAACCAAACAAAGTACTCATCTATCGTATCATTTGAATAAAATATCCAAGAGACCATAAACTATGCAAAGGATAAAAACCAAAAACTATAGTACCTAAATGTTCTTGTTAGTTTTTTTTTTTTAAATAAGCTTTTATTTTATTATACAGAAGGGCTGGAGGGGATGTCTGGGGGTTACCTACAAAATGATAGGATCCTATTGGTGAAATGTTTTTATTATTTAATTTATTTTTTTTTTTTAGTGTAAAATTATAGGTATGGTACACATTAATAATAGAAAATTTTCTGCAGTAATAGATTTGTATAGATAAATACACTGGTGTGCAAAATAATAAAACTGTTTGTAGTATTAAAAACAAAAATTTAAATAATATTAAAAGTTATTGTAAAAATATTTATTTTTTTTTACCAAAATAAACTTGTAAAAACTATTGAAATTATCAAACTTTGCATTTATATTTTAAACCAAGGGAGTTTTTATTTTAACTGAAGTTGATTTTACTTTAAGTGAAAATTTTTTGTGTACATACCTTCAAAATACATAGTTACATATTATCAAATCAATTATTAAATGCGTTTAAAAACTTAAATATATTTTTTTACGAGGGACAGAGAAAGCTTACTTTTGGAACTGTGCGTGGTTCTTAAATGTTGTGTGTGACTTTCAGATCATAGGATTATGGGGGGAGAGTGATTTCTAAAAATATTATTCTATCTAAAATATTTGTAAACATGTATTTGCCAAAAACGGTTAGAATTTTAATTGAGTACATGATTTTTATACCCGTATGACTATATAGTCAAAGGGTATAATAAATTTGCCATTACGTTTGTGACGCAGAGAAGGAGGGGGGGTAAATATAGACTCAAGTGTATGGATCGGATCAGAATAAAAAAATAAATCGATTTAGCTATGTATGTCCGTCCGTCTGTCCGTCCGTCTGTTCGACCGTCCGTCCGCACGATAACTCAAAAACTAAAGGAGCTAGAATCTTGAAGTTTTCGCAAATTAACTTTTTTGCAATAGCCGTCATCGCTTTTTCCAGCCATTTTGGTCCATGGGTTCGGGTAGCTGCCATACAACTTCTTTTTTTATATGAGTATTTCTCTGTACTTATTACAGCTGCGTGTCTGAAATTTTGTCAAAATTAGTTTATTTTTATGGCCAAAGTTTCTGCAAAATTTGGTTGGTCTGCTGCAGTGGGTTCGTGTAGCTGCCATACAACTTCTTATTTTATATGAGAATTACTCTCCACCTAATGAAGCTGGGTGTCTGAAATTTTGCCAAAAATAGTTTAGTGTAATGGCCAACGTTACTGCAAAATTTGGTTGGTCTACTGCAGAGGGTTCGAGTAGCTGCCATACAACTCATTCTTTTATATGAGTATTCCACTACACTTAATAAAGCTGTATGTTTGAAACTTTGCCAAAAGTAATTAACCGAAAGATATAATGTATATGTTACGGTCATACGGGTATCCCAGAGTTGACACTGTCTACTCTACTACACTCGCTTCCTCGTTTTTTCGAATTTTAATTTATGCTTGGTTTGTATTTTGTAATAGAAAGAGTGAAGCCAAAATTTGGCTATTCTACGGTTTAACTAGTATCCGCGTAGGACCAAATGACTATATATAAAATATAGCTGGTATTGCTAGCTTTCAAAAAATATATAGCCTTAATGGCGCATATTATCCTTTAAGGACCAAAAGGACATTTAAAAGTATCCTTGTTATTTTAGTCTATTTTACAAAAACCGTTATAACTAGCAATCTGTTCAATATATATATATTCAATCAAAGCTATTAGTTAAGATGACGGTCTGGTGAATATTTTAACATTTACTTGATGACGATAGGTGCTGCCGTTTCGGAGATATTGCAATTTCAAATGGAAATATAAAAAAGAAAAAAAAAAAATTTTGAACTTTCAAAAAACACACTATAACTATGAAATTTTCAAAAACACCCTGTATTTTTTATTATACTGTTAGAAAGGTCTTTTGACACTCTTTCCAACGGTATAAATTTAGTATGGTATGTGTTGATAAATAGCCCCACCAGAGAACAGGAATGAAAAACTGACACAACAATTTTATTAAAAAATACATTTTCATACTTTATTTCTCATAATTTTATTTTGCCTTTTTGTTGGGATGGTGTCATAATTCCAAAAAAAAATTCCAAATTTACAAAATTCCAAAGAAAGAAAAAAAATAATTCCAAAAAAAAGTTCTGAGTTTGTTACAAAATCAGGATTATACGCTTTTTCCAGAATATTTATATATTTGTATACGTGAGATTCTGGATTTTAGAGTTGGATTCAAAATCAGGGTTTCAATAATTTGTTTAGCGGGGATTTGGGGGCGGCAGCCCCCTGTATTTTTAAATTTTTATTTGTTGAAATATGCATGTAAAAAATTACTGTTTCAAATTTACAGATATTGAGGATACCAAAATTGCGTTTCTCAGATATAAATCAAAAAGAGAAGCTTTAAATAGTTTGTCATTAAATTTTGAATTTTAGAATTTTTTTTTTTGAAATTTTATTTTTTGGAATTATTTTTTTTGGAATTTTTTTTTTTTTGGAATTATTTTTTTTCTTTCTTTAAAATTTTGTAAATTTGGAATTTTTTTTTTGGAATTATGACACCATCCCAACAAAAGGCAAAATAAATTTATGAGAAATAAAGTATGAAAATATATTTTTTAATAAAATAGTTGTGTCATTTTTGCATTTATGTTCTCTGGTGGGGCTATTTGTCAACATATGCCATACTTATTATATACCGTTGGAAAGAGTGTCAAAAGACCTTTCTAACAGTATAATAAAAAATACAGGGTGTTTTTGAAAATTTCATAGTTATAGTGGTTTTTTTGAAAGTTAAAAATTTTTTTTTTTTTTGTTTTAAAATTCCACTTGAAATTGCAATATCTACAAAACGGCAGCACCTATCGTCACTAAATAAACGTTAAAATATTCTCCAGACCGTCGTCTTAATTAATAGCTTTGATTGAATATATATATATTTTAAACAGATCGCTAGTTATAACGGTTTTTGTAAGATAGACTAAAATAACAAGGATACTTTTAAATGTCCTTTTCGTCCTTAAAGGATAATATGCGTCATTAAAGCTATTTATTTTTTGAAAGCTGGCAACACCAGCTATCTTTTATATATAGTCATTTGGTCCTACGCGGATAGTACTTAGACCTTAGAATCCCCCAAAATTTATTTGTATCGCATTAAAAAAAATTTTCATAGTTAAAATTAAAAAATCTTGACTTGCATAAAAATATCATCACTTAAATTAAAAATTATATTCTTAAAATAAAAGAGTCTTCAGCTGAAGTAAAAATTATTAGAATTCGTAATCTACGAGAACAAAACCCGAAAAAAATCATCAACTGCTCTAAAAATAATTATTTTGCTGATCATTGTAGATGTAACTATAAAACTTATACTTATATAATTCGTTGTACATATTTATATATATACATATCTACAGAAAAATAAACAAACATACCAAAAAATCCGACCTTTTAATTTTTAAAAGAAATTATTAATCAACAAAAGTGATTCTCATCAAATTTGTTTTACCTATCTCATTTCTTTTTTTTTTTTATAGCTCTCTCCCCTTCCTCCTTTCTATTCATTTTTCTTTTGATATATTTTTTATTTTTTTTTTATTTTTTTCCAGTTTTTAGAATATATGAAAAATAAATTAAGAAAAATTGGGGAAGGGGGATAAAGCCAAAAAAAATTTCATAATTCACTTATAATATGT